>OY740824.1:1058705-1408106 GCA_963514005.1 Raja brachyura
AGAGAAAGAGGAGAGAGGGAGGGAGGGAGGGAGAGAGGGAGGGAGGGAGGGAGAGAGAGGGAGGGAGGGAGGGAGAGAGGGAGAGAGGGAGAGAGGGAGAGAGGGAGAGAGAGAGAGGGAGGGAGGGAGAGAGGGAGAGAGGGAGAGAGGGAGGGAGAGAGGAGGGGAGGGAGGGAGAGAGGGAGAGAGGGAGGGAGGGAGGGAGAGTAGGAGAGAGGGAGAGAGGAGGGGGAGAGAGACTGGGGGTTGGAAAAGGGGTGAAGTGAGTAACGGGGGAGGCAGGGAGCAAAGGGAGGGGGAAGGAATTCAAGGGGGGAGTGGGTTTGGTGCCATGGGGGGGGGCGGGGAACTGGGGGGGGGAGAGAGAGAGGGGTCAAGTGGGTCAAGGAAGGGGGTAGGGAGCCCTGGTGGGGGTGGGGAGGAGGGGGTGGAGTGAAGGGGGGTGAGGAGCAGGAGGAGGCGGCAGGGGGAAGGTGCAGGGAGCCACAGGGAGGAGGTCACATTGTTTTAAAGAAGGAACTGCAGATGCTGGAAAATCGAGGGTGCACAAAAGGCTGGAGAAACCCAGCGGATGCAGCAGCATCTCAGCAGCGAAGGAGATAGGCGACGTTTCGGGCCGAAACCCTTCTTCAGACCCGAGGAGGTCACATTGTTTGGGGGTGGTGAGGGTGTTGCCGTTTCGGAAATCAAACCAGGGCAGGATCTTCGCTGTGAATGGCGGGGCGCTGGGGCAATAGACAAATGACAATAGGGTGCTGGAGTAGGCCATTCGGCCCTTTGAGCCAACACCGCCATTCAATGTGATCATGGCTGATCATACCGAATCAGTACCCCATTCTCCCCATATCTCTTGACTCCGCAATGTTTGAGAGTCCTATGGAGCTCTCTCTTGAATGTATCCAGAGAACCGGCCTCCACCTTCCTCTGATGCAGAGAATTCTCCACTCACAACTCTCCGTGAGAAAAAGTGTTTCTTCCTCTCCGTTCTAAATTGCTTACCCCTTATTCTTAAACTGTGGCCCCTAGTTCTGGACTCCACCAGCATCGGAAACATGTTTCCTGCCTCTAGCGTGTCCAAACCCTTAACAATCTTGTATGTTTCAATAAGATCCCCTCATCGTTCTAAATTCCAGAGGACAAGCCCAGCCACTCCATTCTCTCAGCATATGACAGTCCCGTCATCCCGAAAATTAACCTTGTAAACCTACGCTGCTCTCCCTCAATAGCAAGAATGTCCTTTCTCAAATTAGGCGACCAAAACAGCACACAGTACTCCAGGTGTGGTCTCACTAGGACTCTGTACAACTGTGAGCCTTGCGGAATGTGTGGAGCCGAGGGATCTTGGAGTGCAGGTACGAGTTGGGGTGAAGGGCCTCTTTCCAACACTGTATCACTCCATGACTCTATTACAAAGTGCTGGAGTAACTCAGCGGGTCAGGCAGCATCTGTGGAGAAGATAGACACAAAGTGCTGGAGTAACTCAGCGGGTCAGGCAGCATCTGTGGAGAGAAGGAATGGGTGGTGTTTTGGGTCGACACCCTTCTCTAGTTTAGTTTAGAGATGCAGCGCGGAAATAACAGGTCTTTCGGCCCACGGATTTTGTGGAGGCCGATTCATCTACAACCCTGGGGGTTACACAAAAAGCTGGATAAACTCAGCAGGTGCAGCAGCATCTATGGAGCGAAGGAGATATGCGACGTTTCGGGTCGAGAATCTACAACCCTGAACGTCTTTGAAATGTTGGAGGAAACCGGAACACCCAGAGTAAAAATCCATGAATGTCAAGGAGAGAACGTACAATCTCCGCACAGACAGCACCCGTAGTCAGGATTGACCCCGGGTCTATGGTGGTGAGGCAGCAACTGTACCGGCGCAGTGTGCCGCGCAGAATTATATAACGGTTTCCACCATAAACGCTCCAATATGTGCTAGTAATGTTCTGTTTCCCAGCTTGTTGATCCTCTTTTCCCTTCCTGCAGGGTTTAGGAGCCGTTGCCGGAGAGACGTGGACGTGCGAGGCCATTGAGGGCGGCCAGAGCGCCGGTGACCCCCCCATTTGCTCAGTGTGCAGGCTGAGCTTCGAGGAGCTGAGCTTCGATGGAGGACCACATGATGGGGCACAAGGAGAAGCATTATGATTGCGACGTGTGTGGCAAGGACTGCCGGAGCCCGAGCAAGCTGGAGACCCACCGGCGGGTGCACACGGGCGAGAAGCCCTTTTGCTGCTCCACATGCGGCAAGAGCTTTACCTACATGTCGGGGCTGCGGGTGCACCAGCGGGTGCACAGCAGTGAGCGGCCCTTCACCTGCTCCAACTGCGGCAAAGGATTCAAATCGTCCATGAACCTGAAGGTGCACAGTCGGTTGCACACTGGGGAGCGGCCCTTCACCTGCAGCGACTGTGGCAAAGGCTTCACCTACTCCAGCAAACTGCTGATGCACGAGCGCACCCACACCGGCGAGCGCCCCTACACCTGCGCCCAGTGTGGCAAGGGCTTCAACCAATCCAGGGACCTGCTGGTGCACCAGCGCATCCACACCGGCGAGCGCCCCTACACCTGCACCCAGTGTGGCGAAGGCTTCACACAATCCGGCAACCTGCTGGTGCACCAGCACAACCACACCGGCATGCACCCCTACACCTGCACCCAGTGTGGCAAAGGCTTCACCTACTCCAGCAACCTGCTGGTGCACGAGCGCACCCACACCGGCGTGCACCCCTACACCTGTGTTCAGTGCGGCAAGGGCTTCATCCGCTCCAACAACCTGCTGAAGCACCAACGCATCCACACCGGTGAGCGCCCCTACACCTGTGCCCAGTGCGGCAAGGGCTTCACCCAATCCAGCAACCTGCTGATACACCAGCGCACGCACACGGGCGAGCGTCCCTACACCTGCGCCCAGTGTGGCAAAGGCTTCAACCGATCCAGGGACCTGCTGGTGCACCAGCGCACCCACACCGGTGAGCGCCCCTACACCTGCACCCAGTGTGGCAAAGGCTTCACCCGCTCTGACATCCTGCTGGACCACCAGCGCTCCCACACCGGCGAGCGCCCCTACACCTGCGCCCAGTGTGGCAAGGGCTTCACACAATCCCGCAACCTGCTGAAGCACCAACGCATCCACACCGGCGAGCGCCCCTACACCTGCGCCCATTGTGGCAAGGGCTTCACACAATCCGGCAACCTGCTGGTGCACCAACGCACCCACACCGGCGAGCGCCCCTACACCTGCGCCCAGTGTGGCAAGGGCTTCACACAATCCGGCAACCTGCTGGTGCACCAGCGCACCCACACCAACGAGCATCCCTACACCTGTGCCCAGTGCGGCACGGGCTTCTCCAACTCCTGCAGGCTGCTGTCCCACCAGCGGGTGCACGCCAGCGACAGTCCCATCACCAGCCCGGTGTGTCAAGAGCGCTTTGCCAAGGCCTCGCATGCCCTGTCTCACCAGCTCATGCACACCAGTGGCCAGTCCTATGACTGCCCGCACTGTGGTGAGGCGTTTGACAGCTCGCGGGGGCTGCGGCAGCACCGGCGGGCCCACGTCGGCGAGCAGCTGCTCTCACTGTGACAAGGGAGCATGGGGGCTGTGGGAGCACCAGCAGATACACAGCAGAGAGAGACCGTTTGTGTGCGTTGTGTGTGGCAAGGGTTTCACCCGCATGACCAGCCTGTGGCAGCACCGGCGTACCCACCGCCACGTGGATAGGTGCTGTTTAGGTAGAGACAAAATGCTGGAAGGAATGTGTAATGTTTCTTGTCGAGACCTTCCTCAGCCTCGACCCGAAATGTCACCCACTGCTTCTCTCCAGAGATGCTGCCTGACCCGCTGAGTTACTCCCGCATTTTGTGTCCTTTTTTGTAAACCAGTATCTGCAGTTCCTTGTTTTGAAACCATTCTGGTTAACCATCTCTGCACCTTCCCCAAAGCCTCCACATCAGTCCTGTAATGGAGTGACCAGAACTGTATGCAATACTTCAAATGCAACTGACCAATGTCCCTTAAAGCTGCACATATACATTCCTCTCTCCTTATCTCACATCCTTTTATCTCCTTATTTCTTCTCGCCCCTGTCACTTCACTCATCTGCCAATCATCCCCTCATCTGTTAACATTGTGTCAGTCTGAAGAAGGGTCCTTACCCGAAATGTCACCAATCCATGTTCCCCACAGATGCTGCCCGACCCGCTGAGTTACTCCAGCACTTTGTGTTAGAGTCATAGAGTGATACAGTGTGGAAAGAGTACCTTCGGCCCAACTTGCCCACACCGACCAACATGTCCCGGCTACACTAGTCCCACCCGCCTGCATTTGGTCCATATCCCTTCAAACCTGGCCTATCTATGTACCTGTCTATAACTCTCTCTTAAATGTTGGGATAGTCCCAGCCTCAACTACCTCCACCAGCACCTTGTTCCATACACCCTCCACCCTCTGTTGAAAAGAAACCCCTCAGATTCCTATTAAATCATTTCCCCTTCACCTTGAACGCATGTCCTCTGGTCCTCGATTCCCCCAGTCTGGGCAGGAGATTCTGTGCATCTAACTAAATTGTGTTCCATGCAAGATTCCAGCATCTGCAGATTTTTGTGTCTCCCTCACCTATATCCACCTATCAATTCTGAAGAAGGGTCTCAACCTGAAACGTCACCCATTCCTTCTCTCTGGTGATGCTGCCTGTCCCGCTGAGTTACTCCAGCATTTTGTATCCACCTAGCACTTGCCAGGCTTTGTCCAGCACCCATCTCTCTTTTCCAGCTTCCTCCCCCCCACCCTCTCCACTCAGTCTGAAGAAGGGCCCTGACTCAAAACATCGTCTGTCCATTCCCTTCAGAGCAGGATGAACTCAGTGGGTCAGGCCACATCTGTAGAGGGAAGGGAATCTAAGGCGGCCACTCCCACTCTCCTTTCCAACTTTCTCCACCCCCCACACCAAGCAATCTGAAGAAGGATCCTGACCTAGAATGTTGCCTGTCCATGCTCTCCAGAGGTGAAAGTTACTCCAGGAGATTGTGTCTCTTTTTGTAAACCAGCATCTGCAGTTCCTTGTATCTAGACTAGGCGTGCATTTCACCCTTCACTCGCGCTCGGTCCGCCAAGGCCTGCTGGATCTCCCGGTTGCCAACCATTTTAACCCTTTACCATTCCCACACTGATTTGTCCATCCTGGGCCTCCTCCATTGCCAGAGTGAGGTGACACGCAAACTGGAGGGACAGCACCTCAAAGCTTGCAGCCCAATGACATGAACATTGAATTATCCAAATTAAGGAGACATCCCCCATCGAGGGCCATCTCTGTCATTCCTCTGTCTTCTCGCTGGCGAAAGGCATCAGGATCAATCCAGAGTCACCGCTTCCCGTCCCCCGGCCGACATGAACATTGAATTATCCAAAATAAACGGACATTCCCCCCCCCCCCCCCCCCTCGTGGGCCATCTCTTCATCATTGCTCTGTCTTCTTCTCGCTGGCAAAAGGCATCAAGATTAATCGAGTCACCACTTCCCGTATTTTAAGTATATTGAAAAGTATGTTTTAGTGTTTCTAGGTTTGTTTTACATGGGAAGGGAGGAGGGGGAATTGGGGGAAACTTTTTTCAGTCACTTGCTTCGACGGAGATGCGTTTTTTCTCCTTTGCCGAGGATCACCCGTGAGGAGCTCCAACCTCGGGGCCTGTGGACTTTAACACCGTGAAGCCCGCGGTCTCCGGTAAGAAGAGGCCGACTCGGGAACTCCATGCTGCGGAGTGTTCCAATCCTTCCCGATGCCGGAGTTTCAGTCATCCTGACGTGAGGACTTCGGACCATCGGCAGTGGCGACTGCGGAGGGTTCAACAGCCCCGACAACGGGTGAACAAACGAGGAAAATGATTGAACTTTATTACCTTCCATCACAGTGAGGAATGTGGATTCCGCTGTGGTGGATGTTTCTGTTAATTTTTATTTTATGTGGCTGTGTGTCTTGTTGCTTTTTACTTAGTATGGCTGTATGGCAACTCAAATATCACTGTACCTTAATGGGCACATGTGACAGTAAATGTGAACTGAACTAACATTCTTGAAATCATCCAGTGAATTGGCCTCCACTGCCTTCTGTGGCAGGGAATTCCACAGATTCTTAACACTCTGGTTGAAAAAGTTTTTCCTCATTACAGTCCTATATGACCTACCCATTATTCTTAAATGGTGGTCCCTGGTTCTGATAATATCCTAGTTATATAATATAAATTATAACGTAAGGTATTGTATCAAGTAAAGATTAATTTGACTTTTTTTAAAAATATTTTTTTATTAGAAGTAACCAATTACAATGTTTTAAACAACTTTACCAACATCAACTTAATTCAATTTTTATACAAATAATACATTAATAATTCTTATCCTCTATTTTTTTGGAAATATAGATAGAAAAAGAATAGAATAATTATAAATCATTAAAGGTGTGATTAAATAATAATTTGATTATATATAAGAAAGAAAAAAAAGAAAGGAAAAAAAGGGGTAACAAAAAAGTGAAAATATATATATATATAAACGAAAAACAACAGTATGTATTGTCAATAAAACTATTACAAATGATAATATCAATAAAGACATGCATGTTAATCCCAATATGAAAATGAGTTATTCTCATCAAATCCCGCAGGGTGCCCGCCGAGCTGTGATGCCAAGAACAGCTACTTCTCTAAATACTGTATATATGGAGACCATATCTGTTCGAAAGAATTATATGTTCGAAAGAAATCTAATTCTTTCCAAATGTAGCGTCTCCAACATCTCTGCTGCCCACATTTTAGTTGTGGGGGATAATGTTCCCTTCCAAAATTTCAATATGAATTTGACTTCTTTGGGTTTTGAGTTCTGAAGCTTTGTAATTCTGTGCTGTAGAAGGGCTGGGCGATCAGGAAATTGGAGGTCAGCATTCAAACTGCATCCAAGCTGCTTCCTGTTGTGCCCAAGCAAAAGATATTGACAATAGTGGGAAAGGATTTGTTTCCCGAGAAGGTGCTGGCTTCTATAAACAGAGGCCTTGAGAGATGATGTGTTTCCTTTGGAGTTGGGTCTCTGTAAACAGGGCCTTCTGTGGGTAATTGATAAAAAATCCTTGCATTATTTAAGAAGGTACTGTAGATGATATACCTTTGAACTACGTTCCTGTAATTTGGAGGTTTGTAACTAAAGTTTGTGATCGATATAACCATAGCATGAGAAGTATTGTGTTAGTGACATGAATGCTTTGAATGGGTATACTCTGTGATTGATGTGTTAGACGTCATTGCTCCAACTATGTATAAACATGTGACTACGTTACCAAAATACTATAAAAATATGCTGTATGCCTTTGTTCATTAGAGTGACGGCCCAGGTTAAGTATGTGTTGCATACTTGACTTTGTATCCCCTGGCACTCTCGCCGGCTAAAGGATCAGTAAAGCCTGTGTTGGTTGATCTAACTTACTGTGAGTTGTCTGTTTTAAGAAATGAACCTGAACAGTTCTGTACTTGCCCAACATGGGGAAGATGTTTCCTGCATCTACCCTGTCCAATCCCTTACTTAATGTAGTGGCAGATTTTCTTAATTTTCAGGTAATTAGCACCCTAGCTGCTTTTTGGGTGAGAATGGTTGAAGGGGGTGTCTTCTCAATGCATGCAAGCTCACTCAGAGACCTTCAGAGCTTCTTCCCAGATATGGCTTCAAAACACAGCCTTTTGATGATTACATGTTTTATTAATGACAGAAAACAGTAAGATACATCCAAGTTTCTTCCGACTCGTTACTACAATCTTCTTCGAACTCCAGCTTATTAGTTTAGACATTATAAAACTCCTCATGTCTCCGTAACATTGGCAAGATCTGGCATGGACCTCACATGATCCTGCAAGATCTCCTTTAGATCTTCCGTGGACCCCGCATGGTAGAAGGGCCAACCTTCCCTATTGGCTCTCCAAACGAATCTAAAAACTCAACTTCTGCGCAAGCATCTAAGCTCCAAACACGCCCAAACACATGTCATAAATTCCACCCACAATATAACAGGCAGTCTAAAATTTAAAGGCACGTGCCATCATCAGTGACATGCAAACAGGCCAAATGGCCACTACATATTATCTTCATCCAAACTGGATATCTCCATACTCGTAATGCAATGACTCATGCTCTCTTTATCTTTATTCATGGTATGTAATCGAATCTTAGACTCTTCTGTGATATTCAGCCTTCTCGTCGGGCTTTCTGTGTAAAAGGTAGTCCAACTTCCATGATCCAGTAAATCATTTGATTGCAACACTGTATTCGTCTTGCTGTTCCTTACATGCACTGGTAAGATAGAAAAATTGCGAGGTTCTACCCCGGCCCCAATATGAGCAGTTACTTGAGGCGAGGTGATAGCATTTCTAGTGGTTGGCTTGTCGCCCTGTTCTGTTTGTTCCTGTTCATCTTCTCCTATTTGCTCTGGTATTTCATCATCCGTTTGTTCCAGCCCTTCTTCTTCCCGGTGCTCTGGTTGCTCTTCTTCAATGTGAAGTGCTTCAGGATGATATTGATTGCATTCATAACAAATTATAGGACTCTTACAGTCTCTCACCATATGACCTTTTTTCAAACATCCAAAACAGATTCCCTTCTCTTTCAAGAAATCCATCTTGTCTTCATATTCTTTCATCATGAATCTTCGACACCATCTGATGGTGTGACCAACTTCATCACATAACAAACAAAATACTATTTGCTGTGCTAGTAGACACCTTTCTTTTTCTTTCATCTGTCTTTTCCACAAAAACGGTCGTGATAGCAAAGCTACTTCTCTTAGGTTCAGATCTTTATTCGATTTTGGAAAAGGTAGAGCCTTTATAAGTTGCAAGTTGTCTGTGATCTTCAATAGATCCGTTGTATGAGTCTGACATGTACCGTACTTCTTTGTCCAAGAATTCCACCAGGTCTGGTAGCCTAGCTACTTGTTTGCTCTTATCTCGTATTTCACCTGCCTTATCTCTCCACTTTTCTCTCATCCTTCTGGGCAACTTGTTAATGATGATGCTCATATTACTTGCACGATTCATTTCCTCCATGTAGCCAAGATTTCTCATCGAGCTGCAACGTCTCGGAAATATTGCATAATCACTCCATTTTCCACATCCTCTGGCTTGATTTCTTTCCAAGCATGGGCCTTCTCCATGTAAGCATTCACAATCCTCTGTTCATCACCAAAACGTTCTTCAAGTAATCTTCTCGCCTTTTTATAGCCATGGTTGCCTGGCTCCTTCTGACAACTTTCTACAAGTACCTTCACACTTCACCAGAAATCGTAACTGCTCTTTTTCATCCTTAACTTTCGTCTATATTACCTCCTCTAGTGCTCTTACGAAAGTTTCATACTCCAAAGGATCTCCAGCATACGTAGGAATTTCTACTGGTGGTAGAATGAGAGAGGTATTTCGTCGAGCTATAATCTCGCTTCAACAGTGCCAATAATCCATCCTGATAACTCTGTCTTGGCTCCACCTGTTGATAAACAGGCCTTTGTGATTCAAAGTGGCTTGCTCGAGTCTGTGCACCAGGCCTCAAAAAAGCATGGTCCGCTATTGGTTTGTCTCGAGCATTAACAGATGCTCCAATAGTAATTGGTTTCAATCCAGCACCCATTTGCTGAGATGCAGTTATCCCCATCTTCCCCTGTTCCAATGAGTTTTCAAAGCCTAGAAATCCGGTGGACCTCGATTGTGGAATTGATCCAGCTGCTGATTCACTTTGAGCAGTTTTTCTTCTTGGTCCAGAGCTCATCGTCCTCGACGATCTAGAGCTGCATCTTGACCCCTCACTTTCCAGTATGTCCTTCCGGGCTTTGGCCACCGCCATCTTTGTGTCTAATTCCAGTTGTTCCTGCTGTCGCGCCATCTCATGTTGCTGTCGCTGCATCTCTTGCGCCATCTCTTCTTGCTGTTGTGCCATCTCATGTTTTTTCTTCATGGCATCCGCTTCTATTGAGTAACTCAGCTAACTCAGCCTTTGCTCCCAATTGAGTAGAAGCCCTCGAAACCGAACTGGCTGAGCAACCAGATCTGTGGTCTGATCTTTGTGAAGATACATTCGAGATACTATCTCGTCGTCTAAATTCATCTTCCATTCTGGCACCTTGTTGCTTCGCACTTCCAGCTACTAAGCTGGTAACTTGTGACATAATTTCAGATAACCACTTCTCTGCCTTTTTCTGGAAACCATTAAATATCTTCTTGGTGTCTTCATCCCACTGGGTATGTCTTCTGCGTTCTTCCCAAGACAGCACTGAACACAGCAGTACATTCTGTTTCTTGCCAACCTCCTGGTAGAGGTTCCAGAGTTGGCTCATTTAGATTTCACTTTGATCACGTTCTGTTCTGATTCCATTAGGTTTTTCTGTGCATCAATGAACCTGTTAACCTGTAATCATAATATGTTTATCTCTTTCTCGGTTTCTCTCAAACACGCAGCTAGTGAAATATCTGTTTCTTCAAGTTGTCTGGGTCTTTCTTCACCACCACGTTGTTCATCTGGTGTAGCTCCTTCTTCATCTAATTCCATGATTTTAAAGCGGTCTTGGCAGATTGCCAAGTCTTTAAATTAATCGAACAAAATTCTCTGCTAGCAGCTGTGGCTTTGTTTTGTCAGTAATTTCTTTCAAAACCAAAACATACTGAAAATGTAGAGAACATCTCTCTAATTCCAGGTGCAAAATGTGGCTCTAATTCAATGGAATGTGCTTATCAGGAGCGATTCACAACAATCCAAGGTCGGTCTGCTTTCCCCAGACCAGCTGGAGAAAACACCTTCTGAGTTCTGTTATAGAAGACTTTTAATAAAGCTGTGATTTTAATTCAAAGAGTAATAATCAATTTGTACTCACAAATCCAGTGATACATCCTCAGATAAGTCCCGATGCTGTCGATAGACCTCAAGGCCCTTCTCTGGCCCAGACCTTTATCTTCAGTTCCTCCTTCCTCCAGTTTCTTCTGGCTAAACCACTCTGAGAATTTTAGCCAATCTTTGTCCTCGTCTCTGGGACTTGTAATTTCTTCTTCTTCTGTTCCACGACTGGAACCAGTCTTCTTTGGCTATGCCTCTCCAAGGTCTTAGCCTGATCGTCCTTCTTCGATTTAATCTTCTGTCCCTCTCTGGGACTGGTATTTAACCCCCCTGCCGGAGGTTCCCTTCCACTTGATGTAGCGGCAGATTTTCATATCTTTCAGGTAATTACCCCCCTAGCCGCTATTTGGATGAGAATGGTTGAAGGGGGTGTGTTCTCAACGCATGCAAGCTCACTCACAGAGACTTTCAGAGCTTCTTCTCGGATATGGCTTAAAAGCACAGTCTTTTGAAGAATAAATGCTTTATTGTTGATCAAAAACAGTAAGATACATCCAAATTTCTTCTGACTTGTTACTACAATCTTCTTCGAACTCCAGCTTATTACTTCAAACATTAGTAAATTCCTCGTGTCTCCATAACACTGGCAAGAACCGCATGATCCCACATGATCACCTTTAGATCTCCCGTGGACCCCGCATGGCCTGCATGGGAGAAACAGAGAAACTATGTGCAGAAGGCCATTCAGCCCTTCGAGCCAGCACCACCATTCAGTGCGATCATGGCTGATCATCCCCTATCAATAACACGTGCCTCCCTTATCCCCATATCCCTTGACATCACTAGCCCCTAGAGCTCTATCTAACTCTCTCTTAAATGCATCCAGTAACTTGGCCTCCACTGCCCTCTGTGGCAGGGAATTCCATGAATTCTCAACGTTCCGGGTGAAAACGGTTTCTCTCACCTCAGTCTTAAATGACCTCCCCTTTATTCTATGACTGTGGCCCCTGGTTCCAGACTCGCCCAACATTGGGAACATTTTTCCTGATATAGCTTGTCCAGTCCTTTTATAATGTTATATGTTTCTATAAGATTCCCCCTCTTCCTTCTAAACTCTAGTGAATACAAGCCTATTTTTTTCAATATTTCCTCATATGACAGTCCAGCCATCCCAAGGATCAATCTCGTGAACCTACGCTGCACTGCTTCAATCACAAGGATGTCCTTCCTCAAATTAGACCAAAACTGTACACGATACTCCAGATGTGGTCTCACCAGAGCCCTATACCACTGCAGAAGAACCTCTTTAATCCTATACTGAAATCCTCTTGTTTTGAAGGCCAACATTCCATTAGCTTTCTTCACTGCCTACTGTACCTGTAAGCCAACTTTCATTGACCAGTGTACAAGGACACCCATGTCTCGCTGCCCCTCCCCCTTACCTAACCCCATTGAGATAATAATCTGCCGCCTTGTTTTTGCCACCAAAGTGGATAACCTCACATTTGTCTATATTATACTGTATCTGCCACGCATCTGCCCACTCACTCAACCTGTCCAGGTCACCCTGCAACCTCCTAACATCCTCTTAACTCTTATAAATTTTGATTCTGGTAATTAAAAAAAAAAAAGATTTTTAAATCATTTATTTTTAAATGGCTCATATGCTGTGTTTGAGTTGATTTTGTTGAGTTGACACTTGCACTCTGTAATTCATTCATCTAATCATACTGTTCGCAACTGCAGTATTTGGGAAAATAATAGCATTATGAAGATTCCAGTTGCTCTAGCCCTGGAATGTTACTTAATATTTCTGTGTCTATGGAGCTGTTTCTCAACAATAAAATGGGTCTGATCTTCCCAAAACCCAGAGAGTGGAATGAGATCTGTCTGTAATGGTGGGGTTATCTAAATGAAGTATTTTACCAAATTAAATGTGTTTAAGCAAGATTTACAATGATGTATAACTTAAGGATGGTTTTATTCAGCGAGCATACAAATGATTAGATTGTGCTGGAAAGTACACACATACATGAACGTGATATAGATGTATATGATTAATTAACACACACATTTACATTTCTTCCGATTTTTATATCCAATGATAAACTTTATTTCAGACTAGACAAGGGGCAATATTAAATAAAAAAACATTGTAAACCTCACGCAACTTCACTTTGGTGTCTCAGCCGTGCTGATCCGGGCCAGACTCCCCGCACACTGTGGAAGGGACATCTTTTCGCTTTCATTGTAATTTATTTCTCTTTTTAACACTGAATATCTGATAACGACACATCAGCAGCCGATGTTGCCGAAGCTGCCGCCCTCTAGTCCAGCGGACGAAGCTGTTGCCGTGGGAGCTCCGGAAAAACAACCTGTGACCTACGAGCTCCTGACCATGTCATCTACTGGGCCCGCGGCCGAACCTCCAAAGTCGGGCCACCGTCGCCGCCGTGACACAGCCTCAGCCCCGAGTCGGTCCGCCACCGCCGGGACACGGCCTCAGCCCCGAGTTGGGCCGTCACTGCCGGGACACAGCCTCAGCCCCGAGTCGGGCCGCTGCCTCAACCCCGAAAATGGAGGCGGAAGCAAAGATCATATCTTTAGGCGGAAGCAAGATGGCGGAGGCTGGTTGCTGAAATGGGTTGAATAATTACCCATGAATGGGCCCATTTCGCGTTTTTCGTGGGAGTAGGCCATCTTGCTCGCTATGGGATCTTTGCTCCAAACACACCCAAAATCACGTCATAAATCCCACCCACAATATAGAGGGCAGTCTAAAATTTAAAGCCACATGCCATCATCAATGACATGCAAAACAGGCCAAATGGCCACTACACTGTGGTCACACTCCCACCGTGTGGTGATCCACTGTACTGCAGAACCGTCCAATCTGTGGTCAACACTCCCACCGAGCCTGCAATGCATTAGATCACCACATAGTGGCAGTGTTGACCACAAACTGGAGCAACTTAACATATGAATTCCATGCACATTTGTAGTTGCTGTCTACAAATAGATTTAATTGTGCTCTTCACTGTAAAATTGTTCTTTATTGCACATTTACGGCCCATTTCCTTTCCCCGGAATACACCCATTCCCTCGATGCCAACATTTGTAAAAGCCCTGAAACCAGGGAAACAGAAAAATAGGTGCAGGAGTTCGCCATTCTGCCATTGGCATGAATATTGAAGACAGACATAGATCAGTGACGTTTCAAAGTTAATGTGAGCTAGTCATTAACCACTTGTGTCAAATGGTTAATGATAACTACCCCAAGCAAAGCATGAAAGACTTCCAGGTGAAAGGAAGCTGCGTGTGATGCGTAGAGTGTTTATTCATTGAGCTTTGGACTGGAAAGATAGTTGTGTATGGACGCTCTTGCTCAATAGACACAAAGTGCTGGAGTAACTCAGCGGGTCAGGCAGCATCTGTGGAGAACATGGATAGTTGATGTTTCACAGAGTGCTGGAGTAACTCAGTGGGTCAGGCAGGAAGTGTGGAGAACATGGACAGGTGACATTTCAGAGTGCTGGAGTAACTCAGCGGGTCAGGCAGCATCTGTGGAGAACATGGATAGGTGACGTTTCGCAGAGTGCAGGAGTAACTCAGCGAGTCAGGCAGCATGGGAGTCAATTCCTGGGATGATGGCGGGACTGACATATGTTGAAAGAATGGGTCGACTGAGTTTGTATTCACTGGAATTCAGAAGGGTGAGTGGGAATCTTATTGAATCATAATTTTACTAAGGGATTGGACAGGGTAGATGCAGGAAACGTGTTCCCCATGTTGGGAGAGTACAGAACTGTTAAGGTTCATTTCTTATAAAACACAACTCACAATAAGTTAGATCAACCAACACAAGCTTTACTGATCATTTAGCCGGCGAGAGTGCCAGGGGATACAAAGTCAAGTATGCAACACATACTTAACCCTCCTGGGCCATCAGCCTAAAGAACAAGGGATCACAGCATCTTTTTATAATATTTTGGATATGTAGTCACATGTTTATAAGAGTTGGAGCAAGGACGTCTAACACATCAATCACAGAATATACCCATTGAAAGCATTCTTGTCACTAACACAATACTTCTCAAGCTATGGTTATATCGGTCACAAACGTTAGTTACAAACCCACAAACAACAGGAACTTAGTCAAATTTCTATCACCTACAGTACCCTCTTAAACAATGCAAGGATCTTTATCAATTACCCACAGAAGTTTCTGTTTACAGAGACCCAACTCCAAATGAAACACATCCTCTCTCAAGGCTTCTGTTTACAGAAGCCAGCACCTCTGGAAACACATCCTCTCTAACCATTGTCAATATCTTTTGCTTGGGCACAACAGGAAACAGCTTGGATGCAGTTTGAATGCTGGCCTCCAATTTCCTGATCACCCAGCTCACCTACAGCACAGAATTACAAAGCTTCAGAACCCAAAAAAGCCAAATTAATCTTTACTTAATAAAATACCTTACGTTATAATTTGTATTATATAACTAGGATATTATCAGAACCAGGGGCCACCGTTTAAGAATAACGGGTAGGTCATATAGGACTGAGATGAGGAAAAACTTTTTCAACCAGAGAGTTGTGAATCTGTGGAATTCCCTGCCACAGAAGGCAGTGGAGGCCAATTCACTGGATGTTTTCAAGAGAGTTAGTTCAGTTCACATTTACTGTCACATGCACCAATTAAGGTACAGTGATATTTCAGCTACCATACAGCCATACTAAGTAAAAAGCAACATAACACACAGCCACAGAAACATCCACCGTAGCGGAATCCACATTCCCCACTGTGATGGAAGGTAATAAAGTTCAATCATTTTCCTCGTTTGTTCACCAGTGGTCGGGGCTGTTGAACCCTCCACAGTCGCTGATGCCGACGGTCCGATATCTGAAGCCCTACAATCGGGATGACGGAAACTCCGGTGTCGGGAAGGATTGGAACACTCCGCAGCATGGAGCTCCCGAGCGGCCTCTTCTTACTGGAGATCGCGGGCATGATGGTGTTAAAGTCCACAGGCCCCGAGGTTGGAGTTCCTCATGGGCGATTCTCGGCAAAGGAGAAAAATCGCATCTCCATAGAGGTAAGTTCCCCCAATTCCCACCCACCCCCCCCCCCCCCCAATGTACAAGAAACCTAGAAACATTAAAACATACTTAAAATACGGGAAGTCGTGACTCTGGATTAATCCCGATGCCTTTCGTCAGTGAGAAAAAGACAAAGGAATGACGAAGGGATGGCTCAAGAGGGAGATGGGGGGGGGGGGGATGTCTGTTTAATTCAGATAATTCAATGATAATGTCACTGGACTGTGAACTATGAGGTGCTGTTCCTCCACTTTGCGCGTCGCCTCACTCTGGCAATGGAGGAGACACAGGACAAAAAGATCAGTATGGGAGTGGGAAGGGGAGTTAAAATGGTTGGCAACCGGGAGATTCAACAGGCGTTGGCGGACCGAGCGCATGTGTAGGGGGATATGCACGCCTAGACTGGATACAAGGAACAGCAGATGCTGGTTTACAAAAAGAGACAATCTCCTGGAGTAACTTGCACCTCTGGAGAGCATGGACAGGCAACATTCTAGGTCAGGACCCTTCTTCAGATTGCTTGGTGTGGGGGGTGGAGAAAGTTGGAAAGCAGAGGTGGGAGTGGTCGCCTTAGATTCCCTTCCCTCTACAGATGCGGCCTGACCCACTGAGTTCCTCGACTGCTTTACAGGGAATGGACAGACGACGTTTTGAGTCAGGACCCTTCTTCAGTGATTGGAGAGGGTGGGGGTAGCAAGCTGGAAAAGAGAGATGGGGGCTAGACAAAGCCTGGCAAGTGATAGGTGGATACAAAATGTGGGAGTAACTCAGCGGGACAGGCAGCATCTCCAGAGAGAAGGAATGGGTGATGTTTCAGGTTGAGATCCATCTTCAGAAGTGATAGGTGGACATAGGTGAGGGAGACACAAGAAACTGCAGATGCTGGAATCTTGCATAGAACACAATTTAGTTAGATGCACAGAATCTCTTGCCCAGAGAGAGGGAATCGAGGACCAGATGACATGGGTTCAAGGTGAAGGGGAAAAGATTTAATAGGAATCTGAGCGGTAACCTTTCAACAAAGGGTGGTGGGTGTATGGAATAAGCTGCCCAAGGAGGTAGTTGAGGCTGGGACAATCACAACGTTTAAGAAACAGTTATAGACAGGTACATGGATAGGCCAGATTTGGAGAGATATGTACCAAATGCAGGCAGGTGTGACTAGTGCAGCTGGGACATGTTGGTCGGTGTGGACAAGTTGGGCCGAAGATCCTGTTTCCACACTGTGTCAATCTATGACTCTAAACCAAAGTGCTGCAGTAACTCAGCAGGTCAGGCAGCATCTGTGAGGAACATGGATAGGTGACATTTCACAGAGTGCTGGAGCAACTTGGCGGGTCAGACAGCATCTCTGCGGAACATGGATAGGTGATGTTTCACAGAGAGCTGCAGTAATTCAGCGGGTCAGGCAGCATCTGCGGAGAACATGGATAGGTGCCATTTCGGGTCGGGACCCTTCTTCAGACTGACACTATGTTAACATAGAAAAATAGAAAATAGGTGCAGGAGGAGGCCATCTGGCCCTTCGAGCCAGCACCGCCATTCATTGTGATCATGGCTGATCGTCCGCTATCAATAACCAGTGCCTGCCTTCTCCCCATATCCCTTGACTCCACTCGCCCCTAGAGCTCTATCCAACTCTCTCTTAAATCCATCCAGTGACTTGGCCTCCACTGCCCTCTGTGGCAGGGAATTCCATAAATTCACAACTCTCTGGGTAAATAATTTTTTTTCTCAGCTAAACTAAAGACCTCTCCTTTATTCTAAGACTGTGGCCCCTGGTTCTGGACTCACCCAACATAGGGAACATTTTTCCTGCATCTAGCTTGTCCAGTGTTTTTATAATTTTATATGTTTCTTTTTTTTTTTGAATATATTTTTATTAGAGGCCATACATATAACAAATAATATAGCATTTTTTTCCAAATATAGTTGATACATCTTTCCAAAATTATATAAATGTTAACAAAATATATATATTGGCCTCACTTTTTTTTATAGAGTGAGAAAAGTATAAAGAAAGAATAGTGAATAATTATAAGAGTATGATTATAGTTGATTAATATAAAGGAGAGAGAAGAAAAAAAATAAAATAAATAAAATAAAATAAACAAAAACAAAAAACAAAAAAATAAAAATTCTTGTGGAAAAGACAACGGGATACAACTTATCAATGAGTGGAACAATTTCTAACTATAATATATGGAGACAAGTATATAAATCTGACCTTAAACATTTTTGTTTGATCTATCCACCGGGTACTCACTGAGTTTTGATGCTGAGCCCAGCTACCCCTTCATATAATCAGTGAATGGAGACCATATTTGTTCAAAAATCTCAGGTTTATCCATTAGGATAAACCCAATTCTCTCAAATTGTAATGTCTCCAACATTTCCACTGTCCACATTTTAATTGTCGGGGATAATGGTCCCTTCCAAAATTGTAATATTATTTTTTTTCCAATTATTAAACAGTAATCCAGAAAATGTCTTTGATTTACTGTTAAAATTTGATTTGAATCTAAAACCCCAAATATAATTAATTTTGAGTCAGGGCTTAATGTGATCTTTAAAACTGTGGAAATAATTTTAAAAATCTCAGTCCAATAACTTTTAAGTTTTGTACATATTACAAAACTATGATTTAAATCGGCTTCTATGTGCTGACATTTATCACATAATGGTGATATAGTAGGAAAAATTCTATTTAATTTCTTTTTTGAGTAGTGTAATCTATGTATTACTTTGAATTGTATCAAAGTATGTCTGGCATTTAACGAACAGCGATGAATTCGTTGTAAGCTTTCTTCCCATAAATCTTCTGTTATAGGTAAACCAATTTCATTTTCCCATTTTTGTCGGAATAGTTCCGTTTTTGGCATTTCCCTGTCCAAGAAAATATTATATATATATGCTATTAATTTTTCTGTTGTTGGATGCTTGTTAAGTACTTCATCCAGTATACCTGGCTCTCTATTTCTGTAATTTAGCGTATTTAATTTGACATAATCTCTAATTTGTAAATATCTAAATAGATTATTTGCTTGCAGTCCATAAATCTCTTTCAACTCCTGGAATGAGAGGAATTTCCCATTCCTGTAAAGATGTTCTATCCTTATTATTCCTAAGTTTTTCCAATGTCTAAACCCCACATCCAATGTCGAAGGTTTAAACATAGGATTATTCATAATTGGTAAACAAAGTGGTATAGTTTCTAAATGTAAAGTCTTAATGATTTGTTTCCAGGTAGTAGATTATTTAAAATTATAGTGTTTTCCTTATATAATTTTTTTTGTACCACCCCAGGGGCAAGGAGTATTGTGCTTATGTCGAAAGGGAAACAATCTTCCTTTTCAATTCTTAACCAAGCTGGGTCTTGTTCCATTTGTATCAACCAATAATTAAAGTTCTTAATCTGAACCGCCCAAAAATAATATTAAAAATTAGGTAAAAGCATCACATTTTAAGTGAACCTGATCAATGCGTAGAGGGGATAAATGCGAGTCAGAATATGTAAAAATCTAAGCATGACCACATAGCGTTTTGTCGAAAATATTTAAAAAATCCACACATACAAGATGAAACTTTTATAGGCATAGAGATTCACGTTTAATTTACAGATGATAAACCAGTAACAGACATTGTTCTGTGAATGAAGAATTTGAACAATGCTGCTATTGTCAACATCAGTCCACTGCAGGAGCGGGGGCCGCTGATGGTAAAGTCTCATCCGGGATCCTGCAGGTCCAGCTGCAATAAGCGAGTTCGGTATTCCGAAAATCACATGGACTCAAAGGTCATTCGAGAATAAAAAAAGCGAACGGGGTGCCTGGTAGCGGGGTGTAACAGCGAGAGAGGGGGGTGGATGCAAGTTGGAGACGGGGAGAGAGTGGACCAACGGTGAGAGGTTGGGGAGAGAGAAGGGGAGTGAAAGATGTGCATTGGGAGACAGGAGAGAGAAATTTCAGTTAGACAGACAACCACTGGTAAAACCATGCCTCGTTGCTTCTAGGAGAGTCGAGAAAATGTCCTCAATCGAGAGAATGCAACTTCAGAACCCCCTCTCGACTGGCGCTGGAGATTTCCGCGGGCGCAACGAACAAATGACCTAAACTTTGCGTTGAGTGAACTGAGTGTTCTTACCATCCTCGTCATCCACCGGCGTTTTGTGAGAGTGATGTGAGGCATCAGCCATGCTCTGGAATCCTATCCGGCCGCCGCCGAGCAGCAGGATCGAGGAGTCAGCGCCCGACTGGTGAGCGGCCCGCGGTAGCTGGTGCCTCTCCACACGCCGCTGGAAAAACGAACATCTCTACTCCCCGGGTCGGGCGCCAACTCCTCGACCAGCTAGGATTCCAGAGCATCGCCGATACCTCACATCAGCTCCTGATCGCCCATCGCCTGTACAGATAATGTGACCGACGTTGGCTGAGCTGGAGAACTCTCACAAAACACCGGTGTACGGCGAGGACCAGGACGGTAAGAACACTCAGTTCACTCAATGCAAACTTGTGCCCGCGGAAATCCCCGCTCCCATCCATCCCAACTGTGGCGCAAAAGTCTAATGTGTAGGAAGTCTGAAGGAGGTTCTTCTCTGCAGAGGTCTCCCCAGCGCGGAGGGGAGGCGCCGACCCCGGCTCCACTCTTCCTCTCCGGTCGGAGTTGATGCTTCTTTTCCGCACTGCGACGGGCCGGCGGGACAGGCAGAGCCGAGCCGGCGCCCCCCCCCCCCCCGACGGGACACTCGGGAGCGGACGGAGACAGGGACGAGACGAGGACGGCCCAGCGGCGGCTGGTTAGGGGCGAGACGCAGGTCTGCACCCATGCAGCGGCACGGCCGTCGAGCGTGTTTATCCCGAGCGACCCATGACCTGTGCATGCGCAGTCGGAATACCGAACTCACTTATTCCCCCGGGGGGGACACTGGGGGGGGCAGCACCGGATATCCGGCATCAGTAGCAGCGCCGCGTATCCGGGTCACGTGACAGCAGCCAGGGACGCCTCTGACGCCACAGCCCGGCCGGCCCGGGAACCGTCGGGGTTTAAACCCGTATCGCGGTCGCTTAAAGGGGAGGGCAGCCGTTTAAAGGGGAGGGCAGGGAATCGGCCAACAATATTCCAGTCCATAGGGCGGTGACGTTTACACCGGAGATGTTCACACGTATACATTCAGTCCGGCTCTGGTTCCCTGCAGACTCTTCAGCTGGTTCCGTCCATCTGCACTGAACCGATTCGCCCCCAGCCTGAAACAAGTCGAGGAATGAAGAGGAAATAAACAGATGAAACAACAGTGTCAATAACAGGGACTGGGGTTAATATTTCAACAACACTCACAGAACAAAATCACAGGAGATAGAAGCCCGCGGATCCCCTGATATTTTATCACATTAAACATTAACACAAACACTCACATGATCCGCTCCAGTCTCAGGTGTTTCAGTATGAGGCCGCGGAGAGTGGGGACAGATCGGTCGGTGAGGGAGTTCTGCATCAGCCTCAGCTCCGTCAGTGAGGTGCTTGTATCGAGAGCAGAGACGAGATCCTCGGCTCCAGAATCTGTGAGACCGACATTGTTCAGCCTGGAGATGAGAGAGAGTGAGGGTGAGCGACACAGAGAGACAGGAGACAGTGCAAATCCCCAGTGTTTATCAGTGACACAATTACTGATCATATTAATGTTCAGTGTCAGACACCCAGTGAGTGTAAACACAATCTCTCACAGTCTGGGACTTACCGCAGTGCCTGTATTTTACAGTCCGGGTTCCTCAGAGCCTCAGACACCAGTTTCACTCCGGAATCTCCCAGTTTATTCTCACTCAGCTTCAGAACCATCAGTGAGGGGTTTGTACTGAGAGCAGAGGCGAGATCCTCGGCTCCAGAATCCGTGAGACCAACAAATTCCAGCCTGGAGATGAGAGAGAGTGAGAGTGAAGGACACAGAGAGACAGGAGACGGTGCAAATCCCCAGTGTTTATCAGTGACACAATTACTGATCATATTAATATTCAGTGTCAGACACCCAGTGACTGTAAACACAATCTCTCACAGTCTGGGACTTACCCCAGTCTCTGTATTTTACAGTCCGGGTTCCTCAGAGCCGCAGACACCAGTTTCACTCCGGAATCTCCCAGTTTATTCTCACTCAATTGTAGCTCCATCAGTGAGGGATTTGTACTGAGAGCAGAGGCGAGATCCACGGCTCCAGAATCTGTGAGACTGACATCATTCAGCCTGGAGATGAGAGAGAGTGAGGGTGAGCGACACAGAGAGACAGGAAACGGTGTAAATCCCCAGTGTTTATCAGTGACACAATTACAGATCATATTAATGTTCAGTGTCAGACACCCACTGTCCGTAAACACAATCTCTCACAGTCTGGGACTTACATTAGTGTCTGTATTTTACAGTCCGGGTTCCTCAGACCCGCAGACACCAGTTTCACTCCGGAATCTCCCAGTTTATTCCCACTCAATTGTAGCTCCGTCAGTGAGGGGTTTGTACTGAGAGCGGAGGCGAGATCCTCGGCTCCAGAATCTGTGAGACTGACATCATTCAGCCTGGAGATGAGAGAGAGTGAGGGTGAGCGACACAGAGAGACAGGAAACGGTGCAAATCCCCAGTGTTTATCAGTGACACAATTACTGATCATATTAATGTTCAGTGTCAGACACCCAGTGACTGTAAACACAATCTCTCACAGTCTGGGACTTACCCCAGTCTCTGTATTTTACAGTCCGGGTTCCTCAGAGCCGCAGACACCAGTTTCACTCCGGAATCTCCCAGGTCGTTGTGTCCCAGTCTAAACACAAACATACAGAGTAAGAAACAAACTGATACAAACCCAGAGGCTGAGAGAACTTCCCCCAAAGGGATATTTATGGAAACACCTCAGCGAATGATTGAGTACATTTCTGTGGATGTGGTGTTTGGTGACTTTCATCATTTATCCTCATTCCCCGACGACCGGGAAATGTTCCCCGTGCAAAGAACAATGGCAACACGCCTGACCTGGGGGGGGGGGGGGGGGGGGGGGGTTAAAATAGGAGGGGTGTCCCCCGTGGAAAGTGACGGCCGCTCGGCCCCATAGAAGGGGAGCTGGACGGAAGAACAAAATAGTGAAACAATTTTACAGTTAAGTTTCAGTGACAAACGGACAGTTACCTCAAGTTCTGACACTTGTGCAGAGCCGGTCCCAGCCGCCGGAGACCTTCACACTGAATGTGGCAGTACTCCAAATCAAGCTGTTTGATTGTATCACAGGGCCTGATGACATGAGACAGGACCGCACAGTCAATCGGAGTCAGTCCCAGTCCACTGAATGAAAGTGATTCCACAGATCCCAGTGTCTGCTGAGACATTACAGGATTCTGAGACTCAAACAGGTAGTGCAGCGCGTTCAGGAGGCTCCGTTTACCAGCTTCCCTCTCTGTGTTTCGAGCCCGGCGTTTAACCTCCTCCTTCACCCAGTCAATCACTTGGCAGACTGTTTGATGAGGGAATTTATCCAGAAACTCCTCCAGGATCCAAACTGACCGTGGGGAGGAGAGACCAGCGACAAAACGGAGAAATACTTCAAATCGCCCGTCTGAATTGCCATGGGCTTCAATGAGGTGTGTCTTGATATCCCCGCGAACTGGAGTCATGAATTGTGCGAGTGCGGCTACAAACTCTTGGATGGTGAGGTGCTGGAAGGTATACACCACGCTCCGGGCTGAACCCTCTCTCTCCAAAAGTTCCATCAGGAACCCGGACAGGAACTGGGAAGGCTGCAGATTGTATTTGATCAAATCTCCATCTGTGAACACAATGTTCTTCTCAGCCACTCCAGTGAAGGCCATCTGACCAACCCTCAGTAACACCTCACGGGAGCTCTCAATCTCACGGCAGTGATTTTTCAGGATGTTGTAAATAAAGTAGCAATAGAGTTGGGTGATGGTCTTGGGAACTCGCTGCGGGTCCCGGTGTGTTTGTGTGAAGAAGGGGCCCAGTGTCAGGCCGAGGATCCAGCAGTAGGAGGGGTTGTAGCTCATGGTGTACAGGATCTCGTTCTCCTTCACGTGCTTGAAAACAGCTGCTGCCACCGTCTGATCTTCAAAATACCTGGTGAAATATTCCTTCCGTTCCTCACCAACAAATCCCAAGATTTCAGCCAATACTCTGATCTTTGCCTTTTCCAGTAAATGTAATGCAGTGGGGCGGGTGGTCACTAGCACTGAACACCCTGGGAGCAGCTTGTGCTGGATTAAACTGTACACAATGTCAGACACTTCACACCGGAATTCAGGATCTGGGCACTGGTGCTGAGGTTCTGTGTCTCTCCGACTGTCAGCAAAATCGATTCTGCTCTTGAATTCATCCAGACCATCGAATATAAACAGCAATCCCTCTGGGTTCTTCCAGACCTCTCCTAGCATATTCCCAAAGTAAGGATACTGATCCAGAATCAGTTCCCTCAGGGTTATTCTGCAGTTAATCATGTTCAAATCCCGGAATTTGAAACTGAAGACAAACTGGAAGTGTTGGTATATTTTCCCTGTGGCCCAGTCATGAACAATCTTTTGCACCATTGTTGTTTTCCCGATCCCCGCGACTCCGGCTACTGATGCTGAACTCCCTGGGACTCCAGCCACTGATGCTGAACTCCCAGATCGGGAAGTACTTCGGGAAAAGCAGCTGTGGAACAATTGATCGGTCCTGATTTTTTCCAGTTTTCCCCGGAGACATTCCTCTCTCCACTCTTCATGGTCCCGGCCTCTTGCCAGCAGCTCATGTTCCACCAGTGTCCGATCTCGAACAGTGGAGATGATTGTGAGCTCAACGTATCGATCAAGCAGCTGGAAAATCTTAACCTTCTCCTTCATTAGGATGGTGTTCACGCTCAGTGTTTCAGTCTGTGCTCGCAGAGTCTCCTTGTGTTTCTGTTGAACATCTTGCATGGGAACAGGCAGATAATGGACACAATGTTAGATGACTCAACTCTAAACTCAACATTCATGATTACAAGAATGACTTCAATGCTCCTGAATTCACTGACGGATTTCAGTGCAGTATGGAGAAAAGAGAGAAAGAGAAAGAGAGAAAGAGAGAGGGAAAGAGAGAGAGGGAAAGAGAGAGAGAGAGAGAGAGAGAGAGAGAGAGCAAGAAAGAAAGAAAGAAAGAGAGAAAGAGAGAAAGAGAAAGAAAAAGAGAAAGAAAAAAGAGAAAGAGAGAGAGAGGGAGAGAGAGCAAGAAAGAAAGAAAGAGAGAAAGAGAAAGAAAAAGAGAGAGAAAGAAAAAAGAGAAAGAGAGGGAGAGAGAGAGAGCAAGAAAGAAAGAGAGAAAGAAAGAGAGAAAGAGAAAGAAAAAGAGAGAGAAAGAAAAAGAGAAAGAGAGAGAAAGAGAGAGGAGAAAGAGGGAGAGCGAGAGGGAGAGGGAGAGTATGTTGCCTCCCTAGTGCAAGGGTCAGGGATGTCTCTGAGGATATTGCAGATGAATACGTGGCTTGAAAAATGGTGTAAGGGGGAAGGATTCAAATTTCTCGGGCATTGGAACCAGTTCTGGGAGAGGTGGGACACAGGACAGTCTGCACCTGGGCTGGAATGGAACCAATGTCCTTGGGGGCGTGTTTGTTAGTGCTGTCGGGGAGGATTGAGTAATGAGGAATGGTTAGCTAGCAGTCTTGTTGTGTGTGACCCCTTGGGCAAGAGTGACCATAATATGGTTGAGTTCTTCATTAGGATGGAGAGTGACATAGTTAATTCAGAAAGAAGGGTTCTGAACTGAAAGAAAGGTAACCTTACGAGCATGGGACGTGAATTGGCCAAGACAGACTGGCAATTGATTCTTAAGGAGTTGACGGTGGATATGCAATGGAAGGCATTTAAAGACCGAATGGATTAACGACAACAATTGTTCATCCCAGTTTGGCAAAATAATAAATCAGGGAAGGTAGTGCATCCGTGGATAACAAAGGAAATCAGGGATAGTATCAAAACAAAAGATGAAGCATACGAATTAGCCAGAAAAAGCAGCCAACCAGAGGACTGGGAGAAATTCAGAGTCTAGCAGAGGAGGACAAAGGGGTCTATTAGGAAAGGGAAAATAGATTATGAAAGAAAACTGGCAGGGGACATAAAAACTGACTGCAAAAGCTTTTATAGATATATGAAGTGAAAAAGATTAGTTAAAACAAATGTAGAAACATAGAAAATAATGCAGGAGTAGGCCATTCGGCCCTTCGAGCCTACACCGCCATTCAATATGATTATGGCTGCTCATCCAACTCAGTATCCTGTACCTGCCTTCTCACCATACCCCCTGATCCCTTTAGCCACAAGGGCCACATCTAACTCCCTCTTAAATATAGCCAATTAACTGGCCTCAACTACCTTCTGTGGCAGAGAATTCCACAGATTCAACACTCTCTGTGTGAAAAATGATTTTCTCATCTAGGTCCTAAAAGACTTCCCCCTTATCCTTAAACTGTGACCCTTTGTTCTGGACTTTCCCAACATCCGAATTTTGTAAGTCTCTATAAGATCCCCCCTCAATCTTCTAAATTCCAGCGAGTACAAGCCGAGTCTATCCAGTCTTTCTTCATATGGAAGTCCTACCATCCCAGGAATCAGTCTGGTGAACCTTCTCTGTACTCCCTCTATGGCAAGAATGTCTTTCCTCAGATTAGGAGACCAAACCTGTATGTAATACTCCAGGTTACAACTGCAGTAGAACCTCCCTGCTCTTGTACTCAAATCCTTTTGCTATGAATGCCATCATACTATTCGCTTTCTTCACTGCCTGCTGCACCTGCATGCCTATTTTCAATGACTGGTGTACCATGACACCCAGGTCTCGTTGCTTCTCCCCTTTTCCTAATGGGCCACCATTCAGATAATAGTCTACTTTCCTGTTTTTGCCACTAAAGTGGATAACCTCATATTTATCCACATTATACTGCATCTGCCATGCATTTGCCCACTCACCCCACCTATCTAAGTCACCTTGCAGCCTCCTCACATCTAACACTGCCCCCTAGCTTTGTGTCATCCCGAAACTTGGAGATGTTGCATTCAATTCCCTCATCCAGATCATAAATATATATTGTAAATATCTGGGGTCCCAGCACTGAGCCTTGCGGTACCCCACTAGTCACTGCCTGCCATTGTGAAAAGAACCCGTTTACTCCTACTCTTTGCTTCCTGTCTGCCAGCCAGTTCTCTATCCACATCAATACTGAACCCCCAATACCGTGTGCTTTAAGTTTGCATACTAATCTCTTATGTGGTACCTTGTCGAAAGCCTTCTGAAAGTCCAGATATAACACATCCACTGGTTCTCCCTTATCCACTCTACTAGTTACATCCTCGAAAAATTCTATAAGATTCGTCAGACATGATTTACCTTTCATAAATCCATGCTGACCTTGTCCAATGATTTCACCACTTTCCAAATATGCTGATATCCCATCTTTAATAACTGACTCTAGCATTTTCCCCACTACCGATGTTAGACTAACTGGTCTGTAATTCCCCGTTTTCTCTCTCCCTCCCTTCTTAAAAAGTGGGGTTACATTAGCTACCCTCCAATCCTCAGGAACTACTCCAGAATCTAAAGGGTCTTGAAAAACTATCACTAATGCATCCACTATTTCTGGGGCTACCTCCTTAAATACTCTGCGATGCAACCTATCTGGCCCTGGGGATTTATCGGCCTTTAATCCATTCAATTTACCTAACACCACTTCCCGGCTAACCTGGATTTCACTCAGTTCCTCCATCTCATTTGACCTCCGGTCCCCTGCTATTTCTGGCAGATTATTTATGCCTTCCTTAGTGAAGACAGAACCAAAGTAGTTATTCAATTGGTCTGCCATGTCCTTGTTCCCCATGATCAATTCACCAGTTTCTGGCTGCAAGGGGCCTACATTTGTTTTAACTAACCTTTTTCTCTTCACATATCTATAAAACCTTTTGCAGTCAGTTTTTATGTTCCCTGCCAGTTTTCTTTTTTTTTAAAATATTTTTATTAGAAGCAATGCATATTGCCAACAATATAACAGTTCTTCAAATACACATTTAACTTGTTTCAAAAATTATACAAGTATTACAAAGTGATTTATGTATGCTTCTGGTTTTTTTTTTGGAAAGTAAAGAAGTAAAAGAATAGATCTATTATCAACAGAGATAGTAATTATAAAATAATAATAATAATAATGATTAAATAATAATGATTAGGATTATATAAGAAAAATAAAAATAAAAAAAATAAAATAAAATAAAAAACAATTATTATATAATAAAAAAATGAAGTATACATCTTAACTATGAATGGAACAATTTCACATAACAATTTCTATAGATCCTACAACTGAGTACTTATTGAGTTACAATGCTGAGCTCAGCTACCCCTTTAAATAGTCAGTGAATGGAGACCATATTTGTTCAAAAAATTCATATTTGTCCATTAGGACAAACCTAATTCTCTCCAAATGCAACGTCTCTGACATTTCCACTGTCCACATTTTAATTGTGGGGGATAATGTTCCCTTCCAGAATTTTAATATTAATTTTTTTCCAATTATCAAACTGTAATCAAGAAAATTTCTTTGACACTGTTAATATTAGGCTTGAATCAGGAACTCCTAATATTATTAGCTTTAGATCGGGGTCCAATTTAGTTTTAAGAACTTCAGAAATGATTCTAAAAACTTCAGCCCAATAACTATTAAGTTTTATGCATATTACAAAACTATGCGTTAAATTAGCTTCTGAATTCTGACATTTATCACAAATAGAAGAGATGCTAGGAAAAATTCTATTTAATTTCGTTTTTGAGTAGTGTAATCTATGTATTACTTTGAATTGTATCAAGGTATGTCTGGCATTTAACGAGCAACAGTGTATACGTTGTAAACTTTCTTCCCAAGTATCTTTCATTATAGATAGGCCTATTTCATTTTCCCATATCTGTCGGTATGATTCTGTTGTTGGGATTTCCCTATCCAAAAGAGTATTATATATGTACGCTATTAGTTTTTCTGTATTTGGGTGCTTGTTAAGCAATTCATCCAGTAATCCTGGTTCTCTATTCTTATAGTCTTACATGTTTGACTTGATATAGTCTCTAACTTGTAAATACCTAAACAAGTTATTTGGGTGCAATCCATAGATATCTTTTAACTCTTGAAATGAGAGAAATTTTCCTTTCCTGTAAAGGTGTTCTATCCTTATAATTCCTAAATGTTTCCAGTGTCTAAACCCCTTATCCAATATTGGTTTAAATAAAGGATTATTCATAATTGGTAAACAAAGCGACATATTATCCAAATGTAAAGTCTTAACTATTTGTTTCCAAATACATCTATTGCTATGAATTATAGGGTTTTCCCCATAAGTTTTTTTTTGTACTTCCCTTGGAGCAAAGAGAATTGAACTTGTATCAAACGTTAAACAGTCTTCCTTTTCCATCCTCAGCCAAGCTGGTTCCTGAACCATTTTTATCAACCAAAAATTCATATTCTTAATCTGGACCGCCCAAAAATAATATAAAAAAATTAGGTAGCGCTAATCCTCCATTTATCTTAGATTTCCATAAATGTTTTTTACTTATTCCGTGATTTTTATAATCCCAAATAAAGCTGTTAACAATAGAATCGATTTAAAGAATAAAAGTTTTAGGGAGGTATAAAGGGATAGCTTGAAATAAATATATTAATTGTGGGAAAAAAATCATTTTTATAGCATTTATTCTGCAAATCATTGATATTGGTAGTTTTCCAGTATAGAATATTCTTTTTTAGTTTATTCAATAACTGAGGATAATTTGATTTGAATAAAAAATTATAATATTTGGATACATTAATTCCTAGATATTTAATTTTGTCCGTAACTATTTGTTTTCTTTCATAATCTATTATCCCTTTCCTAATTAAGCCCTTTGTCCTCCTCGGCTAGACGCTGAATTTCTCCCAGTCCTCTGGTAGGCTGCTTTTTCTGGCTAATTTGTATGCTTCATCTTTTGTTTTGATACTATCCCTGATTTACTTTGTTATCCACAGATGCACTACCTTCCCTGATTTATTATTTTGCCAAACTGGGATGCACAATTGTTGTAGTTCATCCATGCAGTCTTTAAATGCCTTCCATTGCATATCCATCGTCAACCCTTTAAGAATCACTTGCCAGTCTATCTTGGCCAATTCACGTCTCATACCCTCAAAGTTACCTTTCTTTAAGTTCAGAACCCTTGTTTCTGAATTAACAATGTCACTCTCCATCCTAATGAAGAACTCAACCATATTATGGTCACTCTTGCCCAAGGGGCCACGCACAACAAAACTGCTAACTAACCCTTCCTCATTACTCAATACCCAGTCTAGAATAGCCTGCTCTCTCGTTGGTTCCTCTACATGTTGGTTTAGAAAATTATCCCGCATACATTCCAAGAAATCCTCTTCCTCAGCACCCCTGCCAATTTGATTCACCCAATCTATATATAGATTGAAGTCACCCATTACAACTGTTTTACCTTTGTTGCACGCATTTCTAATTTCATGCTTGATGCCATCCCCAACTCCACTACTACTGTTAGTTGGCCTGTACACAACTCCCATTAGTGTTTTCTGCCCCTTAGTGTTTCACAGCTCTACCCATATCGATTCCATATCCTCCAAGCTAATGTCCTTCCTTTCTATTGCGTTAATCTCCTGTCTAACCAGCAACGCTACTCCACCTCCTTTTCCTTTCTGTCTAGCCCTCCTGAATATTGAATATCCCTGGATGTTCAGCTCCCAGCCTTGGTCACCCTGGAGCCATATCTCCGTGATCCCAACTATATCATATTCATTAATAACTATCTGCACATTCAACCCATCCACCTTATTACGAATGCTCCTTGCATTGAGACACAAAGCCTTCAGACTTGTTTTTACACTCTTACCCCTTATACAATTATGTTACAATTATGTTGGCCCTTTTTGATTTTTGCCCTGGATTTTTTTGCATGCCACTTTTACTTTTCACCGTGCTACCTATTGCTTCTACCCTCATTTTACACCCCTCTGTCTCTTTAGTCATGCTCCCATCCCCCTGCCACATTTGTTTAAATCCTCCCTGACAGCACTAGCAAACACTCCCCCAAGGACATTGGTTCCATTCCAGCCCAGGTGCAGATCGTCCTGTTTGTACTGGTCCCACCTCTCCCAGAACTGGTTCCAATGCCCGAGAAATTTGAATCCTTCCCCCATGCACCATTTTTCAAGCCATGTATTCATCTGCAATATCCTCCTATTTCTACTCTGACTAGCACGTGGCACTGGTAGTAATCCAGAGATTATTACCTTTGAGGTCCTACTTTTAAGTTTATCTCCTAGCTCCCTAAATTCGCCTTGTAGGACCTCATCCCGTTTTTTACCTCTATCGTTGGTGCCAATGTGCACCACGACAGCTGGTTGTTCACCCTCCCTCACCAGGATGTTCTGCAGCCGTTCAGTGACATCCCTGACCCTTGCAGCAGGAAGGCAACATACCATCCTGGAGTCTCGTTCGCAGCCGCAGAAACTCCTATCTATTCCCCTTACAATTGAATCCCCTATTACTATAGCCCTTCCACTCTTTTTTCTCCCCTCCTGTGCCGCAGAGCCACCCATGGTGCCTTGAACTTGGCTGCTGCTGCCTTCCCCTGATGAGCCATCTCCCCAACAGTATCCAAAATGGTATATCAGTTTAGGAGGGAGATGACCACAGGGGACTCCTGCACTACCTGCCTACTGCTACGCTGGCTAATGGCCACCCGTTCCCTTTCTGTCCGCTTAACTTTTACCTGCGGTGTGACCAACTCGCTGCAAGTGCTATTCACGAGTTTCTCTTGATCCCTCGCAGTCAGAAACAAGTGAATTGATCATGGGGAACAAGGACATGGCAGACCAATTGAATAACTACTTTGGTTCTGTCTTCACTAAGGAAGACATAAATAATCTGCCGGAAATAGCATGGGACAGGGCGTCAAATGAGATGGAGGAACTGAGTGAAATCCAGGTTAGTCGGGGAGTGGTGTTAGGTAAATTGAATGGATTCAAGGCCGATAAATTCCCAGGGCCAGATAGGCTGCATCCCAGAGTGCTTAAGGAAGTAGCCCCAGAAATAGTGGATGCATTAGTGATAATTTTTCAAAACTCTTTAGATTCTGGAGTAGTTCCTGAGGATTGGAGGGTAGCTAATGTAACCCCACTTTTTAAAAAGGGAGGGAGAGAGAAAACGGGGAATTACAGACCAGTTAGTCTAACATCGGTAGTCGGGAGAATGCTAGAGTCAGTTATTAAAGATGGGATAGCAGCACATTTGGAAAGTGGTGAAATCATTGGATCTCTTCCACAGCCTGATACATTGCAAACCCTTGTACAATTGACGCCTGGAAGAGTTGAAATAATGCAGTGTAATAGTTCCAATGTATGCCAGAGATCAAGTGATCTGGGAACTATTATCTACTCTTTGGTTACGCTCGGACTATCCTAGATCGGAGTTTCCTAGTTTTACCTTGCACTAAACGTTATTCCCTCATAGTTTATCTACACTGTAAATGGCTCGATTATAATCACATATTGTCTTTCTGCTGACTGGATAACATGCAACAAAAGCTTTTCACCGTACCTCAGTACATGTGGCAATACACTAAACTAAGCTAAACCTGAATCTACAGACAAAGAAGCAATCCATAGTGAATCCCCGTATCAGTCTAACAATTGCATAGCCTTTGATCTTCTGATTTCCCATTCTGCAAATCTCTGAACAGTTTCAGTGTGACATCAATTCTAACAAGTCATTGGTGTGAACTCTACATTTCAACACTCACCTTCCATATGAGAGGGTAATTCACATAAACCTCTGGTGATGTTCATGTATTCTTGTGGATCAGGACCTGTTCAAATCAACGAGCATTCATTAAACCAGATTTGAATAACAGTGTTGACTCCAGTGTTTCAATGTGATATTCAGTTCAGTGTGTTGATTTACCGTACCGAGCTCCTGGATTTCTTTCAGTATTTTGTCCAGCTTTGGTAATTCATTCTGCATTTTCACAAAGGATTCCCACATCATCCGCCGGGCATGTTTGCCATTCCCCATCACCAAACTGAGGAAGAGTGTGGAACTGTCTCTGCGGTTTCCCTTTACCACGATCTCAGCGACACCCTGTGAAGAACAACAATTCATATATTGAGAAGTGAATGAGACAATGCTAATGGGGATGGAATTAGCTGTTCAGTGATGGGATATTCTGGTAGTTTTGAGCATTATGGCAGGCATTGATCTGCCTCTTCATACACCCATGACACTGTGTTGACAAACTGTGTACTTCCAGAGTCAATAGACCATAGACAATAGGTGCAGGAGTAAGCCATTCGGCCCTTCGAGCCAGCATCGCCATTCAATGTGATCATGGCTGATCATTGCCAATCAATACCCCGTTCCTGCCTTCTCCCCATATCCCAACTCTGTTATTTTTAAGAGCCCTATCTAGCTCTCTCTTGAGAGCATACAGAGAACCTGCCTCCACCGCCCTCTGAGGCAGAAAATTCCAAAGACTGACCACTCTCTGTGAGAAAATGTGTTTCCTCGTCTCCATTCTAAATGGCTTACTCCTTTATTCTTAAACAGTGTCCCCTGGTTCTGGACTCACCCAACATCGGGAACATGTTTCCTGCCTCTAGTGTATCCAAGCCCTTAACAATCTTATATGTGTCAATGAGATTCCCTCTCACCCTTCTAAATTCCATCCTTCTAAATCTGACAGTCCCGCCATCCCGTGATTTAACCTTGTAAACCTACGATCCACTCCCTCAATAGCAAGAATGTCCTTCCTCAAATTAGGGGACCAAAACTGCACACAATACTCCAGGTCAGGTATCACTTGGGCTCTGTACAACTGCAGAAGGTCCTCTTTGCTGCTATATTCGATTCCTCTTGTTATAAAGGCCAACATGCCATTCACTTTCTTCACTGCCTGCTGTACCTGCATGCTTACTTTCATAGACTGATGTACAAGGACCCCCAGATCCCGTTGTGCTTCCCCTTTTCCCAACTTGAAGCCATTTGGATAGTAATCTGCCTTCCTGTTTTTGCTACCAAAGTGGATAACCTCACATTTATCCGCATTAAACTGCATCTGCCATGCCAGTGTGAAACTTGCTTCATATCTGGCAGTGTCAGAGAACACAGCAGGGTACAGCACGGGAACAGGCCATTCAGGCCAATGATGAATCCAATTCCTTTTGGCCTCACATGGACTGTATCCCACTAGGAATGGACGCATCCAGTCCAAACTGCATTTCTTCCTGCTCTGCATTGGAGTGGTGGCGCTGCTTTGGCCGCTGCGGCTCGCCTGTAGTCCGTCTGTTCTTTCTTTTTTTGTTGTTTTCTTGTCCTGTTTTAGCTTGTTAATTTGAGTTATTAGGTTGTGTACGTGTGGGTGGGAGAAACATGTGTTAGTCTCTTCTTTCGGAGGGATGTGACTTTTCTTGTCGTATCCCCCGTCTCCGTCTCCGCTGAGGCCTAATGGCGGAGCTGGCGGCCTCCAACTGTGACCGACCTTGAGGCTCCGGAGGGAGAGCCAGCCATGACCTACCAGCGCGAGACTGTGGCTGAGGCGGTGTTCCGACGTTCCGACTCGGGGCTGAGGCGGTGTCCCGGCATTCCGGCTGCCCGACTCGGGGATGAGGCGGTGTTCCGACGTTCCGAATCAGGGCTGAGGCGGTGTCCCAGCGGCCCGACTCGGGGCTGAGGTGGTGTTCCGGCGTTCTGACTCAGGGCTGAGGCGGTGTTCCGGCGGTCCGACTCGGGGCTGAGGCGGTGTTCCGACGTTCCGACTCGGGGCTGAGGCGGTGTCCCGGTGTTCCGCCGGCCCGACTCGGGTTCAGGCGGTGTCCGCCGGCCCGACTCGGGGCTGAGGCGGTGTTCCGGCGACCCGACTTGGGGCTGAGGCGGTGTTCCGGCGGCCCGACTCGGGGCTGAGGCGGTGTTCCGGCGTTCCAGCGGCCCGACTGGGGGCTGAGGCGGTGTTCTGGTGTTCCGACTTGGGGCTGAGGCGGTGTCCCGGCGTTCCAGCGGCCCGACTCGGGGCTGAGGCGGCGTTCCGGCGGCCCAACTTGGGGCTGAGGCGGTGTTCCGGCGTTCAACTCGGAGCTGTGGCGGCGTTCCGACGGCGACCCGACTTCGGAGGTTCGGCTGCGGGCCCAGTAGACGACATGGTCGGGAGCTCGCAGGTCACAGGTTGGTGACCTGTTTTTCCGGAGCTCCCGCGGCAATAGCTTCGTCCGCTGGACTGGAGGGCGGCAGCTTCGACTGCCCCGGGCCGCGGAGTTGAACCGGCCCGTTCGTGGAGCACGGTTGAGCCGCGGGACTGACTTACCATTACCAGGTGGGGTCACAACATCGGAGGCCTGGATCGCCTCAGCGCAGAGGAAGAACAAGAAGGGAAGGGACAGACTTAAGATTTTTGCCTTCAATCACAGTGAGGAGGTATCTGGTGAACTCACTGTGGTGGATGTTAAATTTGTGTTATAGTAGCAATGTTACAAAATTTTGAGATTTAAAAAATCAAGTCTGCAATTTATCCCATCAGATAGAGCATAAAAAGAAGTTTAATTTGACACCTAATTCACTTTCATATCTTCAGTATTAAGAAAGTTATGGCCATTTTCATACTCGGAAATTAGCATCTTGTTCCCCATTGCCTTTCAATTGACAACTCAAAAGCTGTGATCTGGATCAGTTAAAAGCCCATAACTTTCTTAAAAATTAATAGAACTCAATGAAATTTTCACTTATTATAGATTGAAGCATTCTGAAATAAATATGAAACAATCTTACTTGGATGACCTGAAATTAAAGCATATAATTAGTTAGTTATCTAATTGTAGCTAATTACAAAATTCAATGAGTAGATCTAAACATCTCTCCATTTCTTAAGAAAAGATAAACTTTTTTTTAATTACCTAAGTGTCCAAATAACATTCACACAATAATCCACAATATAACATAATTTTTAAATCTAATTTTCATGAATTTCTGGGCCAAATGGAAGGAATTTAGTGTTTGATTCCTGTAAATTAATGGCCATTTAAATCAACTAGCGAGTGGGTTTTAGTGGAATGCGGTGGATTGGAACGTTGCGGTTAGCGGTGAAGTCGGGAGGAAAAATACTGTTTGTTCATACATTTTTTTGGACCCCATTTCGCAACATGAAAATGTTATTAAAGCCTCCCGAAAAACCAACTTTTAATCTAAAAATAAACTATTTACCTTTTTTTCTCCCCTCCTGACTGTGGAAAAACGGCACTTTAAGCCCGCCCCCCTCTGAAAGGGGCCAAAGTTGCGCACACGGGGAGCGGCAGAACTGCAGCGCTGTTCAAGGTGAGTTTTGTAACATACCTATTTATTGTGTGTTTTGTTATTTTATTATATGTATGACTGCAAGGCAACGAAATTTCGTTCAGACCAAAAGGTCTGAATGACAATAAAGTTTCCATGATTCCAAGATTTTGAATCCATTATGTTCTTTCATCTACATTCTTACCCTCTGTGTCGGCATTCACTCATTGACCAGATAACGTTTTTATTTCTATACCTACCCCAGTTTTACCCGATCACAGACATTCTTCTCTTGTACATTTCCTGCAGCTCATCCCCTCCTTTCAATGCACATTAACTCGGCTTCTCTTCTCACAGATGCGTAAATAACCGACCTGCTGAATATTTTCTTAATACTGTAGATTTTAGCAAATGTACTATTGTTTATTTTATTTGTCAATTGAATTATAAGCGAACAGTTTAACGTCTTAAGTAATTCAGCCGGTCAGACAGCATCTCCAAATACTAGGTATACAAAAATGTTGGAGAAACTCAGCGGTACCCGTGCCTGGAAGTGGCGCCGACGGACGAGAAGCCGAAGCAAAGAAGTGGAAGCCAAATAACCGAATGGAAACGGCTGAAACGTCAAATAACTGAAAGCGTACAAAGCCGAAACGCCAACTAACCGAGAGCGTGGGACGCCTAAATGCAAACTAACTGAAAGGGTGGGACGCCTAAAAGTCAACTAACTGAAAGGCTACGTTGCCTAAAAGCAAACTCGCTGAATGGTCGCTCTGCCGAAATGCCACCTACCCGAAAGGCGGTGTCGCCTACAAGCCGACGAATTGAATGCCACTCAAGAGAAAAGTGAAATAACGGACATGACGTTGCCGGGGGGGGGGCGGGACATGTCAGCGATTGGTCCAGACTCCCGCGTCCATCACATCACTGTGGAGGGATGAACATTGTCCTTCTTCAGACTGATGTGAGGAGGGGGGAGGGAAGATGAAAGGAAGAGGCGGAGACAGTGGGCTGAGGGAGAGCTGGGAAGGGGAGGAGAAAGTTGGGACTACCTGAAATTGGAGAAGTCAATGTTCATACCGCTGGGGTGTAAATTACCCAAGCGAAATATGAGGTGCTGCTCATTCAATTTACGGTGGTCCTCACTCTGGCCATGGAGGAGGCCCAGGACAGAAAGGTCGGATTGGGAATGGGAGGGGGAGTTGAAGAGCTGAGCCACAGGGAGATCAGGTAGGTTAATGCGAACCGAGTGGAGGTGTTGGGCGAAGCGATCGCCAAGCCTGCGCTTGGTCTCACCAATGTAGAGCAACTGACATCTAGAGTAGCGAATGCAATAGATGAGGTTGGAGGAGGTGCAGGTGAACCTCTGCCACACCTGGAAAGACTGCTTGGGTCCTTGAATGGAGTCAAGGGGGGAGGTAAAGTGACAAGTGCAGCATTTCCTGCGGTTGAAAGGAAAAGTGCCAAGAGAGGGGGTGGTTTGGGTGGGAATGGACGAATTGACCAGGGAGTTACGGAGGGAGCGGTCTCTGCGGAAAGCAGAAAGGGGAGGAGATGGGAAGATGTGGCCAGTGGTGGCCAGACGTTCCTCCTCTCTGTAAATACTAAGTTATTTTGTGCAGCACATTGTGTGTTATTTTGTAAACCAGCATCTGAAGTTCCTTGTGCTTGTGCCTAATGCCCTCTGTGGTTTCATGAACTGAACTGACCAATGAAACTGATGACACTTGAGAAGTGTAATCGTTTTCTGATTCTGGTTTACAAGTTTACTGCTCCCTGACCATTGTGCTAAGATGCATGTGTAGGAAGAACAGTTGGATCAGAATGGACAATTCTCAGAAATCCCCAGGTCACAGGTTTTATTCCTGATACCAGATCTACAGGACCCAAACTGATCAGAGACCAGTGCCTCCATTTCATTGTTCAACCCAGGCAGTGTGAGTTGAGTGGGACTTGCATTGGTCACTCTTCCCCCAATGCCGTCAGTTCTGAGACAGGAAACATAATTCACCGTGAGCCTTCCACTTACCCCGTGTTCTTGATCATTGAAACATCCCTCCTGTCTCAACATGAAGCTGAGATGTTCAACACTTTCTTCAATTGCCTGTTTCAGTCTCTCCTGATAGAATGTTGTCAGCTGGAACAATTGGTAGTCGTTGCACTGTGTCAGGAGCTCAGAGAATGTAGGCGATAGATCTGTTTATACAAAGAGAGAAACTAAACACCAACTGAATCAGTCCCCATGGCTCCCGCTACAACAACATCCTTTCAACAACAACGACAAGATCACCCTGGAGAATGTACAACGCCGAGCAGCCCGCTTTGTATGTCATGACCACAAGCGCAAATCAAGCGTGAATAATATGCTGACCTCTCGGATGGGATACCCTAGAGCTCCGCAGAACCAGGCTAAGACTTATTGCAATTTGCACCTCCTCCAACCTCATCTACTGCATCCGTTGCTCCAGATGCCAGCTGATCTATATCGGTGAGATCAAGCAGAGGCTTGGCGATCGTTTCGCCGAACACCTCCGCTCGGTCCGCAATAACCAACCAGACATCCCAGTGGCTCAGCACTTCAACTCCCCCTCCCATTCCGTATACGACCTCTCGGTCCTGGGCCTCCTCCAAGGCCAGAGTGAGGAACACCGCAAGTTGAAGGAACAGCACCTCATATTCCGCTTGGGGAGTCTGCATCCTCTGGGCTTAAACATTGAATTTTCTCAATTCTGTTAACCCTTGCTGTCTCCTCCCCTTCCCACCTCTCCCTCAGCCCTCGGGCCCTGGCATTCCCTCTCTCTCTATCTCTCCCCCACCCAAGTCGCACTAGCTTCTCATTTTCACACTACAAACAGCTTACAATGGCCTGTTTCCTTTATCATCGATACTTTTTTGCATATCTTTCATTCATTGTTCTTTATCTCTCCACATCACCATCTATATCTCTCGTTTCCCTGATCCCTAACCAGTCTGAAGAAGGGTCTTGACCCGAAACGTCGCCTATCTCCTTCGCTCCTTAGATGCTGCTGCACCCGCTGAGTTTCTCCAGCCTTTTGTGTACCCTCGATTCTCCAGCATCTGCAGTTCCTTCTTTAACACTTATTGCATTTTACAAGGAGAATCACAGAATCACGCCATCAAATTTCCCGTCATCCCAGATCCAACTGCCATGAAACAAGACAAAATAACGGTCCCTACATCTTCAACTGGCTACATTTCAATAAACTTTGCTACCAATATTCCCTTTACCCAAGGACGATATGGGAATAGAATAGGTTACCACCCAACACACGTGCTGCTCCCGATGTTAAGTCATTGAAAAAGGGATTGAGCAACTAGATCTCCTCAACTTGGTGAAAAAGGCCCGCTTCAAAATGTAATTATTACTCTACTCACTGCGACCTGCGCCAGATAACTACTGATGAGGTGTTTGCACAGTAATCAACCAGAACCAGAGCAGCAACCCTCATCCTGACTGTTCCTGCCCCCTAAGTAGAATGATCAAAACAGAATATCAGAATAAGACAATGCGCTGGAGGAACTCAGTGGATCAACCATCATCTCTGGAAAATATGGGTAGGTGATCTTTCAAGTCTGGACCTTTCTTCAGGCTGCTTGTGGTGGCGGTGAGTGGGAGAAATGTGGACAAGAGGGACAGGTCGAAGCCTGGTAAGTAAGGTGGATACAGGTGAGGGGAGTTTTTGATAGGCTGATAATTGGATTGCTTGGTTAGCCTACAATTCAATGGTATGAACAGTGAATTCTCCAATTTTGAGTAACAATCCAAACCGCACACCCGCATTATTCCCCCCCCCCCACTCTCTCCGCTGTTTCGCACTGATTTCTCCCCTCCCCATTTCCTGCCCCCTACATTCCTTTCTTTATTTTCACTATCTCCAGCACTCAATCCTTCTGCCTAACACCTTGATTTTTCATCTCTAGCCTTTGTTCGACCACCTATCGATCAAAAATAACTTCCTCAATAATATCCATCTCACTTGCCAGGCTTTGTGATGCCACTCCTCTCTGCCAGCTTACAGCCGCTCCCCTACAATCAAGTTAAGTTAAGTGAGTTTATTGTCACGTGTCCCAGAAAGGACAATGAAATTCTTGCATTGCTGCAGCACAACCGAATATTGCAGGCATAAATACAGATCAGATCAGTGTGTCCATATACCATAGAATAGTAAGATTAAACGAGAACTTACCAGTTCGAAGGTTGATCTTTATTTTATGAGGAGTTGCGATGAGGGATTTCGTGAAGACCCCGCCAACACGCATGCGCGGCATCCTTCAAAGCAGCGGTGTGGAATCACAGACTCGACGAAAAGTAAGGATATTAAGATTAAACTGCGAACTAACCAGCTGAACATAATGATCGAGGGTTGGGAGCGGAGGGCACGAAATCCCTCATCGCAACTCCTCATAAAATAAAGATCAACCTTCGAACTGGTAAGTTCTCGTTTAATCTTACTATTTTACTTCGGAGTCACGTGAGTGACTTCGTGAAGACTTCAAAGCTCTGTGATTACACGCCCTGGACAACGCCCATGCTACCACACTGCCGCAATCCTGATGGAGGAAGTTTGTTAAAGCAATCCAGACTGGACAATCTGAAAATAATTAACATTTATTAAACACAAATCATAAACAAACCCCCTGACTGGGGACAAATGATATTAGGGAGCAGCCCTGAGTACTGCATCCGCATACGTTGCAGGTCCGGCCAATGGCTTATGGTAGAACCGTTGAAAGGTTGACTCACTGGCCCATCCTGCCGTAGCGAGGACGTGATCCATGGGCACCTCCATGGCCCTCGCTGTTGATGTGGATGCAGCCCTGGTGGAATGAGATTTAAACAAGTTAGTGTCAATACCCGCTGCATCCAACACTTCCCTGAGCCACCTGGAGATCGTCTGCACTGTCACCCGGCGATGTGGTTTTTTGTGGCTTATAAGCAGTCCTTGTTCCGAATTCCTGATCGACCGGGTCAACTCAATGTAGCAACGGAGATGGGCGACTGTGCAGAGTGTGGCATCAGAGGGGTACGCCTGGAATTCCAACTGCAGCCCCAAAGATCCGGGTCGATGCTGCTTCAGCAGGTCTGCAACGTAAAACGTTATTTTCCCAGGGGTAGAGAGCATATTGTCAATGCGCAACTTTTGAAGCGCCTGTACCCGCTGAGCAGACGTGAGCGCCATCAACATGACCACCTTCAGGGTGAGCTGGTGAAGAGGTAACCCCGCCATGGGGGACCATGATCTTAACAGGGACAGGACCACTCCTGCATCCCAGACAACGTTATATCTGGGCCGTGGAGGGTTTGTGTTAAATACACCCCTCATAAACTTCGACACCAGATTGTTGGTCCCCACTCCTACCGGAAGGTACGAGGACAGCGCACTCCTGGCGCTATTGATGGTACTATAGCTGAGCCCTTCATCATAGTGGAGGCCCGCCAGGAATTCCAGGACGTCAGGTATTGTGGCAGAATCATAGATAACACTCTTCCTTAAACAGAATAGTTCCCATTTCCTGATCTGGGTCAGGTACTGCCGCCTTGTAGATGCTCTGCATGATGCAGCGATTAAATCCATGGCCCTCGGTGAGATCCCCGTGTTCAGCAAAGGCCTTTTCAGAACCTGCAGACCAACAGGTTTAAATAGGCGTGGCACGGATGCGGCTCGCCAGTGACGGGATTAGTAACCAATTGTGGGTTGTTTCCTATTCGCACCCACGGGTGCTTCAGCATCTGAGAGACCACCGGGTACCACGGTTGTGTCGGCCAGTCGGGTATTACCAGAATGCCTGATGCAGAGTCTAATTTAATCTTCTGTAATACCCGACTGATGAGGCAGAATGGGGGAAAAGCGTAGCAACACCATTTCCCCCAGTGGAGCGAAAAAGCATCCAAAGCCACTGCCCCAGGATCTGGTTCCCACGATACATATGTTGGTATCTGATGGTTCAGTCTAGACGCAAATAGGTCAATATCTGGCATACCGAATTTTGTCACAATTTCAGCAAACACAAGGGGATTCAGCATCCACTCAATGTTATCATTAAAAACTCGTGACCTGGTGTCCGCCACCGTATTGAGTATCCCCGGAAGGTACGTTGCTGATATCCAAATACCCCTTTTGATGCACCAGAGCCAAATTGTATTTGCCAAATCATTACAAGATACTGACCTGATACCACCCATATGATTTATATAGGCTACCACCGTGGTGTTATCGATTTGAAGGCGGACATGTGCATGACGCAAATTACTGCAATATGCCCGCAGTCCATGAAAGACCCCCAGCATTTCCAAATAATTAATGCCTTGCACTTGGAGAAGCGTGAACTCATGAGCGTCCCATCTGCCACCACAGCTGGTCACAGTGTCAGTTGCCCCCAAGCCTTGTGCACTCGCATCAGTTTGCAACAGAACCGTGGGATTCGGGAGAATGATGGGTTTGGAACTTACTCCAATATTATGAACCCACCATTCCAGCTCAGTTTGCTCCCCTATGCCTAAGCGCATAGGTCTGTCAAAATGTCCGGTATTCAATTTTAACGCCAGAATTTTACTTTTTTGTAAGTTTTGGTAATGCAACGGACCATAATTTACGGCCGGGAATGTGGCAACCAGTTTACCAATTACCTTAGCAACCTGCCGAATGGTTGGCCTGTTGTTGTCAAGTAAACTGATGCATGCTTGTTGAACGTCCACCACTTTGTCAACTGGGACCGTGATTTTCATCTGGTTAGTGTCTATAGTGAACCCCAAATAGTCCATGACCTGCGAAGGGTTGAGCTTGGATTTGTCTGGATGGATTACAAACCCCATTCTTTGAAACAAAGATATAGCGGCCGAGACTGCCAACTGGGCGTGCTCTAGGGTTTTCCCTGCTATGAAAATGCCATCTAAATATGCCATTATAATATGGTTTTGTTTCCTGAGATGTGCCAATAAAGGTTTGACAATTTTAGTAAATAGTCTCGGCGCTGTTGTAATCCCATTAGGCAAAGCCATATATTGCCATAATTGACCTTCCCAGACAAATTTCAAGAACCTTCGATGTTGTTTAGCAATAGGGACTGTATAGTACGCATCCTTCAGGTCAATGCAAGCCATAAAGTACCCATGACTAACCAACTGCTTGGCCGTCTCAAACGTCTCCATCTTAAAATGGGTATATTGTACGAAAGCATTCAACTGGGTTAAGTCGATGATAATCCGACAGCCTCCATCCTTCTTAACCCTGGTAAAGATGTTGGAAACAAACTCCAATGGCTCGTGCGTCGTTTTTTGTATCACCCCTTTCTTTTCTAATCGTAGTATTTCAACATGAGCCCGCTCCTTCTCTGACTGAGAGAGTGCAAATTTGCGACTAGGCTCATGTTGCGAAGGGGGATCTCTGCCATTAATAAACTCTATCTCATAACCCTGAATGCTTTGTAAAATAAAAGGATCCGTAGTTAGGGTATCCCAAGCAGACCGGAAACCCCGAAGCCGTCCCCCCACCGGTGAGGTTACTAATGCTACGTTGTGGGCGGACCCAAGCCCCCTTACCTCCAAGGTTAGCGCCAGGGTCTGGACTGTGGTGTCTTTGCTCCTCGTGTGGCGCGGCCCTGTTGCCACATCTTCCAAGCTGGCTTGGGCTGGCCTTGGAATAAAAAAGGCCTCTGCTGTTGGGCCCCCGCCGAGGAATATGTTTGTGAATATGTTCCCCCATATTGCGGCATTCACTTTCGGTACGTTGAGGGAGTTACAGTTTGCTGGTGCCTTATACTTCCCCACTGTTTCCGAGAGCACGGTATCCTGGAGCTGGTGCGTAGTCAGGAAATCGATTGACGCCGCTATTTTGGGATGTAGTGGTCCTCCTGCCGCCGCAGGTGACCCAAATTTCGACACCGCCTCCAACATTTCCTGTGGGTTCTGGACCTCTTCTCCCTCCTCAGGCTCACCCATACTTCCTTGCTGGCGCTCAAGCGACGGGGAGATAGAAGGTGGCGGCTGCATGTAGCTCCCAGACCTCTGGGATTCCCGTTCCTGACGCTCCAGGTCCCGTTGATAGAGCACCTCCACCATATGCTCCAACCGGCCGATACGACCGTCACCGCTGTACGCGGGCCACTGGTCGTCTTCCCCAGCCTCTCCAGAGGAACCGGGGCTTCCAGCAGTTGTCAACACCACCACGGAATGTACTGCCGGGAAGTCGCCAGCTCCCACTCCAGCGGGGCTGTGCGACTCCCACACGGACACACCGCTGGTCCGCCGTCGTTTGGACAGCAGCGGCCCCTCTGTCTGATGGGAGGGGAGAGGGCTAGAGTCAGTACTTGCACCAGAAACTGGACTCTCTGATGTCCGTGCGGGCTTACCACCACAGCGTTCCACATATAAACGGGACTGTGGCGGCGCATGGTCTGCTTTACCCGCCTCAGCAGGGGCGCTGGACCGTACTTTGCTGCCACCGGCCCGCACTACGGCAGCCTGTTCCGGTGGTGTGCCGGTACATCCTGCCCCCACAGGGATCCTCGGCACGCCAGCATTGCCACTGGTCTGCTTCCTTGCAGGTTTCCCCAGTGGCTTGTCCCTGCCTGCCGTACCGACAAGGCTGGGCTTTAGCGAGGCTTCCCCCCTGTTCTGCCCGCGAGGGACCTTTAAAGGGGGGATGCACTCGCGGACACGCTTGCTCCAAGAGCCCCACGTGCCTTACCTCCAGCCCTGGTCTTGGGCACTGGAGTTCTTGAGTCAGGGTCTCCCAGCCCCTGCTCCTGCGCGGACACCCTCTTCTTAGTCAGAGGGGTTGTGCCGGGTCTGGTCAGCTGCTCAGAGCTCCCCGACTGCCGCGACTTCTTCCTCGGTGGTGTCTCAGCTGCTCCCGATGTAGCGGGCAGCTCCAAGGACTTCACTCGCTGAACGCGACTCCCACTTCTTCCTCCTTCCATGGTTCTGAAAAACACACAGACCACACAAAACGGTAAACCAGCTCAAGGTTAACTTACCTGCAGCTGCTTACCTTTTTGAAGGAGCCGGTTGAGGGAGCGCACTCCCCCCCCCAGCTGCCGTGAGCAAATGCGCGCGACGATATGCCGCGCATGCGTGTTGGCGGGGTCTTCACGAAGTCACTCACGTGACTCCGAAGTAAAATATATATAGACACACATAAATAAACAGATAAAGTGCAATACACTGTTATAGTTCAGAGTTTGTTTGAAGTTGTGTTCAATAGTCTGATGGCTGTGGGGAAGTTGCTGTTCCTGAACCTGGATGTTGCAGATTTCAGGCTCCTGTACCTTCTAACTGATGGCAGTGGAGAGATGAGTGTATGGCCAGAATGGTGAGGGTCCTTGATGATGTTGGCAGCCTTTTTGACGCAGTGACTGCGATAGATCCCCTCGTTGGTAGGGAGGTCAGAACCAATAATGGACTGGGTAGTGGTCAAAACTTTCTGGAGCCTTTTCCGCTCCTGAACGCTCAAGTTGCCGAACCTATGCACGATGCAACTGGTCAGCATGCTCTCTACAGTCTGAAGGATCGGGGAGGCTGCGGAAGTGTGTGAGCCAGGAAGGAAGGGCAGTGTCTGACCAGGGGAGGATGTGACGGTGTGACCCAGGGAGCATGGGCCCCAGGTGGATGGGACAGCGTGTGACCCGGGAAGGGTGGACACTGGGGGAATGGGATCATCTCCATAGCCGGTGTTCAGACAGAGAACAAATCATAGCAAAAAACAGTAGACGAATGGACTGAAGAAGAGGTGCAGATGTACTTATCACCTGAGGCAACACTGTAGTTGATGCCAACTAATCTCCCTAGGATTATCTTCCACATCCATAAACTACCCAGCTTACTCATGGATAATGGAAACGTCTTGCAATTACTCTCCTTCAACCAAGTCTGTCCCACCCATCACCATCGCTCCACTCTCTGTGGCCTCATGCTCCCTGGCTTAATTGATATTTTGTCATGTGTATCCAAGTTCAGTGACCATCCTCCTATACACGAGGATCTGGAGAGGAATAGATACACTATCTATTATAGAAAATAGATAAATGCACAGTCTTTTACCCAGAGGAGGAGAATCAAGAAACAAATGGCATCGGTTTCAGGTGGGGTAGGGGATTTTATGGTAAAATCGGTACATGGATTGGATAGGTTTAGAGGGACATGGGCCTTATGCAGGCTTGTGGGACTATAGTAGATCGGCCATGATGTTTGACATGTCCAAGGTGGGCCGAAGAGCCTTGTTCCATACCGTGTGCTTCTATGACTCTGAGGCACAACTTGGACCATAATAACTCCAACAGTGCTGACTACACAGAGACCAAACACAAGAGTCGCCACGTTTTATGCGCCATCTTATACTCTTCACTTTCTCAGAAAGCCTCTCCCCAGTCACTGCATTAATGCACATCTGAATCTTCAATGAGGATGATTCATCGCCTCTACAATCATTCCCTCTGTCCTTTCAACTACTGTCTGCAGGATCACAGATCAGGAAGGTTTAGAAGGGTATGGACCAAATGCAGGCAGATGGGACCAGTGCAGATGGGGCATCTTGGGCCTGTTTCCCTGCTGTACGAGTCTATGACTTTATGATATGGATTAATGAAGCCAAACCTGGAGATGATACATAGAACATTGAATAGTGCAGCACGGGAACTGGCCCATCGATGCCCCATATCTGCACCAACAATATCATACCAATTTGATCTAATCCCATCTACCTGCTCATGGACTGGATCCTCTGTTCCCTGACTATATCAGTCATGTGTCAGTCTAAACAGTGATTCCACCACCTCCTCAGGCAGGACCTTCCAGGAACCGAACAAAGTCTGCGTAAAAAAATAGTCCAGCCTGTCCCCTTTAAACATTCCTCTCTCAGTCAGAAACATCCCCACCTTGGGAACAAGACTGGCTATATCAATGCCCCTTATATTTTATACTTCTATTAGGACTCCACTCAGCCTTCATTTCTCAGATCAAACAATCCAGTCTTCATCTGCCTTAACTCAGACCATATTTCCAAATAATGTGTTTTCTATTGGATCATTTGACAGCTCTCCCCTTGATCCACAATTCTGGAAAGAGTTCTTTGTTTTTTTAACTTACTAACTCGGCCATCTACGTTTTTGTCCAAATCATAGACATGATCAGAAATTGCAGTGGTTCCAGAACTGATCCTGGCAGAATAATATTGGTCATGAACCTCGTCAGAACACTCCTCCGCACTATTCCTCTCTCCTGTTTCACCTCACTCTAACCCCTTTGTTTTTTCTCTTCCCTGTCCCTAAGACTTCACCATTCTGCAGCATCCACTCCCCTTCCCATTTCACTCACCTGCTCCTTGAATGAGACCCGATGATTCCTTGTTTGATGGATCTCGGTCATGATGGATTTCGCCACTTGGGTCAGCTTCAGGGCTGTGAACCACGTCTCCTATTCCTCTCCCTCTGGACTGACATTGTTCCCTTTCCTCTTCGGCGGGTTCACATTCCATTGACGTTCTGCTCTCAATCCTACTTTGCTTTTCCGTCGTTGTTCCTGTGTTCTGACCTTCGTTCTTTGATGAGGTGCCTGGCCAAAGTCTTTTGAAGACCTTGCCCACTTGAGTTAATTTCCCACCTGAAAAAAACCCCATTAATTGCAGATTGCAGAGAAATTTCTAATTGAGAAAACCAAAGGTTTGGAATAACCGACAGCAATGTGAGCTGACATTCTAGGTCAGGGGTGGGGAACCTTTTCATGTTGGAATGCCGCATTAAGTTAGCGTTAATCTAATAAGGCCGCATCCAAGAAAATTCAATTAGATATACTTCAAAATGCACATTATTTTGTAAAAAACTATGTACTAACTTTAAGAAAATGAAAAAAATTGTTCATTCTAAAGTTAACTAACCTTTTAATGACTTTGTTGTGACTGCTTTTTGTGGGAAAGCATTTGAATATTTGGTTGCAACATGAAGGTACTCAGTTTCAGCTGATTTTCTAGATGGGTATCCGTCATTTGTGACCTTAAGGGCGACCTTAAGGGATTTGGGTTAGGTAGGAGAATGTAGAATCGCAGCAATAAGTGGTTGAAAAGCAAGAAAGCTTTTTTCGTGCGGGGAGGATTATTTTGTTGAATCTTCTTTTACTCTTTAGTATTTTAAATATGTTCATTTTAAGATTAAAATAAAAATAATAAGATGAACAAAAACATATTAATAAAAATGAAAGGATTTGTTCTACAAAATTTGGATTCATTTAAAATGCCACACTTAATGGCCTAGAGGCCGCATGTGGCCTTAAGGCCGCAGGTTCCTCACCCCTGGATAAGAGCGTGGAAGATGCTGTCCTTGAATCTGTTGCTATGTTATCTCCATCTATCTAATATAAAATATGGATGCTTGTTACTTTGCTATAATCTGATCATTTTGTTCCAAGTATTCCTGATTTTGACCTTGCAGTTATCTGCCAAAATTCTGATCACTTGACTAAGCATTTCTACTGCCGTTGAACCAGTATTTGTGGATGATTAGTCAACATGTTAGACGGAGAAGTGACATTTCAAGTTTAATCCTGATAAGGGCACGTTGACACATGTTGGAAAGATAAATAAAACCAAGATATTCACCATGAATGACAAGGGCCTAGAGATCCCTGAGAAACACCCATATAAATCCAAACGCAGGCTTGGCGATCGCTTCGCCCAACACCTCCGCTCGGCTCGCAATAACCAACCTTATCTCCCGGTGCCTCAGCACGTCAACTCCCCCTCCCATTCCCAACCCAACCTTTCTGTCCTGGGCCTCCTCCACGGCGAGAGTGAGGCCCACCATAAATTGCAGGAGCAGCACCTCATATTTTGCTTGGGCAGTTTACACCCCAGCGGTATGAACATTGACTTCTCCAATTTCAGGTAGTTCCCGCTTTCTCCTCGCCTTTCCAGCTCTCCCTCAGTCCACTGTCTTTGCCTCTTCCTTTCTTCTTCCCACCCTCACATCAATCTGAAGAAGGGTCTCGACCTGAAACGTTGCCCATTTCCTTCGTTCCATAGATGCTGCCACACCCACTGAGTTTCTCCAGCATTTTTGTCTACGTACAAATCCATAGATCCATTAATCCTAAAGTCAGCAACACACACAAAGACAACATTTAACATTCTTGTCATTAGCTGCAGCATAGAACGCAAGTGAAGGGAGGCCTTAATGCAGGGAGTTGATTTTCAGCCTTAAGTTGGAGGAGAGTGTGCAATTCTGATCTCCATACTGGGGGAAGGATGCCTTTGCACTGGAGACGATGCAGAGGAGATTCATCAGGATATTGCTCGGAAATGAATATTTCAATTATCAGCAGGGACTGGAGTGATTTAAGTCGTCTTCCTTGGAAAAAGAGTGCTAATTTATCAGACAATTCCTGCATCTGCCCACCTGGGACTGATGTCCCTGTAGATGTCAACTCTCTGTGCTCAGCCTCTTCCCTATTCCCACTTCCGTGTGAACATCATTTCTTGCATCAGCTCTACACCCACTGACAGCGCATCATAATATATGTCACAGGTTCACAAACCTTTTTGTTTCTTTGATGTAGAGGCCACTGAATCACCTCCCCAGTCACCACCTTCAGCCATGTTGACGACAGGAGTTCACAAACTCTGTAGCTCTGGAATAAACAATATTAACAGAACCATCAGGTGACAATTAAATGCGAAGGAAAACATTGCCTTGTGATCCAACAAACAGCATTACAGTGCAGCGGAGATGTGGAAAACACCCCTTCCAAACAACAGACAACAGGTGCAGGAGGAGGCCATTCGGCCCTTCGAGCCAGCACCGCCATTCAATGTGATCATGGCTGATCATCCACAATCAGTACCCCATTCCTGCCTTCTCCCCATATCCCCTGACTCCGCTATCTTTAAGAGCCCTATCTAACTCTCTCTTGAAAGCATCCAGAGAACCGGCCTTCACCGCCCTCTAAGGAAGAGAATCACACAGATTCACAACTCTGTGTGAAAACAAGATGGTATACCCCTGCAAATTAACAAACAAGAAAAGCAGAAATAGACAACCTAGTTCCTCATGTCTACCCCGTCATTCATAAGACTTTATCTGATCTATCCAAGGCAGCAATTAATCATCGGAGCCAGATCCCTGAAGCTTTCAAACCCCCTGATCACCGTATCGCTATTCCAGACCAAACACGGCCAATCCCCAACATCCACACCTCACCAGTTTGGAGGCTTCAACTCACAGAGAAAGAGGAAAAATAGCCACTGATGGGGAATTATTGTCACACTCTGCTGGCCCTATTCTTACCACAACATTCAACAAAAGCTGCCACACCACCATGTTACCCATTGCCAAATTCCCCACTAACTGCAACGGGAAATAAACTACAAGCATCCCAACTCTGCTGGAAACTGTAGTCCTCACTGCTCCCATGGCACATTCCACCACATCCCTGGAGTTTCCATTCCAGAATAGAAGGATTATATCCCAGGCCTGGGTTCTGCTGGGTCTCCATGATGCCAGGTGATGTCTGCAGTACCACCACCAGTCCCACTTCACAGGAGAATCATCCATCTCATCTCTACACTGCCCAAACCCGCCCAAAGGTTCATCGGATGGCGTTACCGGGAGAGAGCTGGAGACTCTAGGCGCTAGGAGTGTCCCAGTAGGAGGGTGAACTGGGTTCAAATCAAATCAAATCTGTTTATTTGTCATTGCACATCAACTGTACAACGAAATTTCATGTGCATCCCCTTCAATGGTAAACAATAAAAGACACAGGATAAAAAGATTAAAAAAAGAACAAAACACAATAACACAAACCATTTACTCTCACATTTACATTTACTACAAGATCAATGCATAAAATAAGTAATAGATAATAAAAAAATGCACATTATATTGCACATTCTAGCAGACAAATTTTTATTTGCACCCCGAATTGTTCATGCCTACAGCGCCTTCAAAGTAGGTGGAGGTGCCCCACGGGACACAAAGATGGGTGAGGAGAGGAGGTTGGTTCACAGGAATTGCACCAGGACATCGAGCTCGCAGGCTGATCAGATTTGGACTTTGAAACTGGCGATGCCTGCATGTGTAATATGTGCTTTAAGAATTTCACTGTACAGTTACATATTGAACTACTGAACTGTTGAACAAACATCTGTTCTTCTCAGCACTCAGCTCTCCAACTGATTCATCCTCAACAAACTGGGATTATCCTGTGCTACCTTGCAGACATTCTCTATTATCAAAGCTGAAAGATACAATTCTGCATTAAATGGTACTACTTTTCGTCCTGAACTATCTCAACTGTGGACAAGTCATCACTCCCTACCTTTAAACAACCTCTAGCATCTAAATCAAACGTATTTGTTTATCTTACCGTTGTGTGAGATCTGGCCAAATACAAATGACCAGCATTTGTTACCAGTGTAATAAAGACAATGTGTATTTACTTTATTGATTAAAATAGTGAATGCAGAAAATAGAAGTGCAATGGTTGATGATCCATGATCAGAACTGGGCCTGTAATCAAATGCTGCTGACGCAGTGTTTCCAGTATGTTTCTCTTTTTCATTCAGGTCTTCTGGACTAGCAATATTTTTTTTAAAATCCATGCCCAAAAATACGGTTGCGAAAGTCATTATGAAATAGTTCCCTGAGCACTGAGCCATTTAGTGAGTGTAAAACAAACTGGGACATTTGCTTTGACTCCAGCAGACTGCTCAGCGCATTCAACACATCAAGTGTTGGTTGCAACTTTATACAAGTGTGTGTGATGGATGTGCAGCATGAATCTCCTCCAACACATCCATTGACAAAACGCAGCAGCAGCTGTTGCTCTACATGACTTTTCTGCTTCAAACTATCACTGGGACACATTTACTCACAACAATAAATTCAATGTGCTGCTGACAGACAAGAGGAAATCACATTCAAAGGGGGAATTTAACCCAAGTCTCTCCCCAAGATTACAGCCGTCCACTGGGGAGCGGCGGACAAAATACTCACCGATGGATGGATGGAAATCTGCTGTCCTCGCTCCCCGGTCCCGGACTACCAGTAGCTAAGATGGCCGCCTATGACTTCACTCCTATTGACTCCAATGGCACACTGCCAGTAGTTAAGATGGCCGCCTAACTTCACTCTCAATGACTTCAATGGCAGACTGCCAGTAGTTAAGATGGCCGCCTGACTTCACTCCTATTGAGTTAAAGAAGGAACTGCAGATGATCTGAAGGTCTGAAGAAGGGTCTCGACCCGAAACGTCGCCTATCTCCTTCGCTCCTTAGATGCTGCTGCACCCGCTGAGTTTCTCCAGCTTTTTGTGTAACCAACTTCTTCAGATGTCAATCTGTTGTCGTCGCTCCCCGCCCACCCGCCCGGACTGTGGGGCCCCGCTCCCCACAGCAGGACCCCCACTCCCCCGGACTGGACAGTGGAGTCCCTCTCCTCTCCTCGCTCCCCCGGCCCGTGGACTCCCTCTCCTCTCCCCCGCCGCGGCCACAACACAACAGGTCGATCGGCTGCAACAGGTCGGTCGGAAGGAAGGAAGCGCCGCCCATCCGGTGACTTGCCAGACTGTACACATGCGCACTGCGTCATCATGGCGAGGGCGGGGCCAAACCGTCGCCGGGAAGGAAATTAAACAGAACCGCAGATGCTGCAAATCTGAAACGAAGACCCGCAGATGCTGCAAATCTGAAACGAAGACCCGCAGATGCTGCAAATCTGAAACGAAGACCCGCAGATGCTGCAAATCTGAAATAAAACCCCGCAGATGCTGCAAATCTGAAATAAAACCCCGCAGATGCTGCAGGTTTGAAATCAAACCCACAGATGTTGCAGGTTTGAAATCAAACCCACAGATACTGCAGGTTTGAAATCAAACCGTGAAACACAACCTCAAGTTTCCATTTAGGTTGCACACCACCTCTACCTTAAAATATCGATGTGTCCAAATGGTGAACTCTCTCCCCCAAACAGAACATGTCACATGTCATGGGTGGAATTGGCTGGCTGCTCACAAATTCCGCTCAAATAAAACAAAAGATGTTCTGACAAGTAAACACAAGTCAAACATTTACCACACATTTTCAATTCCAAGAAAAGTTACAATTGGCAAAGTCACGGGCTGTTAGGTGGTTAATTGGAATAAGTTTGGAACTTATTAACCGTATTAAGAACTTTGATAAATTATTGGAAAAGCTACATTTCACAAGAGCATCAATTGAGATGTATAGAGTAATGAGATGAGGGATGAAAGGAGGAGGACCACTTTCCCTGAGTAATTCGGTAGAATACAGGGCAGCACGGTGATACAGGAATTAGCTGAAAGATTGTAGACCTGGTGAAACGTTTTTCCCACCACAGGATCAGTACAGATCTGGAACTAGGCCAAAATTACCTTTGAAGAAACTTATACACTAAAATGTGTGCTTGAAGACTGGTTACCAGAAGGTTGGATCTGACCGATGAACTCTTGCACAATGGCAAAGACACTGTGGGTCGAATAACTGGTTTCCTCTGTCCTCAATTTATTGAAACCGCAAATGACCAACGGTACCTGGGGGATGGAGGTACCACTGGTAGACAGAGTGATGAAGACAGGAACCCCAAGCACATTTACACTGGGTGGAGCTGGGCAGCCATTGTTCCACCGTTCCTCAGAGTCAGAAACAAGCCACCCCAGAAACACACCGACCACCACCCCAGTCACAGATTCTGACCCCTGGATCTGGACTCTTCACTCAGGGGAAACACCAGGAGTCAAGAGTGTTAAATTCTCACATGTACAATGGAACAATTAAATACTTACATGCAGCATAACATAACACCCGCCATACATCCAATCTATGGACATTTCATTCAGGTCACCCCTCTAAACACTAAAGAGCAGAGGCTAATCGTTGGTCTTGCTACACACGGCAACACTAGTCTGATGAAACTTTATGCAATATTATTCCTTATTTACATCAATAAATGTTATCTAATACTCTTGGTGCTGCTGCAGCACGGCACCATGTTAATTGTATAATAGTACAAAAAACGTTCACAGAATACAGCATTGCTGCTTCATTGTCTGCTGGCGAGGATGGTCTCACATTTCCCACAGTCACCCCATCTGGCACCATGCTGTCACCCACATACCCTGTCCCCACCCTGCCGAGCCCTCTCGACACCCTCCACAATCTCCCCACCATCCTGCTGAACCCTCTCTCCACCCTCCACACCCCATCCTCACCCTCCTGAACCCTCTCTTCACCCTCCACACCACATCCTCACCCGCCTGAACACTCCACACCCAATCTCCACCCTACTGAACCCTCTCTGCGTCCTCCACATCCCACTCCCTCTCCCAAACCCTCTGTGCACCCTCCACATCCCTTCCGAACCCTCTCTGCACCCTCTCCCCTCTTTGCACCCTACAAACCCCGTCCCCATCCTCATGAACCCTCTCTGCACGGTGGCGCAGTGGTAGAGTTGCTGCCTTACAGCAAAATGCAGCGCTGGAGACCCGGGTTCGATCCCGACTACGGGCGCTATCTGTACGGAGTTTGCATGTTCTCCCGGAGACCTGCGTGGGTTTTCTCCCAGATCTCCGGTTTCCTCCCACATTCCAAAGACATACAGGTTTGTAGGTTAATTGGCTTGGTGAATGTAAAAATTGTCCCTAGTGGGTGTAGGATACGTTTGTGACGACCAGTGGTGGTGATTATAGTCAAAGATACAGATACAGGGCAATGGAGACGCGCTGTATCCCCTCTCTACCCCCTCCTTATCTACCCCCTCCTCCTACTCTCTCCCCCCTCCTCTCTCCACCACCCCTTTCTCTCCCTACCCATCTCTTTACCCGCCCCCCCTTCTCCTCTCCCCCTCCCCCTCCCCTCCTCCTCCCCCCTTCCCTTCTCCTCTGCCCTCCCCTTCTCCTCTCTCCATCCCCATCCCCCCTCCTCCATCCCCCCCTCCTCTCCCCCTTCTCCTCTCCCCCTCTCCTACCCCCTCTTCTCCTCTCCCCCCACCTCTACCCCTTCTCCTCTCCTTTCTCCTCCCCCCCTTCTCCTCTCCACGTCCCCTTCTCCTCTCCCCATCCCCCCCTTCTCCTCTCCCTCGCTCCCCCCTTCCTCTACCCCCTCTTCTACCTCTTCTTCTCCTCTCCCCCCTTCTCCTCTCCCCCTCCCCCCTTCCCCCTCTCTCCTCTCCCCTCCCCCTCCTCTCCCTCCCCCCTCTCTCCCTCCTTCCCCCCCTCTCCCTTCCCCCCCTCTCCCTCTCCCCCCCCTCTCCCTCTCCCCCCCTCTCTCCCTCTCCCCCCCTCCTCCTCCTCTCCCCTCTCCCTCTCAGAGCTCCTGTTGATTTGGAAGCAGCAGCAACAAAGAGAAGCAGGAGAAAACACTGATTGGCTCTAGCCCGATAGGGAGGAGAGTTAGAAGCAAAGATTATAGAGGAGCAAGATGCGCCACTCCATGGAAAAGGCGTAGTATCACGTGTGTGATTGTCGACGCCATATTAGCGGACCAGAGATGGCGTCGACTATGGCGTCTACTGGGAAACTGAGCTTCTCTATGATCTTTGTCTCTCGATCTGCTGCTGTGTAATCCGCTCCAAAGCTACAGAGCAGTTGCAAGCAAAGATTATAGAGGAGCAAGATGCATTAGAAAGTTATTAGATTTATTTGTAATAGATCTTTACTTACCTCTCGATCCCTCTCTATCCCCCTTCTTCTCTCGATCACCCTCTCTTCTTTCTATCGCTCTCTCTCCCCTGTCGATCGCTCTCTCTCCCCTCTCGATCTCTTTTTCTCCCCTCTCGATATTTCTCTTCCCTCTGGATCTCTTTCTCTCCCCTCTCTTCCCGATTTCCCTCTCTCCCTCCCTTCCCTCTGTGTGAGAGTTGGCAGCCCTGCTATGCCTTCGGCCCAAAAGAGGATAGAAATAAATTACATAATGGTCTTTGTAGGAAGATTTTAATAAGCTCTTCTATCCAAAGGTTTGCTTCTATCTGTCCCACCATATATTTATGTGTTTGTGTGTGCCTGTAATTTTGTGCAGTGTGTGTTAACGCAGTACAAGGGAAGCTGTACAATGTAATGCAAGGTAAACTACGCAAAGGAGGGGCTGGGGAGGAAAGATTCGAGGGAAATTGGGGAACAGGGGGAAAAGGGAGGGGGAGAGTGAGAGAAGGAGGGGGAGAGGGGAGGGTGGGAGATCGAAAGAAGATGGGGAGAGGGTGATCGAGGGGAGATAAGAGAAGAGAGGAGGATCTAAAGAGGGAGAGAAAGATCGAGAGAAAGAGAGATGGAGAGGAAGAGAAAGATCGAGAGGGGGATAGAGAGGGATCGAGAGGTAAGTTATTACAAATAAATCTAATAAATTTCTAATGCATCTTGCTCCTCTATAACCTTTGTTTACAACTGCTCTGTAGCTTTGGAGCGGATTACACATGGGGAGGCAATCCGCCAAAATGGCGGCCGTGCCGTTCCGTTACGTACTACACACCAGCCCATTGGATTTTCACTGAGTGGCGCATCTTGCTCCTCTATAATCTTTGGTTAGAAGTGAGTCAGAGGGTGAAAACAGTTGAAAAGGAGAGGCAAAGCACAGGCAGACTTTACTCAGTGTGATGCTTGCAGTATGTGGGAGGTCAAGGACACTGCTGGTGCCTCTGGCTGCTACAAATGTGAGAAGTGCATCCAGGTACAGCTCCTGAAGGACCGTGTTGGGGAATTGGAGCAGCAAGTGGATGACCTCAGGTTCATCCGAGAAACAGAGTAATTCCTCGACAAGTCCTACAGTGAGATTGTTTCACCTAAGGTACTGGAAGGGAAAATATGGGTGACGGTGAGAAAGGGAGGGAAACTTGGAATGCAAAGGTCCCCGGGTGTCGTACCTCTTGTGAACAGGTTCACCCACTTCGAAGCTGTCGGGACAGAAGACGTTAAAAAAATGAGCAGCGGGCTGGCTTGCGAAGCAAAAAGGGCTGTTGAGCCAAAACCAAAGATGCCAACCTCGGGCAACGCCATTGTAGTTGGAGACTCCATTGTGAGAGGTATGGACAGGGGTTTCTGCATCAACAGATGGGATTCGAGGATGATGTGCTGCCTTCCTGGTGCCAGGATCCAGGATGTCACGGACAGAGTGCAGAAAATCCTCAAGAGCGAAGGTGAACAGCCGGAAGTGGTAGTACATGTCAGCACAAACGATGTCAGAAAGAAGGGGATGAATATTCTGAAGCGTAACGTTAGAGAGCTCGGAAAAATGCTGAAAAGCAGGACCTCCAGGGTTTGTTATCTCTGGTTTGCTTCCAGTTCCTCGTGCTGGCGAGAGCAGGAACAGGGAGATACGGGACCTGAATGTGTGGCTGAGTAACTGGTGCAGGGGGAAGGAATTTAGATTACTGGGATCTGTTTTGGAGTAAGGGGGAACTGTACAAAAGGGACGGATTGCATCTTAACAGGTGGGGGACCAGCTTTCTGGCAGGCAGGTTTGCCACTGCTACACAGGTGGTTTTAAACTGAATAAGGGGGGTGGGGTGTCAAATGAGATAGTCGACGATGGAGTTAAAGGAAAAGAGTGTAAAGGGATGGTTAATTACCCCAGAATTAATGGGAAAGGAAGCTCACAAAGGGATAGGAGAGTATGGCCAAGTGTAATAGGGATCGATGTGAAAGGTGAGATGCGTAAGGAATTAAAAGTATTGTATATGAATGCGCGAAGTATAAGAAGTAAAGTAGATGAGCTTGAGGCTCAGTTAGAGGTTGGTAGATATGACATTGTGGGGATTACTGAGACCTGGTTGCAGGAGGATCGGGCCTGGGAACTTAATATTCAGGGTTATACATCCTATGGAAAGGACAGGGAGGTGGGCAGAGGAGGGGGGGTAGCTCTGCTGGAGAGCGATGGAATACAGTCCCTTGCAAGGGAAGACATACGGACTGACGAGGTAGAGTCACTGTGGATTGAGTTGAGGAATTGTAAAGGCAAGAAGACACTAATTGGTGTTATTTACAGACCCCCAAATAGTAGCCCGGGTGTAGGGTGTAAGTTGCAGCAGGAGTTAAAACTGGCATGTAACAAAGGTAATGCCACTGTGGTGATGGGGGATTTCAATATGCAAGTACACTGGGAAAATCAGGTTGGTTCAGGACCCCAAGAAAGAGAGTTTGTAGAATGCCTCCGAGATGGATTCTTAGAGCAGCTTGTAATGGAGCCGACCAGAGAAAAGGCAATTCTGGATTTAGTGTTGTCCAATGAACCAGATATGATAAGAGAACTCGAGGTAAAGGAACCGCTTGGAAGTAGTGATCATAATATGATTAGTTTTAATCTGCAATTTGAGAAGGAGAACGTTAAATCGGAAGTGGCAGTGATATAGATGAACAAAGGGGACTACGAAGGCATGAGAGGGGAGCTGGCCAAAGTAGACTGGAAATGGATCCTAGCAGGAATGACAGTGGAACAGCAATGGCAGGAATTTCTGGGCATAATCCGGAAGACGCAGGGTCATTTCATTCCAAAAAGGAAGAAAGATTCTAAGGGGAGTAGGAGGCAACCGTGGCTGACAAGAAAAGTTAAGGATAGAATAAAACTAAAAGAAGAGATGTATAACACAGCAAAGAGTAGCCGGAAGCCGGAGGATTGGGAAAGTTTCATAGGACAACAGAAGGAAACAAAACGGGCAATACGGGCTGAAAAGATGAAGTACGAGGGGAAGCTGGCCAGGAATATAAAGAAGGACAGTAAAAGCTTCTTTAGACATGTTAAGGGAAAAAGAGTAGCAAAGTCAAATGTGGGTACCTTGAATGCAGACACGGGTGAAATAATTATGGGCAACAAGAAATTGGCAGAAGAGTTGAATAGGTATTTCGGATCTGTCTTCATTAAGGAGAACACAAACAATCTCCCAGATGTACTGGAGGACAGAAAATCCAAGGGGGTAGAGAAACTGAAATAAATTTTCATTAGACGAGAAATAGTATTGGGTAGGCTAATGGGACTGAAGGATGATAAATCCCCTGGGCTTGATGGTCTGCATCCCAGGGTCCTCAGGGAGGTGGCTCTAGAAATAGTGGATGTATTAGTGGTCATTTTCCAATGTTCAATAGATTCAGGATCAGTTCCTGTGGATCGGAGGATAGCTAATGTTATCCCACTTTTCAAGAAAGGAGCGAGAGAGAAAACGGGGAATTACAGACCAGTTAGCCTGACTTCGGTGGTTACACAAAAAGCTGGAGAAACTCAGCGGGTGCAGCAGCATCTAAGGAGCGAAGGAGATAGGCGACGTTTTGGGTCGAGACCCTTCTTCAGACTTTTTCAGTTTCACAGCCTGACTTCGGTGGTGGGAATGATGCTGGAGTCAATTATTATTTTTTTGTTTAATTTTTTTTATTAGAAGTAATCAATTTACAATAGTGTAAACAGTTTTACAAACATGAACTTAATTCCATATTTTTTTTAAATAACCCGTTGAAAGTTATTATCTTCTTTTTTTTAGGAAATAAAGATAAAGATAGAGTAGTTTTAAATCAATAAGAGAGTGATTAAATAATAATTTGATTATATAAAAGAGAAAAAGAAAATAGAGAAAGGAAATAAGGTTAACAAAAAATGAAAAGATATATATATATATATAAATGAAAATCAACAAAATATATTGTATCTAAAACTATTACAAATAATAATATCAATGAAGACATGCCTATTAATCCAAGTATAAGAATATGTTATTCTCATCAAGTCCCGCAGGGTACCCGTCAAGCTGTGGTGTCAAGGACAGCTACTTCTCTAGATACTGTATATATGGAGACCATATTTGTTCGAAGGAATTATATTTGTCCAATAGGACAAATCTGATTCTTTCTAATTTTAACGTCTCCAACATTTCTGCTGCCCACATTTTAATTGTGGGGGTTAAAGTTCCCTTCCAAAATTTCAATATTATTTTTTTCCCTATTATCAAACAGTATTCAAAGAAATTTCTTTGATTTACTGTAAGTACCGAATTTGAATCCAAAATTCCAAGTATTAATAACTTTGGGTCTGGATCCAATCTAATTTTAAGAACCTCAGAGATAACCTTAAAAATTTCTGTCCAGTAGTGATTCAATTTGGGACATGTAGCAAAACTGTGTGTTAAATTTGCTTCTAAATTCTTACATTTATCACAAATTGAAGAGAGATTGGGAAAGATACTATTTAATTTAGAAGGGGGATTTAGGAGTCAATTATTAAAGAGGTAATAATGGAGCATTTGGATAGCAGTAAAAGGATTAGTCCAAGTCAACATGGATTTATGAAAGGGAAATCATGCTTGACTACTCTTCTGGAATTTTTTTGAGGATATGACAAGTAAAATGGATGAAGGGGTGCCAGTGGATGTATCTAGACTTTCAGAATGCCTTTGATAAGGTCCCGCACGGCAGATTGGTGACTAAAATTAGAGCACATGGTATTGGGGGTAGGGTATTGACACGGATAGAAAATTGGTTGGCAGACCGGAAGCAAAGAGTAGGAGTGAACGGGTCCTTTTCAGAATGGCAGGCAGTGGCGAGTGGAGTGCCGCAAGGCTCGGTGTTGGGGCCGCAACTGTTTACCATATATATATAAATGATTTGGAAGAGGAAATTAGGAGCAACACTAGCAAGTTTGCGGATGACACAAAGCTGGGTTGACCTGGACAGCTTGAGTGAGTGGGCAGATGCATGGCAGATGCAGTATAATATTGATAAATGTGAGGCTATCCACTTTGGCGGCAAAAACAAGGGAGCAGATCATTATCTCAATGGGGTTAGGTTAGGGAAGGGGGAGGTACAGTGAGACTGGGTGTCACAAGACCTGGGTGTCCTTGTACACCAGTCACTGAAAGTTGGCGTGTAGGTACAGCAGGCAGTGAAGAAAGCTAATGGAATATTGGCCTTCTTAATAAGAGGATTTCAGTGCAGGAGTAAAGAGGTTCTTCTGCAGTTGTATAGGGCTCTGGTGAGACCACATCTGGAGTATTGTGTACAGTTTTGGTCTCCTAATTTGAGGAATGACATCCTTGAGATTGAAGCAGTGCAGCGTAGGTTCACGAGATTGATCCCTGGGATGGCGGGACTGTCATATGAGGAAAGATTGAAAGGACTAGGCTTGTATGCACTGGAGTTTAGAAGGATGAGGGGGGTCTTATAGAAACATGTAAAATTATAAAGGACTGGACAAGCTAGATGCAGGAAAAATGTTCCCAATGTTGGGTGAGTCCAGAACCAGGGGCCACAGTCTTAGAATAAAGGGGAGGTCATTTAAGACTGAGCTGAGAAAATCTTTTTTACCCAGAGAGTTGTGAATTTATGGAATTCCCTGCCACAGAGGGCAGTGGAGGCCAAATCACTGGATGGATTTAAGAGAGAGTTGGATAGAGCTCTAGGGGCTAGTGGAGTCAAGGGATATGGGGAGAAGGCAGGCACAGGTTATTGATAGCGAACGATCAGCCATGATCGCAATGAATGGTGGTGCTGGCTCAAAGAGCCGAATGGCCTCCTCCTGTACCTAATTTCTATGTTTTTCCCTCCTCTCCCCCTCCCCTTCCCCTCTGCCCTTCCCCTTCTCCTCTCCTCTCCCCCTCCCCTTCTCCTCACCCCCTCCCTTTTCCTCTCTCCTCCCCCTCATCTCCCCCCCCTCCTCTCCCCCCCTCCTCTCACCTTCCCCCTTCCCTTCTCCCCTCTTCTCCTCTACCCCTCCCCCCCTCTTCCTCTCCTCTCCTCTCCTCCCCTCCCCCCTTCTCCTCTCTCCCTTCTCCTCACTTCCTCTCCTCTCCTCCCCCTTATCCCCTCCTCCTCTCCCCTTCTCCCCCTCCTCCTCCTTCTCCTCTCCCCCTCCCCCTCATCCTCTCCCCTCCCCCCTTCCTCTCCTCTCCCCCCTTCCTCTCCTCTCCCCCCTTCCTCTCCTCCCCCCTTCCTCTCCTCCCCCTTCCTCTCCTCCCCCTTCTCCTCTCCCCCCTTCTCCTCTCCCCCTTCCACCCTTGTCCTCTCTCCCTTCACCTCTCCCCTATCCCTTCTCCTCCCCCTTCTCCTTCTCCTCCCCCCTCCTTCTCCTCCCCTCCTCCTCTCCCTCTCACCCCCTCTTCCTCCCCCTCCTTCTCCTCTCCTCCCCCCTTATCCCCCTACTCCCCTCCCCTCCTCCTCTCCCCCTCCCCCTTCTCCTCTCCCCCCCCCTTCTCCTCACCTCTTCCTCTCCTCCCTTATCCCCCTCCTCCTCTCCCCCTTCTCCCCCTCCTCCTCTCCCCCTTCTCCCCCTCCTCCTCCTCTCCCCTTCACCTTTCCCCCTCCCCCTTCTCCTCTTCCCCCTTCTCCTCCCCCCTCCTTCGCCTCCCCTCCCCCTCCTCCTCTCGCCCTCCCCCCTTTTCCTCTCCTCTCCCCCTCCCCCTCTTTCTTCCCCTTATCCCCCTCATCCTCTCCCCTTCTCCCCCTTCACCCCCTTTCTCCCCTCCCTCTCCCCCTCCCCTTCTGCTCTCCCCCTCCCCTTCTCCTCTCCCCTTCCTCTGCTCACCCCCTTCCCCTCTCCCCCTTCCCCCCTCCTCCTCCTCTCCCCCTCCCCGTCGTCACTCCCCATCCCCCCTTCTCCTCCCCCCCTCCTCCTCCCCCTCCTTCTCCTCTCCCCCTCCTCCTCGTCCCCCTCCTCCTCCCCCTCCTCAACGTGCGAGGCCTCCCGGGCGGATAAACTGTACTACACTCGCTCCCGGGCGGATAAACTGTCTGAAGAAGGGTCTCGACCCGAAACGTCGCCTATCTCCTTCGCTCCTTAGATGCTGCTGCACCCGCTGAGTTTCTCCAGCTTTTTGTGTAACCCTCGATTCTCCAGCATCTGCAGTTCATTCTTTAACATTATAAACTGTATTACACTCGCTCCCGGGCGGATAAACTGTATTACACTCGCTCCCGGGCGGATACACTGTGTTACACTCGCTCCCGGGCGGATACACTGTGTTACACTCGCTCCCGGGCGGATACACTGTGTTACACTCGCTCCCGGGCGGATACACTGTGTTACACTCGCTCCCGGGCGGATACACTGTCTTACATTGAGTCTGAAGAAGGGTCTCGACCCGAAACGTCGCCTATCTCCTTCACTCCTTAGATGCTGCTGCACCCGCTGAGTTTCTCCAGCTTTTTGTGTTACACTGTGTTACACTCGCTCCCGGGCGGATACACTGTGTTACACTCGCTCCCGGGCGGATAAACTTTATTACACTCGCTCCCGGGCGGATAAACTATTACACTCGCTCCCGGGCGGATACACTGTATTACACTCGCTCCCGGGCGGATACACTGTGTTACACTCGCTCCCGGGCGGATACACTGTGTTACACTCGCTCCCGGGCGGATACACTGCATTACACTCGCTCCCGGGCGGATACACTGTGTTACACTCGCTCCCGGGCGGATACACTGTGTTACACTCGCTCCCGGGCGGATACACTGCATTACACTCGCTCCCGGGCGGATACACTGTATTACACTCGCTCCCGGGCGGATACACTGCATTACACTCGCTCCCGGGCGCCTCCAGCTTTCGACGCCCGTTAACCTCCCGCCTCATCCTCCTCCCCACCTGCCGTCAACGTCCGTTAACCTCCCGCCTCCTACTCTTCCTCCCTCCTCTCTCTTTCCACCCGACCGCTCCCCCCCCCCCACCACTAACCGTTGATCGCCGTTATTAGCCGCCGCTGAGCTGACAGCTGGAGGCGGCCAAGTTGCTGCCGCCGCCGCCGCTGCTGCAGCTGCATTGACACCGCGTGCCCGCTCTCCCCGCTCCACCTGGGATCCAGAGCGCGTGAGGCCAGAGCGCGGGGCCGCTGTCAACGTCACACCAACGGCCGCTGCCCGTCTCTCCCGCGCGCGGCCCCGCTTGAAACCAACGGCGCGAGGCCGAGTGACGTCAACCCCCCCCCCCCCCGCCCACCCGGTTGTCGACGCGCGCTGGCATTCCGCTGTCAGTCAGTCTCCGTCTCCCTCCCTCCCACTGTGTCCCCCCCCTCCCTCTCTGTCCATCTGTGACTCTCTTCTGTGTCCCCCCCCTCTGTCCATCTGTGACTCTCTTCTGTGTCCCCCCTCTCTGTCCATCTGTGACTCCCTTCTGTGTCCCTCTCTGTCCATCTGTGACTCCCTTCTGTGTCCCTCTCTGTCCATCTGTGACTCTCTTCTGTGCCCCTCTCTGTCCATCTGTGACTCTCTTCTGTGTCCCTCTCTGTCCATCTGTGACTCCCTTCTGTGTCCCCCCCCCCTCTGTCCATCTGTGACTCCCTTCTGTGTCCCTCTCTGTCCATCTGTGACTCCCTTCTGTGTCCCTCTCTGTCCATCTGTGACTCCCTTCTGTGTCCCCCCCCCTGTCCATCTGTGACTCCTGTGTCCCTCTCTGTCCATCTGTGACTCTCTTCTGTGTCCCTCTCTGTCCATCTGTGACTCCCTTCTGTGTCCCCCCCCCCTCTGTCCATCTGTGACTCCCTTCTGTGTCCCCCTCTCTGTCCATCTGTGACTCCCTTCTGTGTCCCTCTCTGCTCCATCTGTGACTCCCTTCTGTGTCCCCCCCCCCTCTGTCCATCTGTGACTCCCTTCTGTGTCCCCCTCTCTGTCCATCTGTGACTCCCTTCTGTGACCCTCTCTGCTCCATCTGTGACTCCTGTGTCCCTCTCTGTCCATCTGTGACTCCCTTCTGTGTCCCTCTCTGCTCCATCTGTGACTCCCTTCTGTGTCCCCCCCCCCTCTGTCCATCTGTGACTCCCTTCTGTGTCCCCCTCTGTCCATCTGTGACTCTCTTCTGTATCCCTCTCTGTCCATCTGTGACTCTCTTCTGTGTCCCCCCTCTCTGCTCCATCTGTGACTCTCTTCTGTGACCCTCTCTGCTCCATCTGTGACTCTCTTCTGTGACCCTCTCTGTCCATCTGTGACTCTCTTCTGTGCCCCTCTCTGCTCCACCCCCTCCTACTCTCCCCACCCCTCTAACCGTTGGTCGCCGCTGTGAACCGCGCCTAACTGTCGACGCGCGCTCCCTCAGCCGTTGACGCCCGTTATTTCCCGCCCCCCCGCGTTGCCCGCTGGGAAGAAGCCGTTTCCAGAAGGTTCTTCACCAACGGTCATTCATTCGGACTTCGCTTCTCCACAACGACGTTCCCATTCCGATCATTATTTCCATTTAAACCATTTTAAAAAGGTCAACGCTTTTCTTGTTTTTCCAAACGTAGACGATTTTTTCAATATTTATTTATATTTGAATAATTCTTTTTAACAAGATTATTGCATAAATGTTTCGATACTTCGCGCTTATTTGATTCGCTGATTAGACAACTGAAAATGCCTTTCTTTAATTTAGATTAAACTGTTAATTTTTACAAAATTGCTTATTTTTGAATGTTAAAATCCCCACTGCTCTCTCCTCATTTCTTTTCCAAACAGCCATTAAGAAGAAACCGAGTGTCCAGAGTTTTCAACACTTTTGATGATTGCTCCTCAGTTCATCAGTGGATGTTTAACACAGCAATCACATAGCAATGTTACAAAAAATTGAGATTTTAAAAATCAAGTGTGCCATTTATCCCATCAGATAAAGCATAAAAAGAAGTTTAATTTGACACCTAATTCACTTTCATATCTTCAGTATTAAGAAAGTTATGACCATTTTCATACTCGGAAATTAGCATCTTGTTCCCCATTGCCTTTCAATTGACTTAACTCAAAAGCTGTGATCTAGAACAGTCAAAAGCCCATAACTTTCTTAAAAATTAAGAGAACTCAATGAAATTTTCAGTTATTATAGATTGAAGCATTCTGAAACAAATATGAAACAATCTTACTTGGATGACCTGAAATTAAAGCATATAATTACTTAGTTATCAAATTGTAGCTAATTACAAAATTCAATGAGTAGATCTAAACATCTATCCATTTCTTAAGAAAAGATAACCTTTTTAAATTGCCTAAGTGTCCAAATAGCATTCACACAATAATCCACAATATAACATAATTTTTAAATCTCATTTTCATGAATTTCTGGGCCAAATGGAAGGAATTTAGTGTTTAATGCCTGTAAATTAATGTCCATTTAAATCAACTAGCAAGTGGGTTTTAGTGGAATGCGGTGGATTGGAACGTTGTGGTTTGCGGTGAAGTCGGGAGGAAAAATACTGTTGGTTCATACATTTTTTTTGGACCCCATTTCGCAACATGAAAATATTATTAAAGCCTCCATAAAAACCAACTTTTAATATAAAAATAAACAGTGTACCTTGTTTTCTCCCCTAGGCAAAATCCTTCCCGTTGTCGGCGCTCACGGCTTTTGAAGGTGATTTTTAAATTATTCTAGATAATAAATAACCTAGCGTAATTTAAAAATACCTTCATTAATGAAATGTCGGAGCGATTTTTCTTCCGCAACGAAATCGCCCGACATGGATCGATTTGCCCAGTCTGTGGAAAAACGGCACTTTAAGCCCGCCCCCCTCTGAGAGGCGCCAAAGTCACATACACGGGGGGCGGCAGAACTGCAGCGCTGCTCAAGGTGAGTTTTGTAACATACCTACTAAATCCAAGTCTAGTGAATTCTTAAACACTTATATAAAAAACACTAATATAACAGATGTATGGAGAATAGCTAATCCAACAGGAAGGGAATATTCGTTTTAATCATCAGTACACAAAACTTATTCAAGAATTGATTACTTTTTAGTGGACACAAACTTAATACCATATACGATTAATCCTAAATACCACAATCGTATTATTTTTGATCACTCCCCGCTGACTTTTACTTTAAAATTTGAGGGAATGCCAGGTATAAAATTCTTTTGGAGATTTAACACACAAATAGCTAATGACTCACAAGGTTACGAGTATTTAAAACAACAAATGATTTTTTTTAAATAAACAAACGAGACACCAGGTATTTCACCATCTCTATTATGGGAATCTTTTAAGGCATTCATTCGTGGAGTTATAATTTTGTATCAAAGTTTTCTAAATAAAAAAACAGGACAGAACAATGGATGTTATAAAAGGAAATTAAATTATCAGAATTAGGAAACGCAAAAGACCCAACTATAGACAAACATAATAAGATAACATTATTGAAATTTAAACTTAATCGAATATTATCGGCAAGAGTAATAAGATTATTTCAGATCACAAAACAAATACAGTTTGAATTTGGGGATAAACCACGTAAACTTCTAGCACGACAATTGAAGAAGCAAGAAAAGGAAAAAAACAATTAGTAAATTTAAATCATAGAATGGGGAATTGTTAACTGTACCTAAAGACATTAACAAAAGGTTTGCTCAATTTTATCAAAATTCATAGACATCTAAAACTAACATTGAAGACAACAAAATTATACATTTTTTAGATAAGTGTAACTTGCCAAAATAGGATACCTTAGAACAAGAGGAATTAGGAGCTCAGATTACAAGTGAAGAAATAAGAGAAACAATAAAAGAACTGAAAAATGCCCAGGGCCCGATGGTTTTAATAATGAATTCTTAAAAAGATTTCAGGAGTTATTGGTCCCATGATGACTTAAATTATATAGTTATGCTTTTACCGAAAAGAAATTACCAGAAGCTTTAGCAGAATCTACAATTACGCTTGTACCAAAAAAAGATAAAGATCTAGAAGATCCGGGCTCGTATAGAGCTATATCACTTTTAAATACAGATCAAAAAATTTCAGCAAAGATTTTCGCAAGAAGATTGAGCAAATACATTAATAAATTGATAAACCAGGACTAAACGGGGTTTATACCCAAAAGACAATCATTTAACAATTTGAGACGACTTTTTAATATAATGTATTCACATAAAGGGGAAAAGGAAGACTTATCAGTTATATCTTTGGATGCAGAGAAAGCATTTGACCAGGTAGCGCGGCAGTATTTATACATAGTACTCCAAAAATTTAATACGGGAGATAATTTTATTAGATGGGTAAAACTATTATATGATAATCCAACAGCAAGAATATTAACTAATAATATGTTGTCTCCAAAATTCCAATTATCACGAGGCAATAGGCAGGGATGTGTATTATCACCCCTGCTATTTGCCCTTATGATAGAGTCACTGGCTGAAAGGATAAGAACACATCCGAATATTCAAGGATACAATACTAAGGACTCAACAAAATTTCATTATACGCGGATGATATACTTTTATATATTAGAAATTCAGAAACGAGTATCCCGAAGTTATCAAATGTAATAGAGGAATCTGGCTCCTTTTCTGGATATAGAATAACTTGGAATAAAAGTGAAATTGCATCATTACAGCCCCAGAAAGCGAATAATCTATTAACATTTCCATATAAAATTGCAACGGAAAACTTGAAGTATTTAGGTATTCAAGTTACCAGAAGATATAAATCATTATTTAACGCTAATTTTAGTCCTTTGTTAAATAAATTGAATGCTCTGATTACATTTTGGAAAACGCTACCACTATTAATTGGCAGAATAAATGCTATAAAAATGATAGTGCTACCACAAATAATATATATATTTCAATCCATACCAATATATATACCAAAATATATATTTTTTAAAATTAGACTCTAATATTACTAATTTTATATGGGACTACAAAGCACATAGAATTAAAAGAAATCATTTGGGTATACCTAAAGATGTAGGGGGGACTTGACTGCCTAATTTTTTACATTATTATTGGGCAGTGCATATTAAGAATATTATTTATTGGTTGGATTGTCCTTCTCAACAGATGGAATGGATAAGAATGGAGAAAGAGGATTGTTTTCCTTATGATTTAGGAGTGATCCTCTTGCCCCTGATAAAATTGTATGATATATTATATAAGAAGAATCCAATCATACACAATATAATTCGAATTTGGAAACAAATAAAATTAACTTTAAAATTAAGAAACTTATCATCATTAACACCAATAGTGAATGATACGGTATTGAAACCATCTTTTGTGGATAAAACATATAGACAATGGGAAAGATTGGGAAATAAAAAGTTGGGTGACATGTATGAAATGTGAAATTTATTATCATTTCAACAATTAAAATCAAAATTTAATCTGAATAATAACCAATACTTTAAATATTTACAGATATGTGACTTTATAAAAAAAAATATACCAAGATTACAAAATATAACGATAGACCCACTGGAAGAAGCAATGAATATTAAGGCGGACTCACAAATAATATCATATCTATATAATAGTATTCTAATAGAGAATTGCCATCAACAGAGGCAATTAGAGAAGACTGGGAAAAAGATTTAATGATAAAAAATTTCTAAAGAAACATGGGAGAGGTATTTGATATATATACATAAATGTTCGATTAACACTAGACATAATTTAATTCAGTTTAAAATATTACACAGATTATATTCAAAAGTTAGGTTGAATAAATTTTATTCAAATATTTCTGCCATCTGTGATGAATGCCTTTCTCAAAATGCCAACTTCACAAATTCTTTCGTTTTTTGCACAAAACTTCAAAGATTTTGTAGTGATATATTTGATATATTCACTAGTTTAAGATAAAAATGGAACTTAGCATGGAAATGATTATCTTTGGAGTATTAGGAGATGGAAACAAATTAAATACATCCCAAATCTCATTTATTAATTATGGTTTAATAACAGCGAAAAAAACTTGCTGTTGGATCCATTTCTTCTCGCTTAAAAAACGGTTCACTGTCAGTTCTCTGGAAACTTCATTCCCAGGATTTCCTTCTGTGTCAACGTATTTCAGTTGTACCACATTAGTAACTCCCAATGCTCTCTCCATTGGCAGATCGTGTCTGCCCAAATCCAACTCTCTGGTTTCTTTGGCTCTGTCATCTAGTGGAATGCTTTCACAATTGTCGCTGTCCCACTGCAAAAGTATAAATCCTCCCATATTGCAAAGAGAAGTCAAATGTTCTACTGGTAGAATTGCTTCCTGCTAAGTAGGCCTAGATTTTAAGCAATCATCCTTGTAGAATCATAGAAAATAGCTGCAGGAGTAGGCCATTCGGCCCTTCGAGCCTGCAGGCCATTCAATATGATCATGGCTGATCATCCAACTCAGTATCCTGTACCTGCCTTCTCTCCATACCCCCTGATCCCCTTAGCCACAAGGGCCACATCTAACTCCCTCTTAAATATAGCCAATGAACTGGCCTCAACTACCTTCTGTGGCAGAGAATTCCCCAGACTCACCACTCTGTGTGAAAAATGATCTTCATATCTCCATCCTAAAAGACTTCCCCCTTATCCTTAAACTGTGACCCCTTGTCCTGGACTTCCCCAACATTGGGAACAATCTTCCTGCATCTAGCCTGTCCAACCCCTTAAGAATTTTGTAAGTCTCTAAGATCCCCCCTCAATCTCCTAAATTCCAGCGAGTACAAGCCGAGTCTATCCAGTCTTTCTTCATATGGAAGTCCTGCCATCCTAGGAATCAGTCTGGCAAACCTTCTGTGTACTTCTTCTATGGCAAGCATGTCTTTGCTCAGATTAGGAGACCAAAGCTGTACGCAATACTCCAGGTGTGGCCTCATGAAGACCCTGTACAACTGCAGTAGAATCTCCCTGCTCTTGTACTCAAATCCTTTTGCTATGAATGCCAACATACCATTCGCTTTCTTCATGGCCTGGTGCACCTGCATGCCTACTTTCAATGACTGGTGTACCATGACACCCAGGTCTCGTTGCATCTCCCCTTTTCCTAATCAGCCACCATTCAGATAATAGTCTACCCTCCTGTTTTTGCCGCCAAAGTGGATAACCTCACATTTATCCACATTATACTGCATCTGCCATGCATTTGCCCACTCACCCAACCTATCCAAGTCACCTTGCAGCCTCCTAGCATCCTCCTCACAGCTAACACTGCCCCCCAGCTTCGTGTCATCCGCAAACTTGAAGATGTTGCATTCAATTCCCTCATCCAGATCATTAATATATATTGTAAATTGCTGGGGTCCCAGCAATGAGCCTTCCGGTACCCCACTGGTCACTGCCTGCCATTCTGAAAATGACCCGTTTACTCCTACTCTTTGCTTCCTGTCTGCCAGCCAGTTCTCTATCCACATCAATACTGAACCCCCAATATCGTGTGCTTTAAGTTTGTATGCTAATCTCTCGTGTGGGACCTTGTCGAAAGCCTTCTGAAAGTCCAGATACAACACATCCACAGGTTCTCCCTTATCCATTCTACTAGTTACATCCTCGAAAAATTCTGTTAGATTCGTCAGACATGATTTACCTTTCATAAATCCATGCTGACTTTGTCCAATGATTTCACCACTTTCCAAATGTGCTGCTATCCCATCTTTAATAACTGACTCTAGCATTTCCCCCACTACCGATGTTAGACTATCTGGTCAGTAATTCCCCATTTTCTCTCTCCATCCCGTTTTAAAAAGTGGGGTTACATTAGCTACCCTCCAATCCTCAGGAACTACTCCAGAATCGAAAGAGTTTTGAAAAGTTATCACAGATAATTATTAGAAATGATTCTTCAAAGAGATTCTTCTTTCATGAAATATACGCATCTCGCCAAACTTGTGATTAAAGTCTGGGTATCTTGTTCTGCCATACTACGATTATTTGATAGATTAACACTTTCTTGTTTGAAAGGCAAGTCTCCACAACAGTGTCCATTAGTTTTCACTGAGTAGTTCATAACATCCATGAACTTCAATTCTTCATCCGACATCTCTGCAGGTGGTTTGCTGGTACTTTTATTAGAGTCATGATTGTATGGCTCCATCACCGGCTTTTCTAATTCATCAGTAGACATTTGATTGACAGCAATGGCAGGACAGCTCTTCTGATTTTCGATTTTGTGGTTCCTTTTCAAGGAGCCATAGATAACCCATCCAAGTCGGGTTTTCGTAGCATACAGTCCAACACCTTGGCTCCTAACAATCTGTATAGGTTCCAAAGCCTTCAAAACATTTATTCCGATAAGTAGATCAACACTAGAATCTATTTCAGATATCTTGACATCCTTCAGATAAGACCATTGCTTAATTCTTCATGTCTTGTTATATTTTGATGACCAACAGGCATAGTTCCATGCGTAAACACTTCAGATACCACCGGTATGAAATTATCTTCATCCAAACTGAATATTTCCATACTCATAATGCAATGACTCATGCTCTCTTTATATTTATTCATGGTAAGTAATCCAATCTTAGTCTCTTCTGTGATATTCAGCCTTCTCGTCAGGCTTTCTGTGCAAAAGGTAGTCCCATGACCCAGAAAATCATATGTTTGCAACACTGTATTCGTCTTGCTGTTCCTTACTTGCACTGGTAAGATAGAAAAATTGCGAGCTTCTACCCCGGCCCCAATATGAGCAGTTACTTGAGGCGAGGTGATAGCATTTCTAGTGGTTGGCTTGTCGCCCTGTTCTGTTTGTTCCGGTTCATCTTCTTCTATTTGCTCTGGTATTTCATCATCCGTTTGTTCCAGTTCTTCTTCTTCTTCCCGGTGCTCTGGTAGCTCTTCTTCAATGTGAAGTGCTTCAGGATGATATTGATTGCATTCATAACAAATTATAGGACTCTTACAGTCTCTCACCATATGACCTTTTTTCAAACATCCAAAACAGATTCCCTTCTCTTTCAAGAAATCCATCTTGTCTTCATATTCTTTCATCATGAATCTTCAACACCATCTGATGGTGTGACCAACTTCATCACATAACAAACAAAATACTACTTGCTGCGCTAGTAGACACCTTTCTTTTTCTTTCATCTGTCTTTTCCACAAAAACGGTCGTGATAACAAAGCTACTTCTCTTTTTCAGATCTTTATTCGATTTTGGAAAAGGTAGAGCCTGTATAAGTTGCAAGTTGGCTGCGATCTTCAATAGATCCGTTGTATGAGTCTGACATGTACCGTACTTCTTTGTCCAAGAATTCCAACAGGTCTGGTAGCCTAGCTACTTGTTTGCTCTTATCTCGTATTTCGCCTGCCTTATCTCTCCACTTTTCTCTCATCCTTCTGGGCAACTTGTTAATGATGATGCTTAAATTACTTGCATGATTCATTTCCTCCACGTAGCCGAGATTTCTCATCGAGCTGCAACGTCTTAGAAATATTGCATAATCACTCAATGTTCCACATCTTCTGGCTTGATTTCTTTCCAAGCATGGGCCTTCTCCATGTAAGCATTCACAATCCTCTGTTCATCACCAAAACGTTCTTCAAGTCATCTTCTCACCTTTTTATAGCCATAGTTGCCTGGCTCCTTCTGACAACTTTCTACAAGTAGCTTCACACTTCACCAGAAATCGTAACTGCTCTTTTTCATCCTTAACTTTTGTCTCTATTACCTCCTCTAGTGCTCTTACGAAAGCTTCATACTCCAAAGGATCTCCAGCATACGTAGGAATTTCTACTGGTGGTAGAATGAGAGAGATATTTCGTTGAGCTATAATCTCGCTTCAACAGTGCCAATAATCCATCCTGATAACTCTGTCTTGGCTCCACCTGTTGATAAACAGGCCTTTGTGATTCAAAGTGGCTTGCTCGAGTCTGTGCACCAGGCCTCAAAAAAGCATGGTCCGCTATTGGTTTGTCTCGAGCATTAACAGATGCTCCAATAGTAATTGGTTTCAATCCAGCACCCATTTGCTGAGATGCAGTTATCCCCATCTTCCCCTGTTCCAATGAGTTTTCAAAGCCTAGAAATCCGGTGGACCTCGATTGTGGAATTGATCCAGCTGCTGATTCACTTTGAGCAGTTTTTCTTCTTGGTCCAGAGCTCATCGTCCTCGACGATCTAGAGCTGCATCTTGACCCCTCACTTTCCAGTATGTCCTTCCGGGCTTTGGCCACCGCCATCTTTGTGTCTAATTCCAGTTGTTCCTGCTGTCGCGCCATCTCATGTTGCTGTCGCTGCATCTCTTGCGCCATCTCTTCTTGCTGTTGTGCCATCTCATGTTTTTTCTTCATGGCATCCGCTTCTATTGAGTAACTCAGCTAACTCAGCCTTTGCTCCCAATTGAGTAGAAGCCCTCGAAACCAAACTGGCTGAGCAACCAGATCTGTGGTCTGATCTTTGTGAAGATACATTCGAGATACTATCTCGTCGTCTAAATTCATCTTCCATTCTGGCACCTTGTTGCTTCGCACTTCCAGCTACTAAGCTGGTAACTTGTGACATAATTTCAGATAACCACTTCTCTGCCTTTTTCTGGAAACCATTAAATATCTTCTTGGTGTCTTCATCCCACTGGGTATGTCTTCTGTGTTCTTCCCAAGACAGCACTGAACACAGCAGTACATTCTGTTTCTTGCCAACCTCCTGGTAGAGGTTCCAGAGTTGGCTCATTTAGATTTCACTTTGATCACGTTCTGTTCTGATTCCATTAGGTTTTTCTGTGCATCAATGAATCTGTTAACCTGTAATCATAATATGTTTATCTCTTTCTCGGTTTCTCTCAAACAGGCAGCTAGTGAAATATCTGTTTCTTCAAGTTGTCTGGGTCTTTCTGCACCACCACGTTGTTCATCTGGCGTAGCTCCTTCTTCATCTAATTCCATGATTTTAAAGCGGTCTTTGCAGATTGCCAAGTCTTTAAATTAATCGAACAAAATTCTCTGCTAGCAGCTGTGGCTTTGTTTTGTCAGTAATTTCTTTCAAAACCAAAACATACTTAAAATGTAGAGAACATCTCTCTAATTCCAGGTGCAAAATGTGGCTCTAATTCAATGGAATGTGCTTATAAGGAGCGATTCACAACAATCCAAGGTCGGTCTGCTTTCCCCAGACCAGCTGGAGAAAACACCTTCTGAGTTCTGTTACAGAAGACTTTTAATAAAGCTGTGATTTTAATTCAAAGAGTAATAATCAATTTGTACTCGCAAATCCAGTGATACATCCTCAGATAAGTCTCGATGCTGTCGATAGACCTCAAGGCCCTTCTCTGGCCCAGATCTTTATCTTCAGTTCCTCCTTCCTCCAGTTTCTTCTGGCTAAACCACTCCGAGAATTTTAGCCAATCTTTGTCCTCGTCTCTGCAACTTGTAATTTCTTCTTCTTCTGTTCCACGACTGGAACCAGTCTTCTTTGGCTATACCTCTCCAAGGTCTTAGCCTGATCGTCCTTCTTCGATTTAATCTTCTGTCCCTCTCTGGGACTGGTATTTAACCCCCCTGCCGGAGGTTCCCTTCCACTTGATGTTGCGGCAGATTTTCATATCTTTCAGGTAATTAGCCCCCTAGCCGCTATTTGGATGAGAATGGTTGAAGGGGGTGTGTTCTCAACGCATGCAAGCTCACTCACAGAGACTTTCAGAGCTTCTTCTCGGATATGGCTTAAAAGCACAGTCTTTTGAAGAATAAATGCTTTATTGTTGATCAAAAACAGTAAGATACATCCAAATTTCTTCTGACTTGTTACTACAATCTTCTTCGAACTCCAGCTTATTACTTCAAACATTAGTAAATTCCTCGTGTCTCCATAACACTGGCAAGATCCGCATGATCCCACATGATCACCTTTAGATCTCCCGTGGACCCCGCATGGCCTGCATGGGAGAAACAGAGAAACTATGTGCAGAAGGCCATTCAGCCCTTCGAGCCAGCACCACCATTCAGTGCGATCATGGCTGATCATCCCCTATCAATAACACGTGCCTCCCTTATCCCCATATCCCTTGACACCACTAGCCCCTAGAGCTCTATCTAACTCTCTCTTAAATGCATCCAGTAACTTGGCCTCCACTGCCCTCTGTGGCAGGGAATTCCATGAATTCTCAACGTTCCGGGTGAAAACGGTTTCTCTCACCTCAGTCTTAAATGACCCCCCCTTTATTCTATGACTGTGGCCCCTGGTTCCAGACTCGCCCAACATTGGGAACATTTTTCCTGATATAGCTTGTCCAGTCCTTTTATAATGTTATATGTTTCTATAAGATTCCCCCTCTTCCTTCTAAACTCTAGTGAATACAAGCCTAGTATTTTCAATATTTCCTCATATGACAGTCCTGCCATCCCAAGGATCAATCTCGTGAACCTACGCTGCACTGCTTCAATCACAAGGATTCCTTCCTCAAATTAGACCGAAACTGTACACGATACTCCAGATGTGGTCTCACCAGAGTCCTATACCACTGCAGAAGAACCTCTTTAATCCTATACTAAAATCCTCTTGTTTTGAAGGCCTACATTCCATTAGCTTTCTTCACTGCCTACTGCACCTGTAAGCCAACTTTCATTGACTGGTGTACAAGGACGCCCATGTCTCGCTGCCCCTAACCTAACCCCATTGAGATAATAATCTGCCGCCTTGTTTTTGCCACCAAAGTGGATAACCTCACATTTATCTATATTATACTGTATCTGCCACGCATCTGCCCACTCACTCAACCTGTCCAGGTCACCCTGCAACCTCCTAACATCCTCTTAACTCTTATAAATTTTGATTCTGGTAATTAAAAAAAAAAAAGATTTTTAAATCATTTATTTTTAAATGGCTCATATGCTGTGTTTGAGTTGATTTTGTTGAGTTGACACTTGCACTCTGTAATTCATTCATCTAATCATACTGTTCGCAACTGCAGTATTTGGGAAAATAATAGCATTATGAAGATTCCAGTTGCTCGAGCCCTGGAATGTTACTTAATATTTCTGTGTCTATGGAGCTGTTTCTAAACAATAAAATGGGTCTGATCTTCCTAAAACCCAGAGAGTGGAATGAGATCTGTCTGTAATGGTGGGGTTATCTAAATGAAGTATTTCACAAAATTAAATGTGTTTAAGCAAGATTTACAATGATGTATAACTTAAGGATGGTTTTATTCAGCGAGCATACAAATGATTAGATTGTGCTGGAAAGTACACACATACATGAACGTGATATAGATGTATATGATTAATTAACACACACATTTACATTTCTTCCGATTTTTATATCCAATGATAAACTTTATTTCAGACTAGACAAGGGGCAATATTAAATAAAAAAACATTGTAAACCTCACGCAACTTCACTTTGGTGTCTCGGCCGTGCTGATCCGGGCCAGACTCCCTGCACGCTGTGGAAGGGACATCTTTTCGCTTTCATTGTAATTTATTTCTCTTTTTAACACTGAATATCTGATAACGACACATCAGCAGCCGATGTTGCCGAAGCTGCCGCCCTCTAGTCCAGCGGACGAAGCTGTTGCCGTGGGAGCTCCGGAAAAACAACCTGTGACCTACGAGCTCCTGACCATGTCATCTACTGGGCCCGCGGCCGAACCTCCAAAGTCGGGCCACCGTCGCCGCCGTGACACAGCCTCAGCCCCGAGTCGGTCCGCCACCGCCGGGACACGGCCTCAGCCCCGAGTTGGGCCGTCACTGCCGGGACACAGCCTCAGCCCCGAGTCGGGCCGCTGCCTCAACCCCGAAAATGGAGGCGGAAGCAAAGATCATATCTTTAGGCGGAAGCAAGATGGCGGAGGCTGGTTGCTGAAATGGGTCGAATAATTACCCATGAATGGGCCCATTTCGCGTTTTTCGTGGGAGTAGGCCATCTTGCTCGCTATGGGATCTTTGCTCCAAACACACCCAAAATCACGTCATAAATCCCACCCACAATATAAAGGGCAGTCTAAAATTTAAAGCCACATGCCATCATCAATGACATGCAAAACAGGCCAAATGGCCACTACACTGTGGTCACACTCCCACCGTGTGGTGATCCACTGTACTGCAGAACCGTCCAATCTGTGGTCAACACTCCCACCGAGCCTGCAATGCATTAGATCACCACATAGTGGCAGTGTTGACCACAAACTGGAGCAACTTAACATATGAATTCCATGCACATTTGTAGTTGCTGTCTACAAATAGATTTAATTGTGCTCTTCACTGTAAAATTGTTCTTTATTGCACATTTACGGCCCATTTCCTTTCCCCGGAATACACCCATTCCCTCGATGCCAACATTTGTAAAAGCCCTGAAACCAGGGAAACAGAAAAATAGGTGCAGGAGTTCGCCATTCTGCCATTGGCGTGAATATTGAAGACAGACATAGATCGGTGATGTTTCAAAGTTAATGTGAGCTAGTCATTAACCACTTGTGTCAAATGGTTAATGATAACTACCCCAAGCAAAGCATGAAAGACTTTCAGGTGAAAGGAAGCTGCGTGTGATGCGTAGAGTGTTTATTCATTGAGCTTTGGACTGGAAAGATAGTTGTGTATGGACGCTCTTGCTCAATAGACACAAAGTGCTGGAGTAACTCAGCGGGTCAGGCAGCATCTGTGGAGAACATGGATAGTTGATGTTTCACAGAGTGCTGGAGTAACTCAGTGGGTCAGGCAGGAAGTGTGGAGAACATGGACAGGTGACATTTCAGAGTGCTGGAGTAACTCAGCGGGTCAGGCAGCATCTGTGGAGAACATGGATAGGTGACGTTTCGCAGAGTGCAGGAGTAACTCAGCGAGTCAGGCAGCATGGGAGTCAATTCCTGGGATGATGGCGGGACTGACATATGTTGAAAGAATGGGTCGACTGAGTTTGTATTCACTGGAATTCAGAAGGGTGAGTGGGAATCTTATTGAATCATAATTTTACTAAGGGATTGGACAGGGTAGATGCAGGAAACGTGTTCCCCATGTTGGGAGAGTACAGAACTGTTAAGGTTCATTTCTTATAAAACACAACTCACAATAAGTTAGATCAACCAACACAAGCTTTACTGATCATTTAGCCGGCGAGAGTGCCAGGGGATACAAAGTCAAGTATGCTACACATACTTAACCCTCCTGGGCCATCAGCCTAAAGAACAAGGGATCACAGCATCTTTTTATAATATTTTGGATATGTAGTCACATGTTTATAAGAGTTGGAGCAAGGACGTCTAACACATCAATCACAGAATATACCCATTGAAAGCATTCTTGTCACTAACACAATACTTCTCAAGCTATGGTTATATCGGTCACAAACGTTAGTTACAAACCCACAAACAACAGGAACTTAGTCAAATTTCTATCACCTACAGTACCCTCTTAAACAATGCAAGGATCTTTATCAATTACCCACAGAAGTTTCTGTTTACAGAGACCCAACTCCAAATGAAACACATCCTCTCTCAAGGCTTCTGTTTACAGAAGCCAGCACCTCTGGAAACACATCCTCTCTAACCATTGGCAATATCTTTTGCTTGGGCACAACAGGAAACAGCTTGGATGCAGTTTGAATGCTGGCCTCCAATTTCCTGATCACCCAGCTCACCTACAGCACAGAATTACAAAGCTTCAGAACCCAAAAAAGCCAAATTAATCTTTACTTAATAAAATACCTTACGTTATAATTTGTATTATATAACTAGGATATTATCAGAACCAGGGGCCACCGTTTAAGAATAACGGGTAGGTCATATAGGACTGAGATGAGGAAAAACTTTTTCAACCAGAGAGTTGTGAATCTGTGGAATTCCCTGCCACAGAAGGCAGTGGAGGCCAATTCACTGGATGTTTTCAAGAGAGTTAGTTCAGTTCACATTTACTGTCACATGCACCAATTAAGGTACAGTGATATTTCAGCTACCATACAGCCATACTAAGTAAAAAGCAACATGACACACAGCCACAGAAACATCCACCGTAGCGGAATCCACATTCCCCACTGTGATGGAAGGTAATAAAGTTCAATAATTTTCCTCGTTTGTTCACCAGTGGTCGGGGCTGTTGAACCCTCCACAGTCGCTGATGCCGACGGTCCGATATCTGAAGCCCTACAATCGGGATGACGGAAACTCCGGTGTCGGGAAGGATTGGAACACTCCGCAGCATGGAGCTCCCGAGCGGCCTCTTCTTACTGGAGATCGCGGGCATGATGGTGTTAAAGTCCACAGGCCCCGGTTGGAGTTCCTCATGGGCGATCCTCGGCAAAGGAGAAAAATCGCATCTCCATAGAGGTAAGTTCCCCCAATTCCCCCCCCCCCCCCCAATGTAAAAGAAACCTAGAAACATTAAAACATACTTAAAATACGGGAAGTCGTGACTCTGGATTAATCCCGATGCCTTTCGTCAGTGAGAAAAAGACAAAGGAATGACGAAGGGATGGCTCAAGAGGGAGATGGGGGGGGGGGGGATGTCTGTTTAATTCAGATAATTCAATGATAATGTCACTGGACTGTGAACTATGAGGTGCTGTTCCTCCACTTTGCGCGTCGCCTCACTCTGGCAATGGAGGAGACACAGGACAAAAAGATCAGTATGGGAGTGGGAAGGGGAGTTAAAATGGTTGGCAACCGGGAGATTCAACAGGCCTTGGCGGACCGAGCGCATGTGTAGGGGGATATGCACGCCTAGACTGGATACAAGGAACAGCAGATGCTGGTTTACAAAAAGAGACACAATCTCCTGGAGTAACTTGCACCTCTGGAGAGCATGGACAGGCAACATTCTAGGTCAGGATCCTTCTTCAGATTGCTTGGTGTGGGGGGTGGAGAAAGTTGGAAAGCAGAGGTGGGAGTGGTCGCCTTAGATTCCCTTCCCTCTACAGATGTGGCCTGACCCACTGAGTTCCTCGACTGCTTTACAGGGAATGGACAGACGACGTTTTGAGTCAGGACCCTTCTTCAGTGATTGGAGAGGGTGGGGATAGCAAGCTGGAAAAGAGAGATGGGGGCTGGACAGCGGGACAGGCAGCATCTCCAGAGAGAAGGAATGGGTGATGTTTCAGGTTGAGACCCTTCTTCAGAAGTGATAGGTGGACATAGGTGAGGGAGACCCAAGAAACTGCAGATGCTGGAATCTTGCATAGAACACAATTTAGTTAGATGCACAGAATCTCTTGCCCAGAGTGAGGGAATCGAGGACCAGAGGACATGGGTTCAAGGTGAAGGGGAAAAGATTTAATAGGAATCTGAGCGGTAACCTTTCAACAAAGGGTGGTGGGTGTATGGAATAAGCTGCCCAAGGAGGTAGTTGAGGCTGGGACAATCACAACGTTTAAGAAACAGTTATAGACAGGTACATGGATAGGCCAGATTTGGAGAGATATGTACCAAATGCAGGCAGGTGTGACTAGTGCAGCTGGGACATGTTGGTCGGTGTGGACAAGTTGGGCCGAAGATCCTGTTTCCACACTGTGTCAATCTATGACTCTAAACCAAAGTGCTGCAGTAACTCAGCAGGTCAGGCAGCATCTGTGAGGAACATGGATAGGTGACATTTCACAGAGTGCTGGAGCAACTTGGCGGGTCAGACAGCATCTCTGCGGAACATGGATAGGTGATGTTTCACAGAGAGCTGCAGTAATTCAGCGGGTCAGGCAGCATCTGCGGAGAACATGGATAGGTGCCATTTCGGGTCGGGACCCTTCTTCAGACTGACACTATGTTAACATAGAAAAATAGAAAATAGGTGCAGGAGGAGGCCATCTGGCCCTTCGAGCCAGCACCGCCATTCATTGTGATCATGGCTGATCGTCCGCTATCAATAACCAGTGCCTGCCTTCTCCCCATATCCCTTGACTCCACTCGCCCCTAGAGCTCTATCCAACTCTCTCTTAAATCCATCCAGTGACTTGGCCTCCACTGCCCTCTGTGGCAGGGAATTCCATAAATTCACAACTCTCTGGGTAAATAATTTTTTTTCTCAGCTAAACTAAAGACCTCTCCTTTATTCTAAGACTGTGGCCCCTGGTTCTGGACTCACCCAACATAGGGAACATTTTTCCTGCATCTAGCTTGTCCAGTGTTTTTATAATTTTATATGTTTCTTTTTTTTTTTGAATATATTTTTATTAGAGGCCATACATATAACAAATAATATAGCATTTTTTTCCAAATATAGTTGATACATCTTTCCAAAATTATATAAATGTTAACAAAATATATATATTGGCCTCACTTTTTTTTATAGAGTGAGAAAAGTATAAAGAAAGAATAGTGAATAATTATAAGAGTATGATTATAGTTGATTAATATAAAGGAGAGAGAAGAAAAAAAATAAAATAAATAAAATAAAATAAACAAAAACAAAAAACAAAAAAATAAAAATTCTTGTGGAAAAGACAACGGGATACAACTTATCAATGAGTGGAACAATTTCTAACTATAATATATGGAGACAAGTATATAAATCTGACCTTAAACATTTTTGTTTGATCTTTCCACCGGGTACTCATTGAGTTTCGATGCTGAGCCCAGCTACCCCTTCATATAATCAGTGAATGGAGACCATATTTGTTCAAAAATCTCAGGTTTATCCATTAGGATAAACCCAATTCTCTCAAATTGTAATGTCTCCAACATTTCCACTGTCCACATTTTAATTGTCGGGGATAATGGTCCCTTCCAAAATTGTAATATTATTTTTTTTCCAATTATTAAACAGTAATCCAGAAAATGTCTTTGATTTACTGTTAAAATTTGATTTGAATCTAAAACCCCAAATATAATTAATTTTGAGTCAGGGCTTAATGTGATCTTTAAAACTGTGGAAATAATTTTAAAAATCTCAGTCCAATAACTTTTAAGTTTTGTACATATTACAAAACTATGATTTAAATCGGCTTCTATGTGCTGACATTTATCACATAATGGTGATATAGTAGGAAAAATTCTATTTAATTTCTTTTTTGAGTAGTGTAATCTATGTATTACTTTGAATTGTATCAAAGTATGTCTGGCATTTAACGAACAGCGATGAATTCGTTGTAAGCTTTCTTCCCATAAATCTTCTGTTATAGGTAAACCAATTTCATTTTCCCATTTTTGTCGGAATAGTTCCGTTTTTGGCATTTCCCTGTCCAAGAAAATATTATATATATATGCTATTAATTTTTCTGTTGTTGGATGCTTGTTAAGTACTTCATCCAGTATACCTGGCTCTCTATTTCTGTAATTTAGCGTATTTAATTTGACATAATCTCTAATTTGTAAATATCTAAATAGATTATTTGCTTGCAGTCCATAAATCTCTTTCAACTCCTGGAATGAGAGGAATTTCCCATTCCTGTAAAGATGTTCTATCCTTATTATTCCTAAGTTTTTCCAATGTCTAAACCCCACATCCAATGTCGAAGGTTTAAACATAGGATTATTCATAATTGGTAAACAAAGTGGTATAGTTTCTAAATGTAAAGTCTTAATGATTTGTTTCCAGGTAGTAGATTATTTAAAATTATAGTGTTTTCCTTATATAATTTTTTTTGTACCACCCCAGGGGCAAGGAGTATTGTGCTTATGTCGAAAGGGAAACAATCTTCCTTTTCAATTCTTAACCAAGCTGGGTCTTGTTCCATTTGTATCAACCAATAATTAAAGTTCTTAATCTGAACCGCCCAAAAATAATATTAAAAATTAGGTAAAAGCATCACATTTTAAGTGAACCTGATCAATGCGTAGAGGGGATAAATGCGAGTCAGAATATGTAAAAATCTAAGCATGACCACATAGCGTTTTGTCGAAAATATTTAAAAAATCCACACATACAAGATGAAACTTTTATAGGCATAGAGATTCACGTTTAATTTACAGATGATAAACCAGTAACAGACATTGTTCTGTGAATGAAGAATTTGAACAATGCTGCTATTGTCAACATCAGTCCACTGCAGGAGCGGGGGCCGCTGATGGTAAAGTCTCATCCGGGATCCTGCAGGTCCAGCTGCAATAAGCGAGTTCGGTATTCCGAAAATCACATGGACTCAAAGGTCATTCGAGAATAAAAAAAGCGAACGGGGTGCCTGGTAGCGGGGTGTAACAGCGAGAGAGGGGGGTGGATGCGAGTTGGAGACGGGGAGAGAGTGGACCAACGGTGAGAGGTTGGGGAGAGAGAAGGGGAGTGAAAGATGTGCATTGGGAGACAGGAGAGAGAAATTTCAGTTAGACAGACAACCACTGGTAAAACCATGCCTCGTTGCTTCTAGGAGAGTCGAGAAAATGTCCTCAATCGAGAGAATGCAACTTCAGAACCCCCTCTCGACTGGCGCTGGAGATTTCCGCGGGCGCAACGAACAAATGACCTAAACTTTGCGTTGAGTGAACTGAGTGTTCTTACCATCCTCGTCATCCACCGGCGTTTTGTGAGAGTGATGTGAGGCATCAGCCATGCTCTGGAATCCTATCCGGCCGCCGCCGAGCAGCAGGATCGAGGAGTCAGCGCCCGACTGGTGAGCGGCCCGCGGTAGCTGGTGCCTCTCCACACGCCGCTGGAAAAACGAACATCTCTACTCCCCGGGTCGGGCGCCAACTCCTCGACCAGCTAGGATTCCAGAGCATCGCCGATACCTCACATCAGCTCCTGATCGCCCATCGCCTGTACAGATAATGTGACCGACGTTGGCTGAGCTGGAGAACTCTCACAAAACACCGGTGTACGGCGAGGACCAGGACGGTAAGAACACTCAGTTCACTCAATGCAAACTTGTGCCCGCGGAAATCCCCGCTCCCATCCATCCCAACTGTGGCGCAAAAGTCTAATGTGTAGGAAGTCTGAAGGAGGTTCTTCTCTGCAGAGGTCTCCCCAGCGCGGAGGGGAGGCGCCGACCCCGGCTCCACTCTTCCTCTCCGGTCGGAGTTGATGCTTCTTTTCCGCACTGCGACGGGCCGGCGGGACAGGCAGAGCCGAGCCGGCGCCCCCCCCCCCCCTCGACGGGACACTCGGGAGCGGACGGAGACAGGGACGAGACGAGGACGGCCCAGCGGCGGCTGGTTAGGGGCGAGACGCAGGTCTGCACCCATGCAGCGGCACGGCCGTCGAGCGTGTTTATCCCGAGCGACCCATGACCTGTGCATGCGCAGTCGGAATACCGAACTCACTTATTCCCCCGGGGGGGACACTGGGGGGGGCAGCACCGGATATCCGGCATCAGTAGCAGCGCCGCGTATCCGGGTCACGTGACAGCAGCCAGGGACGCCTCTGACGCCACAGCCCGGCCGGCCCGGGAACCGTCGGGGTTTAAACCCGTATCGCGGTCGCTTAAAGGGGAGGGCAGCCGTTTAAAGGGGAGGGCAGGGAATCGGCCAACAATATTCCAGTCCATAGGGCGGTGACGTTTACACCGGAGATGTTCACACGTATACATTCAGTCCGGCTCTGGTTCCCTGCAGACTCTTCAGCTGGTTCCGTCCATCTGCACTGAACCGATTCGCCCCCAGCCTGAAACAAGTCGAGGAATGAAGAGGAAATAAACAGATGAAACAACAGTGTCAATAACAGGGACTGGGGTTAATATTTCAACAACACTCACAGAACAAAATCACAGGAGATAGAAGCCCGCGGATCCCCTGATATTTTATCACATTAAACATTAACACAAACACTCACATGATCCGCTCCAGTCTCAGGTGTTTCAGTATGAGGCCGCGGAGAGTGGGGACAGATCGGTCGGTGAGGGAGTTCTGCATCAGCCTCAGCTCCGTCAGTGAGGTGCTTGTATCGAGAGCAGAGACGAGATCCTCGGCTCCAGAATCTGTGAGACCGACATTGTTCAGCCTGGAGATGAGAGAGAGTGAGGGTGAGCGACACAGAGAGACAGGAGACAGTGCAAATCCCCAGTGTTTATCAGTGACACAATTACTGATCATATTAATGTTCAGTGTCAGACACCCAGTGAGTGTAAACACAATCTCTCACAGTCTGGGACTTACCGCAGTGCCTGTATTTTACAGTCCGGGTTCCTCAGAGCCTCAGACACCAGTTTCACTCCGGAATCTCCCAGTTTATTCTCACTCAGCTTCAGAACCATCAGTGAGGGGTTTGTACTGAGAGCAGAGGCGAGATCCTCGGCTCCAGAATCCGTGAGACCAACAAATTCCAGCCTGGAGATGAGAGAGAGTGAGAGTGAAGGACACAGAGAGACAGGAGACGGTGCAAATCCCCAGTGTTTATCAGTGACACAATTACTGATCATATTAATATTCAGTGTCAGACACCCAGTGACTGTAAACACAATCTCTCACAGTCTGGGACTTACCCCAGTCTCTGTATTTTACAGTCCGGGTTCCTCAGAGCCGCAGACACCAGTTTCACTCCAGAATCTCCCAGTTTATTCTCACTCAATTGTAGCTCCATCAGTGAGGGATTTGTACTGAGAGCGGAGGCGAGATCCACGGCTCCAGAATCTGTGAGACTGACATCATTCAGCCTGGAGATGAGAGAGAGTGAGGGTGAGCGACACAGAGAGACAGGAAACGGTGTAAATCCCCAGTGTTTATCAGTGACACAATTACAGATCATATTAATGTTCAGTGTCAGACACCCACTGTCCGTAAACACAATCTCTCACAGTGTGGGACTTACATTAGTGTCTGTATTTTACAGTCCGGGTTCCTCAGAGCCGCAGACACCAGTTTCACTCCGGAATCTCCCAGTTTATTCCCACTCAATTGTAGCTCCGTCAGTGAGGGGTTTGTACTGAGAGCGGAGGCGAGATCCTCGGCTCCAGAATCTGTGAGACTGACATCATTCAGCCTGGAGATGAGAGAGAGTGAGGGTGAGCGACACAGAGAGACAGGAAACGGTGCAAATCCCCAGTGTTTATCAGTGACACAATTACTGATCATATTAATGTTCAGTGTCAGACACCCAGTGACTGTAAACACAATCTCTCACAGTCTGGGACTTACCCCAGTCTCTGTATTTTACAGTCCGGGTTCCTCAGAGCCGCAGACACCAGTTTCACTCCGGAATCTCCCAGGTCGTTGTGTCCCAGTCTAAACACAAACATACAGAGTAAGAAACAAACTGATACAAACCCAGAGGCTGAGAGAACTTCCCCCAAAGGGATATTTATGGAAACACCTCAGCGAATGATTGAGTACATTTCTGTGGATGTGGTGTTTGGTGACTTTCATCATTTATCCTCATTCCCCGACGACCGGGAAATGTTCCCCGTGCAAAGAACAATGGCAACACGCCTGACCTGGGGGGGGGGGGGGGGGTTAAAATAGGAGGGGTGTCCCCCGTGGAAAGTGACGGCCGCTCGGCCCCATAGAAGGGGAGCTGGACGGAAGAACAAAATAGTGAAACAATTTTACAGTTAAGTTTCAGTGACAAACGGACAGTTACCTCAAGTTCTGACACTTGTGCAGAGCCGGTCCCAGCCGCCGGAGACCTTCACACTGAATGTGGCAGTACTCCAAATCAAGCTGTTTGATTGTATCACAGGGCCTGATGACATGAGACAGGACCGCACAGTCAATCGGAGTCAGTCCCAGTCCACTGAATGAAAGTGATTCCACAGATCCCAGTGTCTGCTGAGACATTACAGGATTCTGAGACTCAAACAGGTAGTGCAGCGCGTTCAGGAGGCTCCGTTTACCAGCTTCCCTCTCTGTGTTTCGAGCCCGGCGTTTAACCTCCTCCTTCACCCAGTCAATCACTTGGCAGACTGTTTGATGAGGGAATTTATCCAGAAACTCCTCCAGGATCCAAACTGACCGTGGGGAGGAGAGACCAGCGACAAAACGGAGAAATACTTCAAATCGCCCGTCTGAATTGCCATGGGCTTCAATGAGGTGTGTCTTGATATCCCCGCGAACTGGAGTCATGAATTGTGCGAGTGCGGCTACAAACTCTTGGATGGTGAGGTGCTGGAAGGTATACACCACGCTCCGGGCTGAACCCTCTCTCTCCAAAAGTTCCATCAGGAACCCGGACAGGAACTGGGAAGGCTGCAGATTGTATTTGATCAAATCTCCATCTGTGAACACAATGTTCTTCTCAGCCACTCCAGTGAAGGCCATCTGACCAACCCTCAGTAACACCTCACGGGAGCTCTCAATCTCACGGCCGTGATTTTTCAGGATGTTGTAAATAAAGTAGCAATAGAGTTGGGTGATGGTCTTGGGAACTCGCTGCGGGTCCCGGTGTGTTTGTGTGAAGAAGGGGCCCAGTGTCAGGCCGAGGATCCAGCAGTAGGAGGGGTTGTAGCTCATGGTGTACAGGATCTCGTTCTCCTTCACGTGCTTGAAAACAGCTGCTGCCACCGTCTGATCTTCAAAATACCTGGTGAAATATTCCTTCCGTTCCTCACCAACAAATCCCAAGATTTCAGCCAATACTCTGATCTTTGCCTTTTCCAGTAAATGTAATGCAGTGGGGCGGGTAGTCACTAGCACTGAACACCCTGGGAGCAGCTTGTGCTGGATTAAACTGTACACAATGTCAGACACTTCACACCGGAATTCAGGATCTGGGCACTGGTGCTGAGGTTCTGTGTCTCTCCGACTGTCAGCAAAATCGATTCTGCTCTTGAATTCATCCAGACCATCGAATATAAACAGCAATCCCTCTGGGTTCTTCCAGACCTCTCCTAGCATATTCCCAAAGTAAGGATACTGATCCAGAATCAGTTCCCTCAGGGTTATTCTGCAGTTAATCATGTTCAAATCCCGGAATTTGAAACTGAAGACAAACTGGAAGTGTTGGTATATTTTCCCTGTGGCCCAGTCATGAACAATCTTTTGCACCATTGTTGTTTTCCCGATCCCCGCGACTCCGGCTACTGATGCTGAACTCCCTGGGACTCCAGCCACTGATGCTGAACTCCCAGATCGGGAAGTACTTCGGGAAAAGCAGCTGTGGAACAATTGATCGGTCCTGATTTTTTCCAGTTTTCCCCGGAGACATTCCTCTCTCCACTCTTCATGGTCCCGGCCTCTTGCCAGCAGCTCATGTTCCACCAGTGTCCGATCTCGAACAGTGGAGATGATTGTGAGCTCAACGTATCGATCAAGCAGCTGGAAAATCTTAACCTTCTCCTTCATTAGGATGGTGTTCACGCTCAGTGTTTCAGTCTGTGCTCGCAGAGTCTCCTTGTGTTTCTGTTGAACATCTTGCATGGGAACAGGCAGATAATGGACACAATGTTAGATGACTCAACTCCAAACTCAACATTCATGATTACAAGAATGACTTCAATGCTCCTGAATTCACTGACGGATTTCAGTGCAGTATGGAGAAAAGAGAGAAAGAGAAAGAGAGAAAGAGAGAGGGAAAGAGAGAGAGGGAAAGAGAGAGAGAGAGAGAGAGAGAGAGAGAGAGAGAGAGAGAGAGAGAGAGAGAGAGAGAGCAAGAAAGAAAGAAAGAAAGAAAGAGAGAAAGAGAGAAAGAGAAAGAAAAAGAGAAAGAAAAAAGAGAAAGAGAGAGAGAGGGAGAGAGAGCAAGAAAGAAAGGGAGAAAGAGAGAAAGAGAAAGAAAAAGAGAGAAAGAAAAAAGAGAAAGAGAGGGAGAGAGAGAGAGCAAGAAAGAAAGAGAGAAAGAAAGAGAGAAAGAGAAAGAAAAAGAGAGAGAAAGAAAAAGAGAAAGAGAGAGAAAGAGAGAGGAGAAAGAGGGAGAGCGAGAGGGAGAGGGAGAGTATGTTGCCTCCCTAGTGCAAGGGTCAGGGATGTCTCTGAGGATATTGCAGATGAATACGTGGCTTGAAAAATGGTGTAAGGGGGAAGGATTCAAATTTCTCGGGCATTGGAACCAGTTCTGGGAGAGGTGGGACACAGGACAGTCTGCACCTGGGCTGGAATGGAACCAATGTCCTTGGGGGCGTGTTTGTTAGTGCTGTCGGGGAGGATTGAGTAATGAGGAATGGTTAGCTAGCAGTCTTGTTGTGTGTGACCCCTTGGGCAAGAGTGACCATAATATGGTTGAGTTCTTCATTAGGATGGAGAGTGACATAGTTAATTCAGAAAGAAGGGTTCTGAACTGAAAGAAAGGTAACCTTACGAGCATGGGACGTGAATTGGCCAAGACAGACTGGCAATTGATTCTTAAGGAGTTGACGGTGGATATGCAATGGAAGGCATTTAAAGACCGAATGGATTAACGACAACAATTGTTCATCCCAGTTTGGCAAAATAATAAATCAGGGAAGGTAGTGCATCCGTGGATAACAAAGGAAATCAGGGATAGTATCAAAACAAAAGATGAAGCATACGAATTAGCCAGAAAAAGCAGCCAACCAGAGGACTGGGAGAAATTCAGAGTCTAGCAGAGGAGGACAAAGGGATCTATTAGGAAAGGGAAAATAGATTATGAAAGAAAACTGGCAGGGGACATAAAAACTGACTGCAAAAGCTTTTATAGATATATGAAGTGAAAAAGATTAGTTAAAACAAATGTAGAAACATAGAAAATAATGCAGGAGTAGGCCATTCGGCCCTTCGAGCCTACACCGCCATTCAATATGATTATGGCTGCTCATCCAACTCAGTATCCTGTACCTGCCTTCTCACCATACCCCCTGATCCCTTTAGCCACAAGGGCCACATCTAACTCCCTCTTAAATATAGCCAATTAACTGGCCTCAACTACCTTCTGTGGCAGAGAATTCCACAGATTCAACACTCTCTGTGTGAAAAATGATTTTCTCATCTAGGTCCTAAAAGACTTCCCCCTTATCCTTAAACTGTGACCCTTTGTTCTGGACTTTCCCAACATCCGAATTTTGTAAGTCTCTATAAGATCCCCCCTCAATCTTCTAAATTCCAGCGAGTACAAGCCGAGTCTATCCAGTCTTTCTTCATATGGAAGTCCTACCATCCCAGGAATCAGTCTGGTGAACCTTCTCTGTACTCCCTCTATGGCAAGAATGTCTTTCCTCAGATTAGGAGACCAAACCTGTATGTAATACTCCAGGTTACAACTGCAGTAGAACCTCCCTGCTCTTGTACTCAAATCCTTTTGCTATGAATGCCATCATACTATTCGCTTTCTTCACTGCCTGCTGCACCTGCATGCCTATTTTCAATGACTGGTGTACCATGACACCCAGGTCTCGTTGCTTCTCCCCTTTTCCTAATGGGCCACCATTCAGATAATAGTCTACTTTCCTGTTTTTGCCACTAAAGTGGATAACCTCATATTTATCCACATTATACTGCATCTGCCATGCATTTGCCCACTCACCCCACCTATCTAAGTCACCTTGCAGCCTCCTCACATCTAACACTGCCCCCTAGCTTTGTGTCATCCCGAAACTTGGAGATGTTGCATTCAATTCCCTCATCCAGATCATAAATATATATTGTAAATATCTGGGGTCCCAGCACTGAGCCTTGCGGTACCCCACTAGTCACTGCCTGCCATTGTGAAAAGAACCCGTTTACTCCTACTCTTTGCTTCCTGTCTGCCAGCCAGTTCTCTATCCACATCAATACTGAACCCCCAATACCGTGTGCTTTAAGTTTGCATACTAATCTCTTATGTGGTACCTTGTCGAAAGCCTTCTGAAAGTCCAGATATAACACATCCACTGGTTCTCCCTTATCCACTCTACTAGTTACATCCTCGAAAAATTCTATAAGATTCGTCAGACATGATTTACCTTTCATAAATCCATGCTGACCTTGTCCAATGATTTCACCACTTTCCAAATATGCTGATATCCCATCTTTAATAACTGACTCTAGCATTTTCCCCACTACCGATGTTAGACTAACTGGTCTGTAATTCCCCGTTTTCTCTCTCCCTCCCTTCTTAAAAAGTGGGGTTACATTAGCTACCCTCCAATCCTCAGGAACTACTCCAGAATCTAAAGGGTCTTGAAAAACTATCACTAATGCATCCACTATTTCTGGGGCTACCTCCTTAAATACTCTGCGATGCAACCTATCTGGCCCTGGGGATTTATCGGCCTTTAATCCATTCAATTTACCTAACACCACTTCCCGGCTAACCTGGATTTCACTCAGTTCCTCCATCTCATTTGACCTCCGGTCCCCTGCTATTTCTGGCAGATTATTTATGCCTTCCTTAGTGAAGACAGAACCAAAGTAGTTATTCAATTGGTCTGCCATGTCCTTGTTCCCCATGATCAATTCACCAGTTTCTGGCTGCAAGGGGCCTACATTTGTTTTAACTAACCTTTTTCTCTTCACATATCTATAAAACCTTTTGCAGTCAGTTTTTATGTTCCCTGCCAGTTTTCTTTTTTTTAAAAATATTTTTATTAGAAGCAATGCATATTGCCAACAATATAACAGTTCTTCAAATACACATTTAACTTGTTTCAAAAATTATACAAGTATTACAAAGTGATTTATGTATGCTTCTGTTTTTTTTTTTGGAAAGTAAAGAAGTAAAAGAATAGATCTATTATCAACAGAGATAGTAATTATAAAATAATAATAATAATGATTAAATAATAATGATTAGGATTATATAAGAAAAATAAAAATAAAAAAAATAAAATAAAATAAAATAAAACAATTATTATATAATAAAAAAATGAAGTATACATCTTAACTATGAATGGAACAATTTCACATAACAATTTCTATAGATCCTACAACTGAGTACTTATTGAGTTACAATGCTGAGCTCAGCTACCCCTTTAAATAGTCAGTGAATGGAGACCATATTTGTTCAAAAAATTCATATTTGTCCATTAGGACAAACCTAATTCTCTCCAAATGCAACGTCTCTGACATTTCCACTGTCCACATTTTAATTGTGGGGGATAATGTTCCCTTCCAGAATTTTAATATTAATTTTTTTCCAATTATCAAACTGTAATCAAGAAAATTTCTTTGACACTGTTAATATTAGGCTTGAATCAGGAACTCCTAATATTATTAGCTTTAGATCGGGGTCCAATTTAGTTTTAAGAACTTCAGAAATGATTCTAAAAACTTCAGCCCAATAACTATTAAGTTTTATGCATATTACAAAACTATGCGTTAAATTAGCTTCTGAATTCTGACATTTATCACAAATAGAAGAGATGCTAGGAAAAATTCTATTTAATTTCGTTTTTGAGTAGTGTAATCTATGTATTACTTTGAATTGTATCAAGGTATGTCTGGCATTTAACGAGCAACAGTGTATACGTTGTAAACTTTCTTCCCAAGTATCTTTCATTATAGATAGGCCTATTTCATTTTCCCATATCTGTCGGTATGATTCTGTTGTTGGGATTTCCCTATCCAAAAGAGTATTATATATGTACGCTATTAGTTTTTCTGTATTTGGGTGCTTGTTAAGCAATTCATCCAGTAATCCTGGTTCTCTATTCTTATAGTCTTACATGTTTGACTTGATATAGTCTCTAACTTGTAAATACCTAAACAAGTTATTTGGGTGCAATCCATAGATATCTTTTAACTCTTGAAATGAGAGAAATTTTCCTTTCCTGTAAAGGTGTTCTATCCTTATAATTCCTAAATGTTTCCAGTGTCTAAACCCCTTATCCAATATTGGTTTAAATAAAGGATTATTCATAATTGGTAAACAAAGCGACATATTATCCAAATGTAAAGTCTTAACTATTTGTTTCCAAATACATCTATTGCTATGAATTATAGGGTTTTCCCCATAAGTTTTTTTTTGTACTTCCCTTGGAGCAAAGAGAATTGAACTTGTATCAAACGTTAAACAGTCTTCCTTTTCCATCCTCAGCCAAGCTGGTTCCTGAACCATTTTTATCAACCAAAAATTCATATTCTTAATCTGGACCGCCCAAAAATAATATAAAAAAATTAGGTAGCGCTAATCCTCCATTTATCTTAGATTTCCATAAATGTTTTTTACTTATTCCGTGATTTTTATAATCCCAAATAAAGCTGTTAACAATAGAATCGATTTAAAGAATAAAAGTTTTAGGGAGGTATAAAGGGATAGCTTGAAATAAATATATTAATTGTGGGAAAAAAATCATTTTTATAGCATTTATTCTGCAAATCATTGATATTGGTAGTTTTCCAGTATAGAATATTCTTTTTTAGTTTATTCAATAACTGAGGATAATTTGATTTGAATAAAAAATTATAATATTTGGATACATTAATTCCTAGATATTTAATTTTGTCCGTAACTATTTGTTTTCTTTCATAATCTATTATCCCTTTCCTAATTAAGCCCTTTGTCCTCCTCGGCTAGACGCTGAATTTCTCCCAGTCCTCTGGTAGGCTGCTTTTTCTGGCTAATTTGTATGCTTCATCTTTTGTTTTGATACTATCCCTGATTTACTTTGTTATCCACAGATGCACTACCTTCCCTGATTTATTATTTTGCCAAACTGGGATGCACAATTGTTGTAGTTCATCCATGCAGTCTTTAAATGCCTTCCATTGCATATCCATCGTCAACCCTTTAAGAATCACTTGCCAGTCTATCTTGGCCAATTCACGTCTCATACCCTCAAAGTTACCTTTCTTTAAGTTCAGAACCCTTGTTTCTGAATTAACAATGTCACTCTCCATCCTAATGAAGAACTCAACCATATTATGGTCACTCTTGCCCAAGGGGCCACGCACAAAAAAACTGCTAACTAACCCTTCCTCATTACTCAATACCCAGTCTAGAATAGCCTGCTCTCTCGTTGGTTTCTCTACATGTTGGTTTAGAAAATTATCCCGCATACATTCCAAGAAATCCTCTTCCTCAGCACCCCTGCCAATTTGATTCACCCAATCTATATGTAGATTGAAGTCACCCATTACAACTGTTTTACCTTTGTTGCACGCATTTCTAATTTCATGCTTGATGCCATCCCCAACTCCACTACTACTGTTAGTTGGCCTGTACACAACTCCCATTAGTGTTTTCTGCCCCTTAGTGTTTCACAGCTCTACCCATATCGATTCCATATCCTCCAAGCTAATGTCCTTCCTTTCTATTGCGTTAATCTCCTGTCTAACCAGCAACGCTACTCCACCTCCTTTTCCTTTCTGTCTAGCCCTCCTGAATATTGAATATCCCTGGATGTTCAGCTCCCAGCCTTGGTCACCCTGGAGCCATATCTCCGTGATCCCAACTATATCATATTCATTAATAACTATCTGCACATTCAACCCATCCACCTTATTACGAATGCTCCTTGCATTGAGACACAAAGCCTTCAGACTTGTTTTTACACTCTTACCCCTTATACAATTATGTTACAATTATGTTGGCCCTTTTTGATTTTTGCCCTGGATTTTTTTGCATGCCACTTTTACTTTTCACCGTGCTACCTATTGCTTCTACCCTCATTTTACACCCCTCTGTCTCTTTAGTCATGCTCCCATCCCCCTGCCACATTTGTTTAAATCCTCCCTGACAGCACTAGCAAACACTCCCCCAAGGACATTGGTTCCATTCCAGCCCAGGTGCAGATCGTCCTGTTTGTACTGGTCCCACCTCTCCCAGAACTGGTTCCAATGCCCGAGAAATTTGAATCCTTCCCCCATGCACCATTTTTCAAGCCATGTATTCATCTGCAATATCCTCCTATTTCTACTCTGACTAGCACGTGGCACTGGTAGTAATCCAGAGATTATTACCTTTGAGGTCCTACTTTTAAGTTTATCTCCTAGCTCCCTAAATTCGCCTTGTAGGACCTCATCCCGTTTTTTACCTCTATCGTTGGTGCCAATGTGCACCACGACAGCTGGTTGTTCACCCTCCCTCACCAGGATGTTCTGCAGCCGTTCAGTGACATCCCTGACCCTTGCAGCAGGAAGGCAACATACCATCCTGGAGTCTCGTTCGCAGCCGCAGAAACTCCTATCTATTCCCCTTACAATTGAATCCCCTATTACTATAGCCCTTCCACTCTTTTTTCTCCCCTCCTGTGCCGCAGAGCCACCCATGGTGCCTTGAACTTGGCTGCTGCTGCCTTCCCCTGATGAGCCATCTCCCCAACAGTATCCAAAATGGTATATCAGTTTAGGAGGGAGATGACCACAGGGGACTCCTGCACTACCTGCCTACTGCTACGCTGGCTAATGGCCACCCGTTCCCTTTCTGTCCGCTTAACTTTTACCTGCGGTGTGACCAACTCGCTGCAAGTGCTATTCACGAGTTTCTCTTGATCCCTCGCAGTCAGAAACAAGTGAATTGATCATGGGGAACAAGGACATGGCAGACCAATTGAATAACTACTTTGGTTCTGTCTTCACTAAGGAAGACATAAATAATCTGCCGGAAATAGCATGGGACAGGGCGTCAAATGAGATGGAGGAACTGAGTGAAATCCAGGTTAGTCGGGGAGTGGTGTTAGGTAAATTGAATGGATTCAAGGCCGATAAATTCCCAGGGCCAGATAGGCTGCATCCCAGAGTGCTTAAGGAAGTAGCCCCAGAAATAGTGGATGCATTAGTGATAATTTTTCAAAACTCTTTAGATTCTGGAGTAGTTCCTGAGGATTGGAGGGTAGCTAATGTAACCCCACTTTTTAAAAAGGGAGGGAGAGAGAAAACGGGGAATTACAGACCAGTTAGTCTAACATCGGTAGTCGGGAGAATGCTAGAGTCAGTTATTAAAGATGGGATAGCAGCACATTTGGAAAGTGGTGAAATCATTGGATCTCTTCCACAGCCTGATACATTGCAAACCCTTGTACAATTGACGCCTGGAAGAGTTGAAATAATGCAGTGTAATAGTTCCAATGTATGCCAGAGATCAAGTGATCTGGGAACTATTATCTACTCTTTGGTTACGCTCGGACTATCCTAGATCGGAGTTTCCTAGTTTTACCTTGCACTAAACGTTATTCCCTCATAGTTTATCTACACTGTAAATGGCTCGATTATAATCACATATTGTCTTTCTGCTGACTGGATAACATGCAACAAAAGCTTTTCACCGTACCTCAGTACATGTGGCAATACACTAAACTAAGCTAAACCTGAATCTACAGACAAAGAAGCAATCCATAGTGAATCCCCGTATCAGTCTAACAATTGCATAGCCTTTGATCTTCTGATTTCCCATTCTGCAAATCTCTGAACAGTTTCAGTGTGACATCAATTCTAACAAGTCATTGGTGTGAACTCTACATTTCAACACTCACCTTCCATATGAGAGGGTAATTCACATAAACCTCTGGTGATGTTCATGTATTCTTGTGGATCAGGACCTGTTCAAATCAACGAGCATTCATTAAACCAGATTTGAATAACAGTGTTGACTCCAGTGTTTCAATGTGATATTCAGTTCAGTGTGTTGATTTACCGTACCGAGCTCCTGGATTTCTTTCAGTATTTTGTCCAGCTTTGGTAATTCATTCTGCATTTTCACAAAGGATTCCCACATCATCCGCCGGGCATGTTTGCCATTCCCCATCACCAAACTGAGGAAGAGTGTGGAACTGTCTCTGCGGTTTCCCTTTACCACGATCTCAGCGACACCCTGTGAAGAACAACAATTCATATATTGAGAAGTGAATGAGACAATGCTAATGGGGATGGAATTAGCTGTTCAGTGATGGGATATTCTGGTAGTTTTGAGCATTATGGCAGGCATTGATCTGCCTCTTCATACACCCATGACACTGTGTTGACAAACTGTGTACTTCCAGAGTCAATAGACCATAGACAATAGGTGCAGGAGTAAGCCATTCGGCCCTTCGAGCCAGCATCGCCATTCAATGTGATCATGGCTGATCATTGCCAATCAATACCCCGTTCCTGCCTTCTCCCCATATCCCAACTCTGTTATTTTTAAGAGCCCTATCTAGCTCTCTCTTGAGAGCATACAGAGAACCTGCCTCCACCGCCCTCTGAGGCAGAAAATTCCAAAGACTGACCACTCTCTGTGAGAAAATGTGTTTCCTCGTCTCCATTCTAAATGGCTTACTCCTTTATTCTTAAACAGTGTCCCCTGGTTCTGGACTCACCCAACATCGGGAACATGTTTCCTGCCTCTAGTGTATCCAAGCCCTTAACAATCTTATATGTGTCAATGAGATTCCCTCTCACCCTTCTAAATTCCATCCTTCTAAATCTGACAGTCCCGCCATCCCGTGATTTAACCTTGTAAACCTACGATCCACTCCCTCAATAGCAAGAATGTCCTTCCTCAAATTAGGGGACCAAAACTGCACACAATACTCCAGGTCAGGTATCACTTGGGCTCTGTACAACTGCAGAAGGTCCTCTTTGCTGCTATATTCGATTCCTCTTGTTATAAAGGCCAACATGCCATTCACTTTCTTCACTGCCTGCTGTACCTGCATGCTTACTTTCATAGACTGATGTACAAGGACCCCCAGATCCCGTTGTGCTTCCCCTTTTCCCAACTTGAAGCCATTTGGATAGTAATCTGCCTTCCTGTTTTTGCTACCAAAGTGGATAACCTCACATTTATCCGCATTAAACTGCATCTGCCATGCCAGTGTGAAACTTGCTTCATATCTGGCAGTGTCAGAGAACACAGCAGGGTACAGCACGGGAACAGGCCATTCAGGCCAATGATGAATCCAATTCCTTTTGGCCTCACATGGACTGTATCCCACTAGGAATGGACGCATCCAGTCCAAACTGCATTTCTTCCTGCTCTGCATTGGAGTGGTGGCGCTGCTTTGGCCGCTGCGGCTCGCCTGTAGTCCGTCTGTTCTTTCTTTTTTTGTTGTTTTCTTGTCCTGTTTTAGCTTGTTAATTTGAGTTATTAGGTTGTGTACGTGTGGGTGGGAGAAACATGTGTTAGTCTCTTCTTTCGGAGGGATGTGACTTTTCTTGTCGTATCCCCCGTCTCCGTCTCCGCTGAGGCCTAATGGCGGAGCTGGCGGCCTCCAACTGTGACCGACCTTGAGGCTCCGGAGGGAGAGCCAGCCATGACCTACCAGCGCGAGACTGTGGCTGAGGCGGTGTTCCGACGTTCCGACTCGGGGCTGAGGCGGTGTCCCGGCATTCCGGCTGCCCGACTCGGGGATGAGGCGGTGTTCCGACGTTCCGAATCAGGGCTGAGGCGGTGTCCCAGCGGCCCGACTCGGGGCTGAGGTGGTGTTCCGGCGTTCTGACTCAGGGCTGAGGCGGTGTTCCGGCGGTCCGACTCGGGGCTGAGGCGGTGTTCCGACGTTCCGACTCGGGGCTGAGGCGGTGTCCCGGTGTTCCGCCGGCCCGACTCGGGTTCAGGCGGTGTCCGCCGGCCCGACTCGGGGCTGAGGCGGTGTTCCGGCGACCCGACTTGGGGCTGAGGCGGTGTTCCAGCGGCCCGACTCGGGGCTGAGGCGGTGTTCCGGCGGCCCAACTCGGGGCTGAGGCGGTGTCCCGGCGTTCCAGCGGCCCGACTGGGGGCTGAGGCGGTGTTCTGGTGTTCCGACTTGGGGCTGAGGCGGTGTCCCGGCGTTCCAGCGGCCCGACTCGGGGCTGAGGCGGCGTTCCGGCGGCCCAACTTGGGGCTGAGGCGGTGTTCCGGCGTTCAACTCGGAGCTGTGGCGGCGTTCCGACGGCGACCCGACTTCGGAGGTTCGGCTGCGGGCCCAGTAGACGACATGGTCGGGAGCTCGCAGGTCACAGGTTGGTGACCTGTTTTTCCGGAGCTCCCGCGGCAATAGCTTCGTCCGCTGGACTGGAGGGCGGCAGCTTCGGCAGCTTCGACTGCCCCGGGCCGCGGAGTTGAACCGGCCCGTTCGTGGAGCACGGTTGAGCCGCGGGACTGACTTACCATTACCAGGTGGGGTCACAACATCGGAGGCCTGGATCGCCTCAGCGCAGAGGAAGAACAAGAAGGGAAGGGACAGACTTAAGATTTTTGCCTTCAATCACAGTGAGGAGGTATCTGGTGAACTCACTGTGGTGGATGTTAAATTTGTGTTATAGTAGCAATGTTACAAAATTTTGAGATTTAAAAAATCAAGTCTGCAATTTATCCCATCAGATAGAGCATAAAAAGAAGTTTAATTTGACACCTAATTCACTTTCATATCTTCAGTATTAAGAAAGTTATGGCCATTTTCATACTCGGAAATTAGCATCTTGTTCCCCATTGCCTTTCAATTGACAACTCAAAAGCTGTGATCTGGATCAGTTAAAAGCCCATAACTTTCTTAAAAATTAATAGAACTCAATGAAATTTTCACTTATTATAGATTGAAGCATTCTGAAATAAATATGAAACAATCTTACTTGGATGACCTGAAATTAAAGCATATAATTAGTTAGTTATCTAATTGTAGCTAATTACAAAATTCAATGAGTAGATCTAAACATCTCTCCATTTCTTAAGAAAAGATAAACTTTTTTTTAATTACCTAAGTGTCCAAATAACATTCACACAATAATCCACAATATAACATAATTTTTAAATCTAATTTTCATGAATTTCTGGGCCAAATGGAAGGAATTTAGTGTTTGATTCCTGTAAATTAATGGCCATTTAAATCAACTAGCGAGTGGGTTTTAGTGGAATGCGGTGGATTGGAACGTTGCGGTTAGCGGTGAAGTCGGGAGGAAAAATACTGTTTGTTCATACATTTTTTTGGACCCCATTTCGCAACATGAAAATGTTATTAAAGCCTCCCGAAAAACCAACTTTTAATCTAAAAATAAACTATTTACCTTTTTTTCTCCCCTCCTGACTGTGGAAAAACGGCACTTTAAGCCCGCCCCCCTCTGAAAGGGGCCAAAGTTGCGCACACGGGGAGCGGCAGAACTGCAGCGCTGTTCAAGGTGAGTTTTGTAACATACCTATTTATTGTGTGTTTTGTTATTTTATTATATGTATGACTGCAAGGCAACGAAATTTCGTTCAGACCAAAAGGTCTGAATGACAATAAAGTTTCCATGATTCCAAGATTTTGAATCCATTATGTTCTTTCATCTACATTCTTACCCTCTGTGTCGGCATTCACTCATTGACCAGATAACGTTTTTATTTCTATACCTACCCCAGTTTTACCCGATCACAGACATTCTTCTCTTGTACATTTCCTGCAGCTCATCCCCTCCTTTCAATGCACATTAACTCGGCTTCTCTTCTCACAGATGCGTAAATAACCGACCTGCTGAATATTTTCTTAATACTGTAGATTTTAGCAAATGTACTATTGTTTATTTTATTTGTCAATTGAATTATAAGCGAACAGTTTAACGTCTTAAGTAATTCAGCCGGTCAGACAGCATCTCCAAATACTAGGTATACAAAAATGTTGGAGAAACTCAGCGGTACCCGTGCCTGGAAGTGGCGCCGACGGACGAGAAGCCGAAGCAAAGAAGTGGAAGCCAAATAACCGAATGGAAACGGCTGAAACGTCAAATAACTGAAAGCGTACAAAGCCGAAACGCCAACTAACCGAGAGCGTGGGACGCCTAAATGCAAACTAACTGAAAGGGTGGGACGCCTAAAAGTCAACTAACTGAAAGGCTACGTTGCCTAAAAGCAAACTCGCTGAATGGTCGCTCTGCCGAAATGCCACCTACCCGAAAGGCGGTGTCGCCTACAAGCCGACGAATTGAATGCCACTCAAGAGAAAAGTGAAATAACGGACATGACGTTGCCGGGGGGGGCGGGACATGTCAGCGATTGGTCCAGACTCCCGCGTCCATCACATCACTGTGGAGGGATGAACATTGTCCTTCTTCAGACTGATGTGAGGAGGGGGGAGGGAAGATGAAAGGAAGAGGCGGAGACAGTGGGCTGAGGGAGAGCTGGGAAGGGGAGGAGAAAGTTGGGACTACCTGAAATTGGAGAAGTCAATGTTCATACCGCTGGGGTGTAAATTACCCAAGCGAAATATGAGGTGCTGCTCATTCAATTTACGGTGGTCCTCACTCTGGCCATGGAGGAGGCCCAGGACAGAAAGGTCGGATTGGGAATGGGAGGGGGAGTTGAAGAGCTGAGCCACAGGGAGATCAGGTAGGTTAATGCGAACCGAGTGGAGGTGTTGGGCGAAGCGATCGCCAAGCCTGCGCTTGGTCTCACCAATGTAGAGCAACTGACATCTAGAGTAGCGAATGCAATAGATGAGGTTGGAGGAGGTGCAGGTGAACCTCTGCCACACCTGGAAAGACTGCTTGGGTCCTTGAATGGAGTCAAGGGGGGAGGTAAAGTGACAAGTGCAGCATTTCCTGCGGTTGAAAGGAAAAGTGCCAAGAGAGGGGGTGGTTTGGGTGGGAATGGACGAATTGACCAGGGAGTTACGGAGGGAGCGGTCTCTGCGGAAAGCAGAAAGGGGAGGAGATGGGAAGATGTGGCCAGTGGTGGCCAGACGTTCCTCCTCTCTGTAAATACTAAGTTATTTTGTGCAGCACATTGTGTGTTATTTTGTAAACCAGCATCTGAAGTTCCTTGTGCTTGTGCCTAATGCCCTCTGTGGTTTCATGAACTGAACTGACCAATGAAACTGATGACACTTGAGAAGTGTAATCGTTTTCTGATTCTGGTTTACAAGTTTACTGCTCCCTGACCATTGTGCTAAGATGCATGTGTAGGAAGAACAGTTGGATCAGAATGGACAATTCTCAGAAATCCCCAGGTCACAGGTTTTATTCCTGATACCAGATCTACAGGACCCAAACTGATCAGAGACCAGTGCCTCCATTTCATTGTTCAACCCAGGCAGTGTGAGTTGAGTGGGACTTGCATTGGTCACTCTTCCCCCAATGCCGTCAGTTCTGAGACAGGAAACATAATTCACCGTGAGCCTTCCACTTACCCCGTGTTCTTGATCATTGAAACATCCCTCCTGTCTCAACATGAAGCTGAGATGTTCAACACTTTCTTCAATTGCCTGTTTCAGTCTCTCCTGATAGAATGTTGTCAGCTGGAACAATTGGTAGTCGTTGCACTGTGTCAGGAGCTCAGAGAATGTAGGCGATAGATCTGTTTATACAAAGAGAGAAACTAAACACCAACTGAATCAGTCCCCATGGCTCCCGCTACAACAACATCCTTTCAACAACAACGACAAGATCACCCTGGAGAATGTACAACGCCGAGCAGCCCGCTTTGTATGTCATGACCACAAGCGCAAATCAAGCGTGAATAATATGCTGACTTCTCTCGGATGGGATACCCTAGAGCTCCGCAGAACCAGGCTAAGACTTATTGCAATTTGCACCTCCTCCAACCTCATCTACTGCATCCGTTGCTCCAGATGCCAGCTGATCTATATCGGTGAGATCAAGCGGAGGCTTGGCGATCGTTTCGCCGAACACCTCCGCTCGGTCCGCAATAACCAACCAGACATCCCAGTGGCTCAGCACTTCAACTCCCCCTCCCATTCCGTATACGACCTCTCGGTCCTGGGCCTCCTCCAAGGCCAGAGTGAGGAACACCGCAAGTTGGAGGAACAGCACCTCATATTCCGCTTGGGGAGTCTGCATCCTCTGGGCTTAAACATTGAATTTTCTCAATTCTGTTAACCCTTGCTGTCTCCTCCCCTTCCCACCTCTCCCTCAGCCCTCGGGCCCTGGCATTCCCTCTCTCTCTATCTCTCCCCCACCCAAGTCGCACTAGCTTCTCATTTTCACACTACAAACAGCTTACAATGGCCTGTTTCCTTTGTCATCGATACTTTTTTGCATATCTTTCATTCATTGTTCTTTATCTCTCCACATCACCATCTATATCTCTCGTTTCCCTGATCCCTAACCAGTCTGAAGAAGGGTCTTGACCCGAAACGTCGCCTATCTCCTTCGCTCCTTAGATGCTGCTGCACCCGCTGAGTTTCTCCAGCCTTTTGTGTACCCTCGATTCTCCAGCATCTGCAGTTCCTTCTTTAACACTTATTGCATTTTACAAGGAGAATCACAGAATCACGCCATCAAATTTCCCGTCATCCCAGATCCAACTGCCATGAAACAAGACAAAATAACGGTCCCTACATCTTCAACTGGCTACATTTCAATAAACTTTGCTACCAATATTCCCTTTACCCAAGGACGATATGGGAATAGAATAGGTTACCACCCAACACACGTGCTGCTCCCGATGTTAAGTCATTTAAAAAGGGATTGAGCAACTAGATCTCCTCAACTTGGTGAAAAAGGCCTGCTTCAAAATGTAATTATTACTCTACTCACTGCGACCTGCGCCAGATAACTACTGATGAGGTGTTTGCACAGTAATCAACCAGAACCAGAGCAGCAACCCTCATCCTGACTGTTCCTGCCCCCTAAGTAGAATGATCAAAACAGAATATCAGAATAAGACAATGCGCTGGAGGAACTCAGTGGATCAACCATCATCTCTGGAAAATATGGGTAGGTGATCTTTCAAGTCTGGACCTTTCTTCAGGCTGCTTGTGGTGGCGGTGAGTGGGAGAAATGTGGACAAGAGGGACAGGTCGAAGCCTGGTAAGTAAGGTGGATACAGGTGAGGGGAGTTTTTGATAGGCTGATAATTGGATTGCTTGGTTAGCCTACAATTCAATGGTATGAACAGTGAATTCTCCAATTTTGAGTAACAATCCAAACCGCACACCCGCATTATTCCCCCCCCCCACTCTCTCCGCTGTTTCGCACTGATTTCTCCCCTCCCCATTTCCTGCCCCCTACATTCCTTTCTTTATTTTCACTATCTCCAGCACTCAATCCTTCTGCCTAACACCTTGATTTTTCATCTCTAGCCTTTGTTCGACCACCTATCGATCAAAAATAACTTCCTCAATAATATCCATCTCACTTGCCAGGCTTTGTGATGCCACTCCTCTCTGCCAGCTTACAGCCGCTCCCCTACAATCAAGTTAAGTTAAGTGAGTTTATTGTCACGTGTCCCAGAAAGGACAATGAAATTCTTGCATTGCTGCAGCACAACCGAATATTGCAGGCATAAATACAGATCAGATCAGTGTGTCCATATACCATAGAATATATATAGACACACATAAATAAACAGATAAAGTGCAATACACTGTTATAGTTCAGAGTTTTTTTGAAGTTGTGTTCAATAGTCTGATGGCTGTGGGGAAGTTGCTGTTCCTGAACCTGGATGTTGCAGATTTCAGGCTCCTGTACCTTCTAACTGATGGCAGTGGAGAGATGAGTGTATGGCCAGAATGGTGAGGGTCCTTGATGATGTTGGCAGCCTTTTTGACGCAGTGACTGCGATAGATCCCCTCGTTGGTAGGGAGGTCAGAACCAATAATGGACTGGGTAGTGGTCAAAACTTTCTGGAGCCTTTTCCGCTCCTGAACGCTCAAGTTGCCGAACCTATGCACGATGCAACTGGTCAGCATGCTCTCTACAGTCTGAAGGATCGGGGAGGCTGCGGAAGTGTGTGAGCCAGGAAGGAAGGGCAGTGTCTGACCAGGGGAGGATGTGACGGTGTGACCCAGGGAGCATGGGCCCCAGGTGGATGGGACAGCGTGTGACCCGGGAAGGGTGGACACTGGGGGAATGGGATCATCTCCATAGCCGGTGTTCAGACAGAGAACAAATCATAGCAAAAAACAGTAGACGAATGGACTGAAGAAGAGGTGCAGATGTACTTATCACCTGAGGCAACACTGTAGTTGATGCCAACTAATCTCCCTAGGATTATCTTCCACATCCATAAACTACCCAGCTTACTCATGGATAATGGAAACGTCTTGCAATTACTCTCCTTCAACCAAGTCTGTCCCACCCATCACCATCGCTCCACTCTCTGTGGCCTCATGCTCCCTGGCTTAATTGATACTTTGTCATGTGTACCCAAGTTCAGTGACCATCCTCCTATACACGAGGATCTGGAGAGGAATAGATAAACTATCTATTATAGAAAATAGATAAATGCACAGTCTTTTACCCAGGGGAGGAGAATCAAGAAACAAATGGCATCGGTTTCAGGTGGGGTAGGGGATTTTATGGTAAAATCGGTACATGGATTGGATAGGTTTAGAGGGACATGGGCCTTATGCAGGCTTGTGGGACTATAGTAGATCGGCCATGATGTTTGACATGTCCAAGGTGGGCCGAAGAGCCTTGTTCCATACCGTGTGCTTCTATGACTCTGAGGCACAACTTGGACCATAATAACTCCAACAGTGCTGACTACACAGAGACCAAACACAAGAGTCGCCACGTTTTATGCGCCATCTTATACTCTTCACTTTCTCAGAAAGCCTCTCCCCAGTCACTGCATTAATGCACATCTGAATCTTCAATGAGGATGATTCATCGCCTCTACAATCATTCCCTCTGTCCTTTCAACTACTGTCTGCAGGATCACAGATCAGGAAGGTTTAGAAGGGTATGGACCAAATGCAGGCAGATGGGACCAGTGCAGATGGGGCATCTTGGGCCTGTTTCCCTGCTGTACGAGTCTATGACTTTATGATTTGGATTAATGAAGCCAAACCTGGAGATGATACATAGAACATTGAATAGTGCAGCACGGGAACTGGCCCATCGATGCCCCATATCTGCACCAACAATATCATACCAATTTGATCTAATCCCATCTACCTGCTCATGGACTGGATCCTCTGTTCCCTGACTATATCAGTCATGTGTCAGTCTAAACAGTGATTCCACCACCTCCTCAGGCAGGACCTTCCAGGAACCGAACAAAGTCTGCGTAAAAAAATAGTCCAGCCTGTCCCCTTTAAACATTCCTCTCTCAGTCAGAAACATCCCCACCTTGGGAACAAGACTGGCTATATCAATGCCCCTTATATTTTATACTTCTATTAGGACTCCACTCAGCCTTCATTTCTCAGATCAAACAATCCAGTCTTCATCTGCCTTAACTCAGACCATATTTCCAAATAATGTGTTTTCTATTGGATCATTTGACAGCTCTCCCCTTGATCCACAATTCTGGAAAGAGTTCTTTGTTTTTTTAACTTACTAACTCGGCCATCTACGTTTTTGTCCAAATCATAGACATGATCAGAAATTGCAGTGGTTCCAGAACTGATCCTGGCAGAATAATATTGGTCATGAACCTCGTCAGAACACTCCTCCGCACTATTCCTCTCTCCTGTTTCACCTCACTCTAACCCCTTTGTTTTTTCTCTTCCCTGTCCCTAAGTCTTCACCATTCTGCAGCATCCACTCCCCTTCCCATTTCACTCACCTGCTCCTTGAATGAGACCCGATGATTCCTTGTTTGATGGATCTCGGTCATGATGGATTTCGCCACTTGGGTCAGCTTCAGGGCTGTGAACCACGTCTCCTATTCCTCTCCCTCTGGACTGACATTGTTCCCTTTCCTCTTCGGCGGGTTCACATTCCATTGACGTTCTGCTCTCAATCCTACTTTGCTTTTCCGTCGTTGTTCCTGTGTTCTGACCTTCGTTCTTTGATGAGGTGCCTGGCCAAAGTCTTTTGAAGACCTTGCCCACTTGAGTTAATTTCCCACCTGAAAAAAACCCCATTAATTGCAGATTGCAGAGAAATTTCTAATTGAGAAAACCAAAGGTTTGGAATAACCGACAGCAATGTGAGCTGACATTCTGGGTCAGGGGTGGGGAACCTTTTCATGTTGGAATGCCGCATTAAGTTAGCGTTAATCTAATAAGGCCGCATCCAAGAAAATTCAATTAGATATACTTCAAAATGCACATTATTTTGTAAAAAACTATGTACTAACTTTAAGAAAATGAAAAAAATTGTTCATTCTAAAGTTAACTAACCTTTTAATGACTTTGTTGTGACTGCTTTTTGTGGGAAAGCATTTGAATATTTGGTTGCAACATGAAGGTACTCAGTTTCAGCTGATTTTCTAGATGGGTATCCGTCATTTGTGACCTTAAGGGCGACCTTAAGGGATTTGGGTTAGGTAGGAGAATGTAGAATCACAGCAATAAGTGGTTGAAAAGCAAGAAAGCTTTTTTCGTGCGGGGAGGATTATTTTGTTGAATCTTCTTTTACTCTTTAGTATTTTAAATATGTTCATTTTAAGATTAAAATAAAAATAATAAGATGAACAAAAACATATTAATAAAAATGAAAGGATTTGTTCTACAAAATTTGGATTCATTTAAAATGCCACACTTAATGGCCTAGAGGCCGCATGTGGCCTTAAGGCCGCAGGTTCCTCACCCCTGGATAAGAGCGTGGAAGATGCTGTCCTTGAATCTGTTGCTATGTTATCTCCATCTATCTAATATAAAATATGGATGCTTGTTACTTTGCTATAATCTGATCATTTTGTTCCAAGTATTCCTGATTTTGACCTTGCAGTTATCTGCCAAAATTCTGATCACTTGATTAAGCATTTCTACCGCCGCAACTGGATTTCAGCCAGTATTTGTGGATGATTAGTCAACATGTTAGACGGAAAAGTGACATTTCAAGTTTAATCCTGATAAGGGCATGTTGACACATGTTGGAAAGATAAATAAAACCAGGATATTCATCATGAATGACAAGGGCCTAGAGACCCCTGAGAAACACCCATATAAATCCAAGCGCAGGCTTGGTAATCGTTTCCCCAAATACCCCCGCTTGGTTCGCAATAACCAACTTGATCTCCCGGTGGCTCAGCACTTCAACTCCCCCTCACATTCCTAATCCGACCTTTCTGTCCTGGGCCTCCTCCATGGCCAGAGCGAGGCCCACCGTAAATTGAAGGAGCAGAACCTCATATTTTGCTTGGGGAGTTTACACCCCAGCGGTATGAAAACATTGGCTTCTCCAATTTCAGGTAGTCCCTGCTTTCTCCTCCGCTTCCCAGCTCTCCCTCAGCCCACTGTCTCTGCCTCTTCCTTTCTTCTTCCCGCCCCACTCACCCTCACATCAGTTTGAAGAAGGGTCTCGACCTGAAACGTTGCCTATTTCCTTTGCTCCATAGATGCTGCCTCACCCGCTGAGTTTCTCCAGCATTTGTTTCCACATACAAATCTATAGATCCCTTAAGTCACCAGCACACACAAAGACAACATTTAACATTCTTGTCATTCTTCAGCATAGAATACAAATGAAGGGAGGCCTTGATGCAGGGAGTTGATTGAGCCTTAAGTTGGAGGAGAGTGTGTAATTCTGATCTCCACACTGGGGGAAGGATGCCTTTGCACTGGAGACGATGCAGAGGAGATTCATCAGGATATTGCTCAGAAATGAATATTTCAATTATCAGCAGAGACTGGACTGATTTAAATCGTCTTCCTTGAAAAAGAGTGCTGATTTATCAGCCAATTCCTGCATCCGCCCACCTGGGACTGATGTCCCTGTAGATGTCAACTCTCTGTGCTCAGCCCCTTCCCTATTCCCACTTCCGTGTGAACATAATTTCTTGCATCAGCTCTACACCCACTGACAGGGCATCATATGTATGTCACAGAAGGCTCACAAACCTTTTTGTTCTTTTGATGTAGAGGCCACTGAATCACCTCCCCAGTCACCACCTTCAGCCATGATGTCGACAGGCGTTCACAAACTCTGTAGCTCTGGAATAAACAATATTATCAGAACCATCAGGTGACAATTGAATGTGAAGGAAGACATTGCCTTGTGAACCAACAAACAGCATTACAGTGCAGCGGAGATGTGGAAAACACCCCATCCAAACAAGGTTTAAGAAAGAACTGCAGACAAAAATGCTGGAGAAACTCAGCGGGTGAGGCAGCATCTATAGAGCGAAGGAATAGGTGATGTTTCCGACTGATGTGGAGGTGGGGGGCGGGAAGAAGAAAGGAAGAGACGGAGGCAGTAGGCTGTGGGAGAGCTGGGAAGGGGAGGGGAAGGAGGAAGAAAGCAGGGACTACCTGAAATTGGAGAAGTCAATGGTCATAACGCTGGATTAGTTGAAGTGCTGGGCCACCGGGTGATCAGGTTGGTTAGTGTGAATAAAAACAAACGTGGCTGTGGTAACGGGTCTGGGTGAAGGAAAACAGACCTTCCACTAACCAACCTGATCTCCCAGTGGCCCATCACTTCGACTCCACCTTCCATTCCCAATCCGACCTTTCTGTCCTGGGACTCCTCCGTGGCCAGAGTGAGTCCCACCGCAAAATGGAGGAGCAGCACCTCATATTCCGCTTGGGCAGTTTACACCCCAGCGGTATGAACATTGACTTCTCCAATTTCCGGTAGTCCCTGCTTTGTCCCTCCTTCCCATCCCCATCCCAGCTCTCCCACAGCCCAATGTCTCCGCCTCTTCCTTTCTTCTTCTCACCCGCCCCCCCCCCCCCCCCCCCCCCCCCCCACCTCCACATCAGTATCAAAATGAAGAAGGGGGGTACACAAAAGGCTGGAGAAACTCAGCAGGTGCAGCAGCAGCTAAGGAGCGAAGGAGATAGGCGACGTTTCGGGTCGAGACCCTTCTTCTGAATCACGCAGTCTGAAGAAGGGTCTCGACCCGAAACGTCACCTATTCCTTCGCTCCAAAAATGTGTCCCAGATAGGACAATGAAATTCTTGCTTGCTGCAGCACAACCGAATATTGTAGGCATAAATACAGAACAGATCAGTGTGTCCATATACCATAGAATATACATATACACATAAATAAACAGATAAAGTGCAATAAGCTGTTATAGTTCAGAGTTTGTATGAAGTTGTATGGCTGTGGGGAAGCAGCTGTTCCTGAACCCGGATGTTGCAGATTTCAGGCTCTTGTACCTACTACCTGATGGCAGCGAAGAGATGGGTGTGTGGCCAGGATGGTGTGGGTCTTTGATGATGTTGACAGCCTTTTTGAGGCCGCGACTGCGATAGATCCCCTTGATGGTGGGGAGGTCAGAGCCGATGATGGAGTGGGCAGTGGTCACAACTTTCTGCAGCCTTTTCCACTCCTGGACGCTCATTACCCTCAAAGCCCTGCATCATAATGTTTTGCTTCCCCCCCCACCCCCCACCAATTCCACTCAATACGACCTCATAGTCTATCCAAACCAGGCCTCTCATAACTTTATATTTGTTTATTCTGGTTGCAAATCTCTAGATTGTTACGTTTGCAAATGTGAGAAAAAATTGTTAAATATGAACCCCATTGAACAGTCCCATAGAAATGTGAAGTGGCCGTTTTATCCGAAAACCACAGTTTAAAGTTTTCTACTGCCCTACGTTGCAAGGTCTCCTGATTCCGATCGCATCCACTCAGCTTTATGGGCTCTGACGGTAAATTAATAAACGCTGGGCAAAGCTCATCTCTGTCTGATAATGTTTAACTGAGTTCAGTTTTATCAGATTATGCCTTCACACCCTGTTTCCAAGACACGGGATTGTTCTGAATCACGCAGTGCTCCGTGTGGTTCGGATTGATGAAACAAGTTGCCCATTTTCTCAACTTGCCTGGTTACAGTGCTTATTTATCCTCCAGTCTCTCCCTCTCTGCCTCACAAGAAATGCCATGAGCTGTGGCCACATGTGATATCCCGCCTCAGCCTGGTGATACATTGTTCAACAAACAACCTGTTATTCACAGGATAAAAACCTCCAGAGAGACTCTCAGATCTCTATGAGCTCACCGGCCTGAGTTATTACAGTTATGAACATTGTGCAGCAGGATCTTGTCTATAACCTCCTGGACACAAGACTCCGGCTAACGCTTAGATTTTTGACCAATTTGTCCATCATTAACAGTTGTGACAAATGGCAGATCGACTGGAATTATATGGATTAATCGGATGGATTCTAATGCTAATTGTTTATAGCTGTTGTTATCATTCACGGACTGTGCCCACGTTAACAGTTATTGTTCACAAATAGACAAAAATGCTGGAGAAACTCATCGGGTGAGGCAGCATCTATGGAGCGAAGGAAATTGGCGACGTTTCGGGTCGAAACCCTTCTTCATACTGATGTGAGGGTGGGGGAGCAGGAAGAAGAAAGGAAGTGGTGGGGCCAGTGGGCTGAGGGAGAGCTGGGAAGGGGAGGAGAAAGTAGGGACTACCTGAAATTGGAGAAGTCAATGTTCATACCGCTGTGGTGTAAACTGCACAAGTTAAATATGAGGAGCTGCTCCTCCAATTTATGGTGGTCCTCACTCTGGCCATGGAGGAGGCCCAGGACAGAAAGGTCGGATTGGGATTGGGAATGGGAAGGGGAGTTGATGTGCTGAGCCACCGGGAGATAAGGTTGGTTATTGCGAACTGAGCGGAGGTGTTGGGCGAAGCGATCGCCAAGCCTATGCTTGGTCTCACCGATGTAGGGCAGCTGACACCTAGAGCAGCGGATGCAATAGATGAGGTTGGAGGATGTGCAGGTGAACCTCTGCCGCACCTGGAAAGACTGTTTGGGTCCTTGGATGGAGTCGAGGGGGGAGGTAAAGAGACAAGTGTAGCATTTCCTGCGGATGCAAGGGAAAGTGCCAGGAGAGGGGGTGGTTTGCGTGGGAAGGGACAAATTGACCAGGGAGATACAGAGTGAGCGGTCTCTGTGGAAAGCAGACATTGTCGACGATGACCTGTTGCCAGAGTCAGGTCCTGCATGTCAGCAGGAAAGGACTCAAGGTTTAAAACTTGCTCATAACTGGGACCAATTGAGCAGCTGCAGGAAATACTGCCATGGAAGGTTTTCCGATCAACTGGCAATGGTGTTGCCCCATATAGTTTTTGTTCCTACCTGTCGCTGACCTCCCGATTCTGCTTCAACTGAAACCGAGTGATTGAGTTTTATAGATCCTAACAATGAGTGAACATACCCCGACTAAAGTTCAGCTCAAAACACTGTCATAAAGCTGGACTTCAGCTTCATCAGCAAATACGTCCACACCCTGATCCCTGATGCTGGTACAGAATTACGCAAAGACTCAGTCAAACGAAGAGTTCCAACACATTACTTTATCACCTCAGACAGCTGAGGAAATTCAGAGTCTCTCTGATGAGCCTTCAGTGCTTCGACTCTGGGGCTGTAGAAAGCATCTTGTCTGGCAACATAACAATTTGGTTTGGGAACAACTCTGCCCAGAACAGGAAGCCTCTGCAGAGAGTAGTGCGTTCGGCCGAACGCACTATGGGAACTACACTTGCCCCCCTGCAGGACCTATACACCAGGAGGTGCAGATCCAGAATCAGCAAGATCATGGGGGACCCCTACCACCCCAGCAACGGACTGTTCCAGCTGCTACAGTCAGGCAAACGCCTCCGCTGTCACGCTGTGAAAACAGAGAGGATGAGACGGAGTTTCTTCCCACAGGCCGTCAGGACTGTCAACTCTGATATCACCAGGGACTAATTTACTGTTGTGTTGTGTCTCTTGTAAAAAAATATTTTCTAACATGTAAACACTGGTTCTATTCTGTTCTGTAGTTTTTGCCCAATCCCCAGGCATTGCCACTTTCATTTCACTGCACATCTTGTATGTGTATGTGACAAATAAAGTTGGCTTAACTTGACTTGTTTGATCAAAACTTACATCAGCGCATGGTGGCAATAACCACGTCCCCACAACAATTGCAACTGCTCCAGAGACGAGTCACGACATACCCGTTGCTTCGGCTCGGTTCGTGTAGTCGGTTAATTTATTACAATTGTTACAGCTTCAGAGAGGGTGTAATGGTAACCGATTCAGGTCTTCACCCTGCATCCCAATTCCTCATCAGTCTTATTTTATTCTACACCTGATATCGGAAGTTATTCGGAGATCATCAAGAGTCAAGTCAAGTCAAGAGAGTTTATTGTCATGTGTCCCAGATAGGACAATGAAATTCTTGCTTGCTGCAGCACAAAGGAATATTGTAGGCATAAATACAGATCAGTGTGTCCATATACCATATATATATATATATATATACACACATAAATAAACAGATAAAGTGCAATAGGCTGTGATAGTTCAGAGTTTGTTTGAAGTTGTGTTTAATAGTCTGATGGCTGTGGGGAAGTAGCTGTTCCTGAACCCAGATGTTGCAGATTTCGGGCTCCTGTACCTAGTACCCGGTGGCAGCGGAGAGATGAGTGTGTGGCCAGGATGGTTTGGGTCTTTGATGATGTTGACAGCCTTTTTGAGGCAACAACTGCAATAGATCCCCTCGATGGTGGGGAGGTCGGAGTCGATGATGGACTGGGCAGTGGTCACATCTTTCTGCAGCCTTCTCTGCTCCTGGACGCTCATCACCCTCAGAGTCCTGCATCATAATCTTTTACATACCGCCCCCACCCCCCACCACCAATCCACTCAGCACGGCTCCATAGTCTATCCGAACTATGCCTCTCCTAACTTTATATTTGTTTATTCTGGTTGCAAATCTCTAGATTGTTACGTTTGCCCGTGCAAAACACAATTAACCACAATAATTCCCACATAGCAAATGTGACAAAAAAATTGTTAAATATGAACCCCAATGAACAATTCCATAAAAATGTGAAGTGGCCGTTTTATCCAAAAACCACAGGTTAAAGTTTTTCTACTGCCCTACATTGCAAGGTCTCCTGATTCCGATCGCATCCACTCAGCTTTATGGGCTCTGACGGTAAATTAATAAACGCTGGGCAAAGCTCATCTCTGTCTGATAATGTTTAAGTGAGTTCACAGTTTTATCATATTATGCCTCCACACCCCGTTTCCAAGACACAGGATTGTTCCAAATCACGCAGTGTTCTGTGAGGTTCGGATTGTTGAAACAAGTTGCCCGTTTTCTCAACTTGCCTGATTACAGTGCTTATTTATCCTCCAGTCTTTCCCTCTCTGCCTCACAAGAAATGCCATGAGCTGTGGACACATGTGATAACCCGCCTCAGCCTGGTGATACATTGTTCACCAAATAACCAAATAACCTGTTATTCACAGGATAAAAACCTCCAGAGAGACTCTCAGATCTCTCTGAGGTCACCAAGCCTGAAATCTGCAACATCCAGGTTCAGGAACCGCTACTTCCCCACAGCCATCAGGCTATTAAACACAACGAATAAGATCCGTGATGCTGGTACAGAACTATACACAGACTCTGTGAAGCGATTAGATCCATCACTTTATTTTGCTCAAAACTGACTTTTTCAGCGCATAGAATAAGACTATGGACCCCTGCAACCCAATTCCTCACCAGTCTTATTTTACTCCGCACCTGACGTCGGAAGTTGTCGGAATCATTACCCACAAACTCCGGCATCATAATCTTTTGCTTTCCCCCCCCCCCCCTCCCCACCACCAATTCCACTCAACACGACCCCATAGCCTATCCAAACTATGGCTCTCATAACTTTATATTTGTTTATTCAGTATATGAAATATAAAAAACCAAATAAAAATTAAAAAAAAAAATGTTAGTGGTGTTAATAGAGAGGTGCAGAAAAAAAAAGGTGACTACAACTAAATTGAGTGCGGTTAGTGTAAAGGGCCTGGCCCACCAGCATCCAACTCTATGCGATTAGCGCGACCTAACGTGGTCGCTTGAGCCGTCCGGCGTCGCGGGGCCGGTCCCACTTCGATCGCCGGAGCCGTGCGGAATTGTGCGGAGTTCGTCCCGAGTTCGTCCCGACACCGCACGGGGCTCCGAAAAACCGACTATGTCCAAAAATTCCGCACGGCAACGGCTTGCCGGCTCGCAGTCGCCTCAACATTTACACACCGCCCGGACATCGTGCCTCCGTGAACCTATTTGTAAGTGCCTCCGTGACCCTCTATGTGTGTGGCTCCGTGGCCCTGTGTGTGTGTGTGCCTCGGTGCCCCTCTGTGTGTGCCCCTCTCTGTCCTGGCGAACTTACCTTGGACTTTGCTCCAAGTTCGCCTCACTTTGCGCCGTGTTGCGCCACTCACCCGACCTCCGCGCGGCCCCTGCTGCCGGTTTGGTTGCGCTTGCCGCATGCAGGCGCATGCTGGTGGGAACGGCCCTGTACAGGGGATCACCTGACCTCCGCGCGGCCCCCGCTGCCGGTTTGATCGCGTTCATCGCATAGAGTTGCATGCTGGTGGGACAGGCCCTTAAACCACACTAGCGTGGCTATTAATCTATAGACTTCCGTTAGTAAAAAGAAAGGATGTTTATAATTCCAGCTCCGTAAATGCCTTAAGGGCAATATATTTAGGGGTGAGGCGTTAAATTCTAGTGCTTATTAATGCTCTATTATTTTTAACTACTACTGTCGATTTTAACTATTTAAGGAGGAATGACATGCATTTGTAAGTGATAATTAATATTAAACTATTTCTATTGTATATTAGTTTGTTATTAATAATCATTAAACTCTCCGTGTCCAGTAATTTTGAAAGTCCGTAATTCTTCCTCCTTCTCTCTGGGTAATCAGGATCATCAGGTAAGTGTTAAGTATAATTCGAGTTGACTATTCTTCATCCCTATCTCCTTCTTCCAGTACTTCCACTACTACTTCCTCTTCCAGCTTCTTCTCGATATTACGAGCAAACTCAAGTGCTTCAGTATGCTTGATGAAGTGATGCTCTTTAATATCATAGCTTACTCGTAGTGTGGCAGAATACATCAGGCCATATCTCAGACCCTTTATATTCTTGAGGATGTTTCTTGTTTCAGTAAATAAAGCGCTTCTATTGGCCACTTCCGCAGGGTAATCTCTGAATATGCTGATCTTATCGCCGTCATAAAAAAGATTCTTCTTACGAATTATTATCTTCATCATATCTTCCAAGACATGATCATAAACCACCTTCACAACCAGTTGTCTTGGGGGTGAGCCCGTCTTTGGGCGTCGTCTCAGAGCCCTGTGCGCTCGGCCAAGCAGGGGTGCTTGCTCCAAATTCAGAACATTTTTTAGAAGGTTTGCAGCAAATTCTCGAGGATCTTGATTTCCTTGCCTTCACGCACTCCAACAATACGCAAATTCTGGCACCTTTGACATCCCTCCAAGTCAATACATTTCTCAGTTATTTTATTCAATAATTCTGTTAAACGTTTGTTCTCGGAGAGAAGTTTCTCATTCGCCTTAGCACTTGAGTCAGCAATACTGGTCAGTTCCTTAATTGCCTTGTGTTGTTGATCAAGTGATCTTAAAATAGGTTCCAGCTTGAAATCAACCGCCGATTCCATCCCACCGACTTTAAGATTTACCTCATCCATCTGTTGTTTCAGAGCAGCATCCGCCTTTGTTTTCCAGTCATCAATCATAGTCCTTACTGTGATTATAACTTCTTTTTTCAATTCATGTTTTACTTGTTCTTTAAACAATTCAATATTGCTCTAAGTAGCTTTAAATCTTCTTTATACTCCTTTTTCATTTTTTTCAGCTCACCCATAATAGTAGTTTTAAGATCTTCCATCTCGGATTTTCTCCTTGAGATATCTTCCTGGGAGGCAGTCAAACTCGAGGCTGAGGCTCCAGTCGGGCCTACTTCTTTTTTCGGTACACTTTTTCTCTCTTTGGGGGGGGGGTTCGTTGAGTCGACATACCGTCGGTAAAGTCACGCGCCTGATGACGTCGCGCACCTTTATCAAGCTGCCGGTGCCGTTCTCACACGTTCTCCTCTGGTAAGTGACTTTAAATCACCCCGTTTTTCCCCGTTTTTAATTCAATTTTTAAGGAGCTGGTTGGCGCGAGTTCCACCTACTCCATAGCGCCACCGGAAGTGCCTTATTTGTTTATTTTGGTGGCAAATATCTAGATTGTTACATTTGTCCATGTGGTTCGGATTGATGAAACAAGTTGCCCGTTTTCTCAACTTGCCTGGTTACAGTGCTTATTTATCCTCCAGTCTTTCCCTCTCTGCTTCACAAGAAATGCCATGAGCTGTGGACACATGTGATATCCCACCTCAGCCTGGTGATGCATCGTTCACCAAACAACCTGTTATTCACAGGATAAAAACCTCCAGAGAAACTCTCAGATCTCTATGAGGTCACCGGCCTCCAGGAACAAGGTTGCCACAGAGGTGCCCGTGGGCCCACTCTCCGGTGATTGCCGAATATCTGGAAACAGTCTTTCCTCTTGCCCACTGTCTGTTACTTTAAATGAACACACCCTGGGCAAAGATAATTTGATCATGATTAACTATGTTCACCGCTTTATCAGTTGATGCCTCCAGGGCCCGGTTCCAAGTCTGGGGCTTCATACAGTCATGAGTGATAGGAGCAGAATTAGACCTTTCGGCCCATCAAGTCTACTCCCCCATTCAATCATGTCTGATCTATTTCTCCCGCCTAACCCCATTCTCCTGCCTTCCCCCCCATAACCTCTGACACCCGCACTAATCACAAATCTATCTACCTCTGCCTGCCTATCCATCTATCCATCTATCTCCACTAACTTGGCTTCCACAGCCTTCTGTGGCAAAGTGTTCCACAGATGCATCACCCTCTGACTAAAGAAATTTCTACTTATCTGCTTCCCAAAAGAACGTCTTTTAATTCTGAGGCTACGACCTCGTCGAATACTCTTCCACTAGTGGGAACATTCCCTCCACTTCCACTCTATCCAGGCCTTTCACTATTTTGTATGTTTCAAGGAGGTTCCCCCTCATTCCTCTAAACTCCAGCGAGTACAGGCCCAGCGCTGCCTAATGCTCATCATAGGTTAACCTACTTATTCCTGTGATTATTCTTGTGAACCTCCTCTGGACCCCCTCGAAAGCCAGAACATCCTTCCTTAGATATGGTGCCCAAAAATGCTCATAATATTCCAGATGAGACCTAACCAGCGCCTGAGAGAAACTCAGCATCACCTCCCTGTTTTTGTATACAAACCCTCTCGAAATAAATGCTAACATTGCATTTGCTTTCTTTACTACCGATTAAACTTGCAGATTAACATTTTGGGAATCCTGCATCAGTACTCCCAGGTCTTTTTGCACCTCTCTTATCTGGTTTCTCACCCCATTTAGAAAACAGTCTACGCCTTTATTCCTACTCACAAAATGCACGACTCTACACTTTGCTACACTATATTCCGTCAGCCACTTCTCTGCCCACTCTCCCAACCAGTCCAAGTCCTCTGCAGACTCTCTGCTTTCCCTACACTACCTGCCCCTCTGCATATTTTCGTATCATCCGCAAACTTGGCCACAAAGCCTTCAGTCCCCTTATCCAAATCTTTCATATATAACATGAAAAGTAGCGGCCCCAGCACCGGACCCTGCGGAACTCTGCTAGACACTGGCAGCCAAACAGAAGAAGCCCCCTTTATTGCCACTCTTCATCTTCTGCCATCCAGCCAGCCTGATATCCATGCTAGTATCTGCCCTTTTATAACATGGGCTCATCTTCCTTAGCAACCTCACGTGTGTCACCTTATCAAAGGCTTCTGAAAATCTCGGTATACAACATCTACTGACTCTCCTATGTCTGTCCTGCTCGTTACTTCATCAAAGAATTCCAGCAAATTTGGCAGGCAAGACCTCCCCTTCAGAAACGCATGCTGACTTCAGACTAAGGGATATGGGATATTAAGTTAAGGGATATGAAGAGAAGGCAGGAACGGGGTACTTTTGACGGGTACCCGTAAAAGGGACCACATCACCCCGATCCTGGCTTCTCTCCACTGGCTCCCAGTACGGTACAGAATCAACTTCAAGCTCCTCTTATTTGCATACAAAGCCCTTAACGGGCTTGCCCCCCCCCCCCCCCACCCCTCCCATATCAAGAATCTTCTAACCCACCATTCTACATCCAGGTCCCTCAGGTCGGTCGACTTGGGGCTACTGACTATCCCGCGGTCCAGGTTTAAGCTCAGGGACGACCGCGCTTTTGCGGTTGCAGCACCCAGACTGGAACGGCATCCCTCTCTTCATCAGAACTGCCCCCTCCATCGACTCCTTTAAGTCTAGACTTAAAACCTATTTCTACTCCCAAGTGTTTCTTGAGGTCCTCTGAGGGGGCGCTGTAAACAGTTTATGTATGTATTGTTAGATCTGTGTACCATTGTATGTAGCACATTAGTATCTGCACTGATGTGAAGCACTTTGGTCAACACGAGTTGTTTTTAAATGTGCTATACAAATAAAAATGACTGACTGACTTTTTTACTCCTTATGTAGAAAGCCTCCTAGCATCCTCCTCACAGCTAACACTGCCCCCCAGCTTCGTGTCATCCGCAAACTTGGAGATGTTGCATTCAATTCCTTCATCCAAATCATTAATATATCATCCAATCATCCTATATCGTGGCTTCTGTTTGGAGGCCTGTAAATAACTCCCATTTCTTGAGCTGGAGGGTGGTGAATATGTGGGATTCATTGCCGCAGACGGCTGCCATTAGGTATTTTTAAGGCGGCGATTGACAGATCCTTCATTCATACGGGTGTCAGGGTTATGGGGAGAAGGCAGGAGAATGAGATTGAGAGGGAGAGAAAGATCAGCCATGATTGAGTCTAAGAAAAAAACATTGTCTATATCTCTCGTTTCCCTTATCCGTAACCAGACTGAAGAAGGGTCTCGACCTGAAACATCACCCATTCCCTCTCTCCAGAGATGCTGCCTGCCCCGCTGAGTTACTCCAGCTTTTTATGTCTAACCATGATTGAATGGCGGAGTAGACTAGATGGGCCGACTACCTAATTCTGCTGCTCCAAGTATGACCATCCCCACAGCAGACCTCTCTCTGCCCGGTGATGCATAAACTCGGTGCGTCACCGGGCGGCTGCGACCGCAGGAACCCCTTCACTGACGAGCGGGGACCCGGTTGACAAACGGCGCCACCCTCCCCAGGGATTCACGGTGGCGCAGCGGTAGAGTTGCTGCCTCACGGTAAAATGCAGCGCCGGTGACCCGGGTTTAATCCCGACTACGGGCGCTGTCTGTACGGAGTTTGCACGTTCTCCCCGTGACCAGCGAGGGTTTTCTCGTTTGCAGGTTAATTGGTTGGTGAATGTAAAAATTGTCCCTAGTGGGTGTAGGATTCGTTTGTGACAACCAGTGGTGGTGATTATTGGCAAAGATGCAAATACAGAGCAACGGAGACGAGCTGTATCCGCTCTCTACCCCCCCCCTCCTACTCTCCCCCCCTCTCCCCTCTCCCCACCCCCCTTCTCTTTACCCGCCCCCCCCTCCACCTCTCCCAATCCCCCCTCTTCCCCTCTCCCCCTCATTCTCCTCTCTCCACCTCCCTTCTCTTTACCAGCCCCTCCCTCTCCCCCTCCCCTCCCCCTCGCCCAGTTTCCTCCCTCCCCTCCCCCCTTTTCCTCCCCCCCTCTTCCTCCCCCTCTTCCCGCCCCTCCCCTCCCCCCTTTTCCTCCTCCCCTCCCCTTTTCCTCCTCCCCCCTTTTCCTCCTCCACCCCTCCGCCTCCCTCCTTTTCCTCCTCCCCCTCCCCCTCCCCCTTCTCCTCCTCCCCCTTCTCCTCCCCCCTCCCCTCCCCCTCCCCTCCCCCTTCCCCTTTCTCCTTCTCCTCCTCCCCCCTTCGCCTCCCCCCCTCCCCTTCTCCTCCGCCCTTCCCCTTCTCCTCCCCCCTTCTCCTCCTCCCCCCTTCTCCTCGTCCCCCTTCTCCTCCTCCCCCCTTCTCCTCCTCTCCCCCTTATCCTCCTCTCCCCTTCTCCTCCTCTCGCCCTTCTCCTCCTGTCCCCTCCCCTTCTCCTCTCCCGCCCCTCTTCTCCTCCTTCTCCCTCCCCCTTGTCCTCCTCCCCCTTACCCTCCTCCCACTCCCCTCCACCCCACCTCTCCTCCTCCCCCTCACCTCCCTCCCCCCTTCTCCTCTCTCCTCCCCCCATCTCCTCCTCCCCCCTTCACCTCCTCCCCCTTTCTCCTCCTCTCCCCCTTCTCCTCCTCTCCCCCTTCTCCTCCTCTCCCCCTTCTCCTCCTCTCCCCCTTCTCCTCCTCTCCCCCTTCTCCTCCTCTCCCCCTTCTCCTCCTCTCCCCCTTCTCCTCCTCTCCCCCTTCTCCTCCTCTCCCCCTTCTCCTCCTCTCCCCCTTCTCCTCCTCTCCCCCTTCTCCTCCTCTCCCCCTTCTCCTCCTCTCCCCCTTCTCCTCCTCTCCCCCTTCTCCTCCTCTCCCCCTTCTCCTCCTCTCCCCTTTCTCCTCCTCTCCCCCTTCTCCTCCTCTCCCCCTTCTCCTCCTCTCCCCCTTCTCCTCCTCTCCCCCTTCTCCTTCTCTCCCCCTTCTCCTCCTCTCCCCCTTCTCCTCCTCTCCCCCTTCTCCTCCTCTCCCCCTTCTCCTCTCCCCCTTCTCCTTCTCTCCCCCTTCTCCTCCTCTCCCCCTTCTCCTTCTCTCCCCCTTCTCCTCTCCCCCTTCTCCTTCTCTCCCCCTTCTCCTCCTCTCCCCCTTCTCCTTCTCTCCCCCTTCTCCTCCTCTCCCCCTTCTTCTCCTCTCCCCCTTCTCCTTCTCTCCCCCTTCTCCTCCTCTCCCCCTTCTCCTTCTCTCCCCCTTCTCCTTCTCTCCCCCTTCTCCTCCTCTCCCCCTTCTCCTCCTCTCCCCCTTCTCCTCCTCTCCCCCTTCTCCTTCTCTCCCCCTTCTCCTCCTCTCCCCCTTCTCCTCCTCTCCCCCTTCTCCTCCTCTCCCCCTTCTCCTCTCCCCCTTCTCCTTCTCTCCCCCTTCTCCTCCTCTCCCCCTTCTCCTCCTCTCCCCCTTCTCCTTCTCTCCCCCTTCTCCTTCTCTCCCCTTCTCCTCCTCTCGCACTTCTCCTCCTGTCCCCTCCCCTTCTCCTCTCCCGCCCCTCTTCTCCTCCTTCTCCCTCCCCCTTGTCCTCCTCCCCCTTACCCTCCTCCCACTCCCCTCCACCCCACCTCTCCTCCTCCCCCTCACCTCCCTCCCCCCTTCTCCTCTCTCCTCCCCCCATCTCCTCCTCCCCCCTTCACCTCCTCCCCCTTTCTCCTGCTCTCCCCCTTCTCCTCCTCTCCCCCTTCTCCTCCTCTCCCCCTTCTCCTCCTCTCCCCCTTCTCCTCCTCTCCCCCTTCTCCTCCTCTCCCCCTTCTCCTCCTCTCCCCCTTCTCCTTCTCTCCCCCTTCTCCTCCTCTCCCCCTTCTCCTCCTCTCCCCTTCTCCTTCTCTCCCCCTTCTCCTCCTCTCCCCCTTCTCCTTCTCTCCCCCTTCTCCTTCTCTCCCCCTTCTCCTCCTCTCCCCCTTCTCCTCCTCTCCCCCTTCTCCTCCTCTCCCCCTTCTCCTCCTCTCCCCCTTCTCCTTCTCTCCCCCTTCTCCTCCTCTCCCCCTTCTCCTTCTCTCCCCCTTCTCCTCCTCTCCCCCTTCTCCTCCTCTCCCCCTTCTCCTCCTCTCCCCCTTCTCCTCCTCTCCCCCTTCTCCTCCTCTCCCCCTTCTCCTCCTCTCCCCCTTCTCCTCCTCTCCCCCTTCTCCTTCTCTCCCCCTTCTCCTCCTCTCCCCCTTCTCCTCCTCTCCCCCTTCTCCTCCTCTCCCCCTTCTCCTCCTCTCCCCCTTCTCCTCCTCTCCCCCTTCTCCTCCTCTCCCCCTTCTCCTTCTCTCCCCCTTCTCCTCCTCTCCCCCTTCTCCTTCTCTCCCCCTTCTCCTCCTCTCCCCCTTCTCCTCCTCTCCCCCTTCTCCTCCTCTCCCCCTTCTCCTCCTCTCCCCCTTCTCCTTCTCTCCCCCTTCTCCTCCTCTCCCCCTTCTCCTTCTCTCCCCCTTCTCCTTCTCTCCCCCTTCTCCTTCTCTCCCCCTTCTCCTCCTCTCCCCCTTCTCCTCTCCCCCCTTCTCCTCCTCCCCCGACCCCCTTTCTCCTCTCCCCACTTCTCCTCTCCCCCACTTCTCCTCTCCTCCTCCCCCCCTCCCTTCTCCTCGCCCCCTCCCCCCCTCCCTTTTGCTCTGCCCCTCCCACCCTTCCTTATAACCATATAACAATTACAGCACGGAAACAGGCCTTCTCGGCCCTTCCAGTCCGTGCTGACCATTCATTTTCCCCTAGTCCCATCTACCTGCACTCAGACCATGCCCCTCCATTCCCTTCCCGTCCATATACCTATCCACTTTACTTTTAAATGTTAAAATCGATCCTACCTCCACCACTTCTGCTGGAAGATCATTCCACACAGCCACCACTCTCTGAGTAAAGAAGTTCCCCCTCATGTTACCCCGAAACGTCTGTCCCTTAATTCTCATGTCATGCCCTCTTGTTTGAATCTTCCCTACCCTCAATGGGAAAAGCTTATCCACGTCAACTCTGTCTATCCCTTTCATCATTTTAAAGACCTCAATCAAGTCCCCCCTTAACCTTCTGCGCTCCAAAGAATAAAGACCTAACTTGTTCAACCTTTCTCTGTAACTTAGTTGCTGGAACCCAGGCAACATTCTAGTAAATCTCCTCTGTACTCTCTCTATTTTGTTGACATCCTTCCTATAATTTGGCGACCAAAATTGTACACCATACTCCAGAATTGGTCTCACCAATGCCTTGTACAATTGTAACATTACTTCCCTTCCATGAAGGACCCCTACCACCCCAGCAACGGACTGTTCCAGCTGCTACAGTCAGGCAAATGCCTCCGCTGTCACGCTGTGAAAACAGAGAGGATGAGACGGAGTTTCTTCCCACAGGCCGTCAGGACTGTCAACTCTGATATCACCAGGGACTAATTTACTGTTGTGTTGTGTCTCTTGTAAAAAAATATTTTCTAACATGTAAACACTGGTTCTATTCTGTTCTGTAGTTTTTGCCCAATCCCCAGGCATTGCCACTTTCATTTCACTGCACATCTTGTATGTGTATGTGACAAATAAAGTTGGCTTAACTTGATTTGTTTGATCAAAACTTACATCAGCGCATGGTGGCAATAACCACGTCCCCACAACAATTGCAACTGCTCCAGACGAGTCACGACATACCCGTTGCTTCGGCTCGGTTCGTGTAGTCGGTTAATTTATTACAATTGTTACAGCTTCAGAGAGGGTGTAATGGTAACCGATTCAGGTCTTCACCCTGCATCCCAATTCCTCATCAGTCTTATTTTATTCTACACCTGATATCGGAAGTTATTCGGAGATCATCAAGAGTCAAGTCAAGAGAGTTTATTGTCATGTGTCCCAGATAGGACAATGAAATTCTTGCTTGCTGCAGCACAAAGGAATATTGTAGGCATAAATACAGATCAGTGTGTCCATATACCATATATATATATATATATATACACACATAAATAAACAGATAAAGTGCAATAGGCTGTGATAGTTCAGAGTTTGTTTGAAGTTGTGTTTAATAGTCTGATGGCTGTGGGGAAGTAGCTGTTCCTGAACCCAGATGTTGCAGATTTCGGGCTCCTGTACCTAGTACCCGGTGGCAGCGGAGAGATGAGTGTGTGGCCAGGATGGTTTGGGTCTTTGATGATGTTGACAGCCTTTTTGAGGCAACAACTGCAATAGATCCCCTCGATGGTGGGGAGGTCGGAGTCGATGATGGACTGGGCAGTGGTCACATCTTTCTGCAGCCTTCTCTGCTCCTGGACGCTCATCACCCTCAGAGTCCTGCATCATAATCTTTTACATACCGCCCCCACCCCCCACCACCAATCCACTCAGCACGGCTCCATAGTCTATCCGAACTATGCCTCTCCTAACTTTATATTTGTTTATTCTGGTTGCAAATCTCTAGATTGTTACGTTTGCCCGTGCAAAACACAATTAACCACAATAATTCCCACATAGCAAATGTGTCAAAAAAATTGTTAAATATGAACCCCAATGAACAATTCCATAAAAATGTGAAGTGGCCGTTTTATCCGAAAACCACAGGTTAAAGTTTTTCTACTGCCCTACATTGCAAGGTCTCCTGATTCCGATCGCATCCACTCAGCTTTATGGGCTCTGACGGTAAATTAATAAACGCTGGGCAAAGCTCATCTCTGTCTGATAATGTTTAAGTGAGTTCACAGTTTTATCAGATTATGCCTCCACACCCCGTTTCCAAGACACAGGATTGTTCCAAATCACGCAGTGTTCTGTGAGGTTCGGATTGTTGAAACAAGTTGCCCGTTTTCTCAACTTGCCTGATTACAGTGCTTATTTATCCTCCAGTCTTTCCCTCTCTGCCTCACAAGAAATGCCATGAGCTGTGGACACATGTGATAACCCGCCTCAGCCTGGTGATACATTGTTCACCAAATAACCAAATAACCTGTTATTCACAGGATAAAAACCTCCAGAGAGACTCTCAGATCTCTCTGAGGTCACCAAGCCTGAAATCTGCAACATCCAGGTTCAGGAACCGCTACTTCCCCACAGCCATCAGGCTATTAAACACAACGAATAAGCTATGAGCTCTGAACTGCAAAATACTATATTATTATTTGTTGTTTGCACTATATTTGTTATTTATTGAACTTTTTCTTTTTTTCCCCGTTATATACAATGTTTACATATTCACTCATTCTGTTGTGCTGCAGCAAGTAAGAATTTCACTGTCCCGTCCGGGACGTATGACAATAAAACACTCTTGATTCTATTTGTTTATAGCTGTTGTTATCGTTCACCCGCTCTCTCTATATTGGTCCACCGCCACCACAGTGACTGTTGTTTCCCCGCCTTGTCCACGCTTGCTGGGAACATGGGCTTTAGCCACAATCACACCCTGCATGCCAACAGGAAAAACCCTGACATCTCAAACTTGCTCATACCTGCTAGCAATGGATACTATCAGCTGAGAATACTTGAGGAAGTTCAGCTTTGAATATTGAGAAATACTTATGTTTAAAACAAAAACTATTTCCTTACAGAACCATTAATAAGACACCAACATAGAGACTGTTTTACAGCTGCATAGAAATACAGCCGTGGCAGGAATTCCTGTGAAAACGCCACGATGATCCCACCATAAGGTTTGTGTTCTTACCTGATGCTCTGCTCCCAATTCTGTTTCAAGGGAATCCGCATGAGTGAGTTTTGTTGGTCCCAGCAGCAGGTGAACACATCCTGAGTAAAGATCAATGTATAACAGTCATGAAGTTGGGCTTCAGCCTCATCAGCAAACTGGTCCACACCCAGATCCGTGATGCTGGTACAGAACTATACAAAGACTCTGTGAAGCGATTAGATCCATCACTTTATTTTGCTCAAAACTGACTTTTTCAGCGCATAGAATAAGACTATGGACCCCTGCAACCCAATTCCTCACCGGTCTTATTTTACTCCGCACCTGACGTCCGCACCTCCGCAACTCCCTATACACTGGCATCAGCCAATCATCCCTGTTCCGCCTGCAACTGGTCCAAAACGCCACAGCGAACTTTTGACGGGTACCCGTAAAAGGGACCACATCACCCCGATCCTGGCTTCTCTCCACTGGCTCCCAGTACGGTACAGAATCAACTTCAAGCTCCTCTTATTTGTATACAAAGCCCTTAATGGGCTTGCCCCCCCCAATATCAAGAATCTTCTAACCCACCATTCTACCTCCAGGTCCCTCAGGTCGGCCGACTTGGGGCTACTGACTATCCCGCGGTCCAGGTTTAAGCTCAGGGGCGACCGCGCTTTTGCGGTTGCAGCACCTAGACTGTGGAACAGCATCCCTCTCTTCATCAGAGCTGCCCCCTCCATCGACCTCCTTAAGTCTAGACTTAAAACCTATTTCTACCCCCAAGTGTTTCTTGAGGTCCTCTGAGGGGGCACTGTAAACAGTTTATGAATGTATTGTTAGATCTGTGTACCATTGTATGTAGCACATTAGTATCTGCACTGATGTGAAGCACTTTGGTCAACGCGAGTTGTTTTTAAATGTGCTATACAAATAAAAATGACTGACTGACTTTTTTACTCCTTATGTAGCTGAAGAAACCCTTGCTATCCACTTTTATATTATTAGCTAGCTTACCTTCGTATTTCATTGTTCATTCCCACTAATCTTTGTAATTATGCAGTCTCTTTCAGTTTAAAACTATCGTTGACTTTTCTTCTGTCCAACTGGCTTCTTTCTCCCCCTAGAATCTTTCTTCCTCTTTGGAATGAAATCATCTGGATTCTTCCGAATTATTCCCACCAGACATTCCTGCCATTGCTGTTCCACCCTCATCCCTTCCAGGGTCCCTTTCCAGTCAACTTTGACCAGCTCCTCCCTCATGCCTCTGCGGTCTCCTTTGCTCAGCTCCAATACCGACGCATCCGACATCACCTTCTCCCTCTCAAATTACAGATTTCAAACTGATCATATTGTGGTCGCTACCTCCCAGTGGTTCCTTTATCTTGACTTCCCTTATCAAATCCTGTTCATCACACATAAACATAGAAAATAGGTGCAGGAGTAGGCCATTCGGCCGTTCGAGCCTGCACCACCATTCAATGTGATCATGGCTGATCATCCAACTCAGTATCCTGTACCTGCCTTCTCTCCATATCCCCTGATCCCTTTAGCGACAAGGGCCACATCTAACTCCCTCTTAAATATAGCCAATGAAGTGGCCCCAACTACCTTCTGTGGCAGAATATTCCAGAGATTCGCCACTCTCTGTGTGAAAAAGGTTTTTCTCATCTCGGTCCTAAAGGATTTCCCCCTTAGCCTTAAACTGTGACCCCTTGTTCTGGACTTCCCCACACACTAATCCAGGACACAACACTAAATCCAGAATTGCCTTTTTCCTGGTCAGCTCCATTACAAGCTACTCTAAGAATCCACTCTGAGGCACTCTTCAAATTCCCTTTCTTGGGGTCCGGTATCAATCTGAATTTCCCAGTCTACCTGCATGTTGAAAACTCCCGCGACCCACCTTTCTTAGAAGCCAATTGTATCTCCTGGTGTAACTGGTATCTTAGAAAAATAGAAAATAGGTGCAGGAGTAAGCCATTCGGCCCTTTGAGCCTTCTGTGGCAGAGAATTCCAGAGATTCACCACTCTCTGTGTGAAAAATGATTTTCTCATCTCGGTCCCCCTTAGCCTTAAACTGTGACCCCTTGTTCTGGACTTCCCCAACATCGGGAACAATCTTCCTGCATCTGGCCTGTCCAACCCCTTAAGAATTTTGTAAGTCTATATAAGATCCCCCCTCAATCTTCTAAATTCCAGCGAGTACAAGCCGAGTCTATCCAGTCTTTCTTCCTGCCATCCCAGGAATCCTGCCATCCCAGGAATGAGTCTGGTGTACCTTCTCTGTACTCCCTCTATGGCAAGAATGTCTTTCCTTAGATTAGGAGACCAAAACTGTATGTAATACTCCAAGTGTGGCCTCACCAAGACCCTGTACAACTGCAGTAGAACCTCCCTGCTCTTGTACTCAAATCCTTTTGCTATGAATGCCAACATACCATTCGCTTTCTTCACTGCCTGCTGCACCAGCATGCCTACTTTCAATGACTGGTGTACCATGACACCCAGGTCTCATTGTATCTCCCCTTTTCCTAATCGGCCACCATTCAGATAATAGTCTACTTTCCTGTTTTTGCCACCAAAGTGGATAACCTCACATTTATCCACATTATACTGCATCTGCCATGCATTTGCCCACTCACCCAACCTATCCAAGTCACCTTGCAGCCTCCTCCTCACAGCTAACATTGCCCCCCAGCTTCGTGTCATTCGCAATCTTGGAGATGTTGCATTCAATTCCCTCGTCCAAATCATTAATATATCATCCAATCATCCTATATCGTGGCTTCTGTTCGGAGGCCTGTAAATAACTCCCATTTCTTGAACTGGAGGGTGGTGAATATGTGGGATTCATTGCCGTAGACGGCTGTCATTAGGTATTTTTAAGGCGGAGATTGACAGATTCTTCATTCGTACGGGTGTCAGGGTTATGGGGAGAAGGCAGGAGAATGAGATTGAGAGCGAGAGAAAGATCAGCCATGATTGAGTCTAAGAAAAAAACATTGTCTACATCTCTCGTTTCCCTTATCCGTAACCAGACTGAAGAAGGGTCTCGACCCGAAACGTCACGCATTCCTTCTCTCCAGAGATGCTGCCTGTCCCGCTGAGTTACTCCAGCTTTTTGTGTCTAACCATGATTGAATGGTGGAGTAGACTAGATGGGCTGACTGGCCTAATTCTGCTGCTCCAAGTATGACCATCCCCACAGCAGACCTCTCTCTGCCCGGTGATGCATAAGCTCGGTGCGTCACCGGGCGGCTGCGACCGCAGGAACCCCTTCACTGACGAGCGGGGACCCGGTTGACAAACGGCGCCACCCTCCCCGGGGATTCACGGTGGCGCAGCGGTAGAGTTGCTGCCTCACGGCAAAATGCAGCACTGGAGACCCGGATTCGATCCCGACTACGAACGCTGTCTGTACGGACTTTGCACGTTCTCCCCGTGACCAGCGAGGGTTTTCTCCTTTGCAGGTTTGTAGGTTAATTGGCTTGGTGAATGTAAAAATTGTCCCTAGTGGGTGTAGGATTTGTTTGTGACAACCAGTGGTGGTGATTATAGGCAAAGATACAGATACAGAGCAACGGAGATGAGCTGTATTCCCTCTCTACTCCCTCCATATCTACTACTCTCCCACCTCTCCACCCCCCTTCTCTTTACCCGCCCCCTTCACCTCTCCTAATCCCCCCTTCCCCTCTCCCCCTCCTTCTCCTCTCTCCACCCCCCCTTCTCTTTACCAGCCCCCTCCTCCTACTCTCCCCTTCCCCTCTCTCCAACCACCCCTTTATTTTTACCACCCCCTACTCCTCACCCCCCTTCTCCTCACCCCCCTTCTGCTCTTTCCACCCCCCTTCTCTTCACCAACCCTTCTCCTCACCCCCTTCTCTCCCCACCCCCCCTCCTCCTACTCCCCCCTCCTCCTACTCCCCCCTCCTCCTACTCCCCCCCTCCTCCTACTCCCCCCCTCCTCTCTCCACCCCTTCTCTCCCCACCCCCCCTTCTCTTTACCCCCCTTTCTCCTCTCCCCCCCCCCCCCCCTTAACACTCGCTCCTGGGCAGCCTAACTGTCTTACACTCGGTCCCGGGCGGATAAACTGTATTACACTCGCTCCAAACGGCCCAACTGCATTACACTCGCTCCCGGGCGAATACACTGTGTTACACTCGCTCCCGGGCAGATAAACTGTTTTACACTCGCTCCCGGGCGGATAAACTGTATTACACTCGCTCCCGGGCGGATAAACTGTTTTACACTCGCTCCCGGGCGGATACACTGCATTACACTCGCTCCCGGGCGGATACACTGCATTACACTCGCTCCCGGGCGGATACACTGCATTACACTCGCTCCCGGGCGGATACACTGTGTTACACTCGCTCCCGGGCGGATACACTGCATTACACTCGCTCCCGGGCGGCTCCAGCTTTCGACGCCCGTTAACCTCCCGCCTCATCCTCCTCCCCACCTGCCGTCAACGTCCGTTAACCTCCCGCCTCCTACTCTTCCTCCCTCCTCTCTCTTTCCACCCGACCGCTCCCCCCCCCCCCCCACCACTAACCGTTGATCGCCGTTGTTAGCCGCCGCTGAGCTGACAGCTGGAGGCGGCCAAGTTGCTGCCGCCGCCGCCGCTGCTGCAGCTGCATTGACACCGCGTGCCCGCTCTCCCGCTCCACCTGGGATCCAGAGCGCGTGAGGCCAGAGCGCGGGGCCGCTGTCAACGTCACACCAACGGCCGCTGCCCGTCTCTCCCGCGCGCGGCCCCGCTTGAAACCAACGGCGCGAGGCCGAGTGACGTCAACCCCCCCCCCCCCCGCCCACCCGGTTGTCGACGCGCGCTGGCATTCCGCTGTCAGTCAGTCTCCGTCTCCCTCCCTCCCACTGTGTCCCCCCCCTCCCTCTCTGTCCATCTGTGACTCCCTTCTGTGTCCCTCTCTGTCCATCTGTGACTCCCTTCTGTGTCCCTCTCTGTCCATCTGTGACTCTCTTCTGTGCCCCTCTCTGTCCATCTGTGACTCTCTTCTGTGTCCCTCTCTGTCCATCTGTGACTCCCTTCTGTGTCCCCCCCCCCCCCTCTGTCCATCTGTGACTCCCTTCTGTCCCTCTCTGTCCATCTGTGACTCCCTTCTGTGTCCCCCCCCTCTGTCCATCTGTGACTCCCTTCTGTGTCCCTCTCTGTCCATCTGTGACTCCCTTCTGTGTCCCCCCCCCTGTCCATCTGTGACTCCTGTGTCCCTCTCTGTCCATCTGTGACTCTCTTCTGTGTCCCTCTCTGTCCATCTGTGACTCCCTTCTGTGTCCCCCCCCCCCTCTGTCCATCTGTGACTCCCTTCTGTGTCCCCCTCTCTGTCCATCTGTGACTCCCTTCTGTGTCCCTCTCTGCTCCATCTGTGACTCCCTTCTGTGTCCCCCCCCCCTCTGTCCATCTGTGACTCCCTTCTGTGTCCCCCTCTGTCCATCTGTGACTCTCTTCTGTATCCCTCTCTGTCCATCTGTGACTCTCTTCTGTGTCCCCCCTCTCTGCTCCATCTGTGACTCTCTTCTGTGACCCTCTCTGCTCCATCTGTGACTCTCTTCTGTGACCCTCTCTGTCCATCTGTGACTCCCTTCTGTGCCCCTCTCTGCTCCACCCCCTCCTACTCTCCCCACCCCTCTAACCGTTGGTCGCCGCTGTGAACCGCGCCTAACTGTCGACGCGCGCTCCCTCAGCCGTTGACGCCCGTTATTTCCCGCCCCCCCCGCGTTGCCCGCTGGGAAGAAGCCGTTTCCAGAAGGTTCTTCACCAACGGTCATTCATTCGGACTTCGCTTCTCCACAACGACGTTCCCATTCCGATCATTATTTCCATTTAAACCATTTTAAAAAGGTCAACGCTTTTCTTGTTTTTCCAAACGTAGACGATTTTTTCAATATTTATTTATATTTGAATAATTCTTTTTAACAAGATTATTGCATAAATGTTTCGATACTTCGCGCTTATTTGATTCGCTGATTAGACAACTGAAAATGCCTTTCTTTAATTTAGATTAAACTGTTAATTTTTACAAAATTGCTTATTTTTGAATGTTAAAATCCCCACTGCTCTCTCCTCATTTCTTTTCCAAACAGCCATTAAGAAGAAACCGAGTGTCCAGAGTTTTCAACACTTTTGATGATTGCTCCTCAGTTCATCAGTGGATGTTTAACACAGCAATCACATAGCAATGTTACAAAAAATTGAGATTTTAAAAATCAAGTGTGCCATTTATCCCATCAGATAAAGCATAAAAAGAAGTTTAATTTGACACCTAATTCACTTTCATATCTTCAGTATTAAGAAAGTTATGACCATTTTCATACTCGGAAATTAGCATCTTGTTCCCCATTGCCTTTCAATTGACTTAACTCAAAAGCTGTGATCTAGAACAGTCAAAAGCCCATAACTTTCTTAAAAATTAAGAGAACTCAATGAAATTTTCAGTTATTATAGATTGAAGCATTCTGAAACAAATATGAAACAATCTTACTTGGATGACCTGAAATTAAAGCATATAATTACTTAGTTATCAAATTGTAGCTAATTACAAAATTCAATGAGTAGATCTAAACATCTATCCATTTCTTAAGAAAAGATAACCTTTTTAAATTGCCTAAGTGTCCAAATAGCATTCACACAATAATCCACAATATAACATAATTTTTAAATCTCATTTTCATGAATTTCTGGGCCAAATGGAAGGAATTTAGTGTTTAATGCCTGTAAATTAATGTCCATTTAAATCAACTAGCAAGTGGGTTTTAGTGGAATGCGGTGGATTGGAACGTTGTGGTTTGCGGTGAAGTCGGGAGGAAAAATACTGTTGGTTCATACATTTTTTTTGGACCCCATTTCGCAACATGAAAATATTATTAAAGCCTCCATAAAAACCAACTTTTAATATAAAAATAAACAGTGTACCTTGTTTTCTCCCCTAGGCAAAATCCTTCCCGTTGTCGGCGCTCACGGCTTTTGAAGGTGATTTTTAAATTATTCTAGATAATAAATAACCTAGCGTAATTTAAAAATACCTTCATTAATGAAATGTCGGAGCGATTTTTCTTCCGCAACGAAATCGCCCGACATGGATCGATTTGCCCAGTCTGTGGAAAAACGGCACTTTAAGCCCGCCCCCCTCTGAGAGGCGCCAAAGTCACATACACGGGGGGCGGCAGAACTGCAGCGCTGCTCAAGGTGAGTTTTGTAACATACCTACTAAATCCAAGTCTAGTGAATTCTTAAATACTTATATAAAAAACACTAATATAACAGATGTATGGAGAATAGCTAATCCAACAGGAAGGGAATATTCGTTTTAATCATCAGTACACAAAACTTATTCAAGAATTGATTACTTTTTAGTGGACACAAACTTAATACCATATACGATTAATCCTAAATACCACAATCGTATTATTTTTGATCACTCCCCGCTGACTTTTACTTTAAAATTTGAGGGAATGCCAGGTATAAAATTCTTTTGGAGATTTAACACACAAATAGCTAATGACTCACAAGGTTACGAGTATTTAAAACAACAAATGATTTTTTTTAAATAAACAAACGAGACACCAGGTATTTCACCATCTCTATTATGGGAATCTTTTAAGGCATTCATTCGTGGAGTTATAATTTTGTATCAAAGTTTTCTAAATAAAAAAACAGGACAGAACAATGGATGTTATAAAAGGAAATTAAATTATCAGAATTAGGAAACGCAAAAGACCCAACTATAGACAAACATAATAAGATAACATTATTGAAATTTAAACTTAATCGAATATTATCGGCAAGAGTAATAAGATTATTTCAGATCACAAAACAAATACAGTTTGAATTTGGGGATAAACCACGTAAACTTCTAGCACGACAATTGAAGAAGCAAGAAAAGGAAAAAAACAATTAGTAAATTTAAATCATAGAATGGGGAATTGTTAACTGTACCTAAAGACATTAACAAAAGGTTTGCTCAATTTTATCAAAATTCATAGACATCTAAAACTAACATTGAAGACAACAAAATTATACATTTTTTAGATAAGTGTAACTTGCCAAAATAGGATACCTTAGAACAAGAGGAATTAGGAGCTCAGATTACAAGTGAAGAAATAAGAGAAACAATAAAAGAACTGAAAAATGCCCAGGGCCCGATGGTTTTAATAATGAATTCTTAAAAAGATTTCAGGAGTTATTGGTCCCATGATGACTTAAATTATATAGTTATGCTTTTACCGAAAAGAAATTACCAGAAGCTTTAGCAGAATCTACAATTACGCTTGTACCAAAAAAAGATAAAGATCTAGAAGATCCGGGCTCGTATAGAGCTATATCACTTTTAAATACAGATCAAAAAATTTCAGCAAAGATTTTCGCAAGAAGATTGAGCAAATACATTAATAAATTGATAAACCAGGACTAAACGGGGTTTATACCCAAAAGACAATCATTTAACAATTTGAGACGACTTTTTAATATTATGTATTCACATAAAGGGGAAAAGGAAGACTTATCAGTTATATCTTTGGATGCAGAGAAAGCATTTGACCAGGTAGCGCGGCAGTATTTATACATAGTACTCCAAAAATTTAATACGGGAGATAATTTTATTAGATGGGTAAAACTATTATATGATAATCCAACAGCAAGAATATTAACTAATAATATGTTGTCTCCAAAATTCCAATTATCACGAGGCAATAGGCAGGGATGTGTATTATCACCCCTGCTATTTGCCCTTATGATAGAGTCACTGGCTGAAAGGATAAGAACACATCCGAATATTCAAGGATACAATACTAAGGACTCAACAAAATTTCATTATACGCGGATGATATACTTTTATATATTAGAAATTCAGAAACGAGTATCCCGAAGTTATCAAATGTAATAGAGGAATCTGGCTCCTTTTCTGGATATAGAATAACTTGGAATAAAAGTGAAATTGCATCATTACAGCCCCAGAAAGCGAATAATCTATTAACATTTCCATATAAAATTGCAACGGAAAACTTGAAGTATTTAGGTATTCAAGTTACCAGAAGATATAAATCATTATTTAACGCTAATTTTAGTCCTTTGTTAAATAAATTGAATGCTCTGATTACATTTTGGAAAACGCTACCACTATTAATTGGCAGAATAAATGCTATAAAAATGATAGTGCTACCACAAATAATATATATATTTCAATCCATACCAATATATATACCAAAATATATATTTTTTAAAATTAGACTCTAATATTACTAATTTTATATGGGACTACAAAGCACATAGAATTAAAAGAAATCATTTGGGTATACCTAAAGATGTAGGGGGGACTTGACTGCCTAATTTTTTACATTATTATTGGGCAGTGCATATTAAGAATATTATTTATTGGTTGGATTGTCCTTCTCAACAGATGGAATGGATAAGAATGGAGAAAGAGGATTGTTTTCCTTATGATTTAGGAGTGATCCTCTTGCCCCTGATAAAATTGTATGATATATTATATAAGAAGAATCCAATCATACACAATATAATTCGAATTTGGAAACAAATAAAATTAACTTTAAAATTAAGAAACTTATCATCATTAACACCAATAGTGAATGATACGGTATTGAAACCATCTTTTGTGGATAAAACATATAGACAATGGGAAAGATTGGGAAATAAAAAGTTGGGTGACATGTATGAAATGTGAAATTTATTATCATTTCAACAATTAAAATCAAAATTTAATCTGAATAATAACCAATACTTTAAATATTTACAGATATGTGACTTTATAAAAAAAAATATACCAAGATTACAAAATATAACGATAGACCCACTGGAAGAAGCAATGAATATTAAGGCGGACTCACAAATAATATCATATCTATATAATAGTATTCTAATAGAGAATTGCCATCAACAGAGGCAATTAGAGAAGACTGGGAAAAAGATTTAATGATAAAAAATTTCTAAAGAAACATGGGAGAGGTATTTGATATATATACATAAATGTTCGATTAACACTAGACATAATTTAATTCAGTTTAAAATATTACACAGATTATATTCAAAAGTTAGGTTGAATAAATTTTATTCAAATATTTCTGCCATCTGTGATGAATGCCTTTCTCAAAATGCCAACTTCACAAATTCTTTCGTTTTTTGCACAAAACTTCAAAGATTTTGTAGTGATATATTTGATATATTCACTAGTTTAAGATAAAAATGGAACTTAGCATGGAAATGATTATCTTTGGAGTATTAGGAGATGGAAACAAATTAAATACATCCCAAATCTCATTTATTAATTATGGTTTAATAACAGCGAAAAAAACTTGCTGTTGGATCCATTTCTTCTCGCTTAAAAAACGGTTCACTGTCAGTTCTCTGGAAACTTCATTCCCAGGATTTCCTTCTGTGTCAACGTATTTCAGTTGTACCACATTAGTAACTCCCAATGCTCTCTCCATTGGCAGATCGTGTCTGCCCAAATCCAACTCTCTGGTTTCTTTGGCTCTGTCATCTAGTGGAATGCTTTCACAATTGTCGCTGTCCCACTGCAAAAGTATAAATCCTCCCATATTGCAAAGAGAAGTCAAATGTTCTACTGGTAGAATTGCTTCCTGCTAAGTAGGCCTAGATTTTAAGCAATCATCCTTGTAGAATCATAGAAAATAGCTGCAGGAGTAGGCCATTCGGCCCTTCGAGCCTGCAGGCCATTCAATATGATCATGGCTGATCATCCAACTCAGTATCCTGTACCTGCCTTCTCTCCATACCCCCTGATCCCCTTAGCCACAAGGGCCACATCTAACTCCCTCTTAAATATAGCCAATGAACTGGCCTCAACTACCTTCTGTGGCAGAGAATTCCCCAGACTCACCACTCTGTGTGAAAAATGATCTTCATATCTCCATCCTAAAAGACTTCCCCCTTATCCTTAAACTGTGACCCCTTGTCCTGGACTTCCCCAACATTGGGAACAATCTTCCTGCATCTAGCCTGTCCAACCCCTTAAGAATTTTGTAAGTCTCTAAGATCCCCCCTCAATCTCCTAAATTCCAGCGAGTACAAGCCGAGTCTATCCAGTCTTTCTTCATATGGAAGTCCTGCCATCCTAGGAATCAGTCTGGCAAACCTTCTGTGTACTTCTTCTATGGCAATCATGTCTTTGCTCAGATTAGGAGACCAAAGCTGTACGCAATACTCCAGGTGTGGCCTCATGAAGACCCTGTACAACTGCAGTAGAATCTCCCTGCTCTTGTACTCAAATCCTTTTGCTATGAATGCCAACATACCATTCGCTTTCTTCATGGCCTGGTGCACCTGCATGCCTACTTTCAATGACTGGTGTACCATGACACCCAGGTCTCGTTGCATCTCCCCTTTTCCTAATCAGCCACCATTCAGATAATAGTCTACCCTCCTGTTTTTGCCGCCAAAGTGGATAACCTCACATTTATCCACATTATACTGCATCTGCCATGCATTTGCCCACTCACCCAACCTATCCAAGTCACCTTGCAGCCTCCTAGCATCCTCCTCACAGCTAACACTGCCCCCCAGCTTCGTGTCATCCGCAAACTTGAAGATGTTGCATTCAATTCCCTCATCCAGATCATTAATATATATTGTAAATTGCTGGGGTCCCAGCAATGAGCCTTCCGGTACCCCACTGGTCACTGCCTGCCATTCTGAAAATGACCCGTTTACTCCTACTCTTTGCTTCCTGTCTGCCAGCCAGTTCTCTATCCACATCAATACTGAACCCCCAATATCGTGTGCTTTAAGTTTGTATGCTAATCTCTCGTGTGGGACCTTGTCGAAAGCCTTCTGAAAGTCCAGATACAACACATCCACAGGTTCTCCCTTATCCATTCTACTAGTTACATCCTCGAAAAATTCTGTTAGATTCGTCAGACATGATTTACCTTTCATAAATCCATGCTGACTTTGTCCAATGATTTCACCACTTTCCAAATGTGCTGCTATCCCATCTTTAATAACTGACTCTAGCATTTCCCCCACTACCGATGTTAGACTATCTGGTCAGTAATTCCCCATTTTCTCTCTCCATCCCGTTTTAAAAAGTGGGGTTACATTAGCTACCCTCCAATCCTCAGGAACTACTCCAGAATCGAAAGAGTTTTGAAAAGTTATCACAGATAATTATTAGAAATGATTCTTCAAAGAGATTCTTCTTTCATGAAATATACGCATCTCGCCAAACTTGTGATTAAAGTCTGGGTATCTTGTTCTGCCATACTACGATTATTTGATAGATTAACACTTTCTTGTTTGAAAGGCAAGTCTCCACAACAGTGTCCATTAGTTTTCACTGAGTAGTTCATAACATCCATGAACTTCAATTCTTCATCCGACATCTCTGCAGGTGGTTTGCTGGTACTTTTATTAGAGTCATGATTGTATGGCTCCATCACCGGCTTTTCTAATTCATCAGTAGACATTTGATTGACAGCAATGGCAGGACAGCTCTTCTGATTTTCGATTTTGTGGTTCCTTTTCAAGGAGCCATAGATAACCCATCCAAGTCGGGTTTTCGTAGCATACAGTCCAACACCTTGGCTCCTAACAATCTGTATAGGTTCCAAAGCCTTCAAAACATTTATTCCGATAAGTAGATCAACACTAGAATCTATTTCAGATATCTTGACATCCTTCAGATAAGACCATTGCTTAATTCTTCATGTCTTGTTATATTTTGATGACCAACAGGCATAGTTCCATGCGTAAACACTTCAGATACCACCGGTATGAAATTATCTTCATCCAAACTGAATATTTCCATACTCATAATGCAATGACTCATGCTCTCTTTATATTTATTCATGGTAAGTAATCCAATCTTAGTCTCTTCTGTGATATTCAGCCTTCTCGTCAGGCTTTCTGTGCAAAAGGTAGTCCCATGACCCAGAAAATCATATGTTTGCAACACTGTATTCGTCTTGCTGTTCCTTACTTGCACTGGTAAGATAGAAAAATTGCGAGCTTCTACCCCGGCCCCAATATGAGCAGTTACTTGAGGCGAGGTGATAGCATTTCTAGTGGTTGGCTTGTCGCCCTGTTCTGTTTGTTCCGGTTCATCTTCTTCTATTTGCTCTGGTATTTCATCATCCGTTTGTTCCAGTTCTTCTTCTTCTTCCCGGTGCTCTGGTAGCTCTTCTTCAATGTGAAGTGCTTCAGGATGATATTGATTGCATTCATAACAAATTATAGGACTCTTACAGTCTCTCACCATATGACCTTTTTTCAAACATCCAAAACAGATTCCCTTCTCTTTCAAGAAATCCATCTTGTCTTCATATTCTTTCATCATGAATCTTCAACACCATCTGATGGTGTGACCAACTTCATCACATAACAAACAAAATACTACTTGCTGCGCTAGTAGACACCTTTCTTTTTCTTTCATCTGTCTTTTCCACAAAAACGGTCGTGATAACAAAGCTACTTCTCTTTTTCAGATCTTTATTCGATTTTGGAAAAGGTAGAGCCTGTATAAGTTGCAAGTTGGCTGCGATCTTCAATAGATCCGTTGTATGAGTCTGACATGTACCGTACTTCTTTGTCCAAGAATTCCAACAGGTCTGGTAGCCTAGCTACTTGTTTGCTCTTATCTCGTATTTCGCCTGCCTTATCTCTCCACTTTTCTCTCATCCTTCTGGGCAACTTGTTAATGATGATGCTTAAATTACTTGCATGATTCATTTCCTCCACGTAGCCGAGATTTCTCATCGAGCTGCAACGTCTTAGAAATATTGCATAATCACTCAATGTTCCACATCTTCTGGCTTGATTTCTTTCCAAGCATGGGCCTTCTCCATGTAAGCATTCACAATCCTCTGTTCATCACCAAAACGTTCTTCAAGTCATCTTCTCACCTTTTTATAGCCATAGTTGCCTGGCTCCTTCTGACAACTTTCTACAAGTAGCTTCACACTTCACCAGAAATCGTAACTGCTCTTTTTCATCCTTAACTTTTGTCTCTATTACCTCCTCTAGTGCTCTTACGAAAGCTTCATACTCCAAAGGATCTCCAGCATACGTAGGAATTTCTACTGGTGGTAGAATGAGAGAGATATTTCGTTGAGCTATAATCTCGCTTCAACAGTGCCAATAATCCATCCTGATAACTCTGTCTTGGCTCCACCTGTTGATAAACAGGCCTTTGTGATTCAAAGTGGCTTGCTCGAGTCTGTGCACCAGGCCTCAAAAAAGCATGGTCCGCTATTGGTTTGTCTCGAGCATTAACAGATGCTCCAATAGTAATTGGTTTCAATCCAGCACCCATTTGCTGAGATGCAGTTATCCCCATCTTCCCCTGTTCCAATGAGTTTTCAAAGCCTAGAAATCCGGTGGACCTCGATTGTGGAATTGATCCAGCTGCTGATTCACTTTGAGCAGTTTTTCTTCTTGGTCCAGAGCTCATCGTCCTCGACGATCTAGAGCTGCATCTTGACCCCTCACTTTCCAGTATGTCCTTCCGGGCTTTGGCCACCGCCATCTTTGTGTCTAATTCCAGTTGTTCCTGCTGTCGCGCCATCTCATGTTGCTGTCGCTGCATCTCTTGCGCCATCTCTTCTTGCTGTTGTGCCATCTCATGTTTTTTCTTCATGGCATCCGCTTCTATTGAGTAACTCAGCTAACTCAGCCTTTGCTCCCAATTGAGTAGAAGCCCTCGAAACCAAACTGGCTGAGCAACCAGATCTGTGGTCTGATCTTTGTGAAGATACATTCGAGATACTATCTCGTCGTCTAAATTCATCTTCCATTCTGGCACCTTGTTGCTTCGCACTTCCAGCTACTAAGCTGGTAACTTGTGACATAATTTCAGATAACCACTTCTCTGCCTTTTTCTGGAAACCATTAAATATCTTCTTGGTGTCTTCATCCCACTGGGTATGTCTTCTGTGTTCTTCCCAAGACAGCACTGAACACAGCAGTACATTCTGTTTCTTGCCAACCTCCTGGTAGAGGTTCCAGAGTTGGCTCATTTAGATTTCACTTTGATCACGTTCTGTTCTGATTCCATTAGGTTTTTCTGTGCATCAATGAATCTGTTAACCTGTAATCATAATATGTTTATCTCTTTCTCGGTTTCTCTCAAACAGGCAGCTAGTGAAATATCTGTTTCTTCAAGTTGTCTGGGTCTTTCTGCACCACCACGTTGTTCATCTGGCGTAGCTCCTTCTTCATCTAATTCCATGATTTTAAAGCGGTCTTTGCAGATTGCCAAGTCTTTAAATTAATCGAACAAAATTCTCTGCTAGCAGCTGTGGCTTTGTTTTGTCAGTAATTTCTTTCAAAACCAAAACATACTTAAAATGTAGAGAACATCTCTCTAATTCCAGGTGCAAAATGTGGCTCTAATTCAATGGAATGTGCTTATAAGGAGCGATTCACAACAATCCAAGGTCGGTCTGCTTTCCCCAGACCAGCTGGAGAAAACACCTTCTGAGTTCTGTTACAGAAGACTTTTAATAAAGCTGTGATTTTAATTCAAAGAGTAATAATCAATTTGTACTCGCAAATCCAGTGATACATCCTCAGATAAGTCTCGATGCTGTCGATAGACCTCAAGGCCCTTCTCTGGCCCAGATCTTTATCTTCAGTTCCTCCTTCCTCCAGTTTCTTCTGGCTAAACCACTCCGAGAATTTTAGCCAATCTTTGTCCTCGTCTCTGCAACTTGTAATTTCTTCTTCTTCTGTTCCACGACTGGAACCAGTCTTCTTTGGCTATACCTCTCCAAGGTCTTAGCCTGATCGTCCTTCTTCGATTTAATCTTCTGTCCCTCTCTGGGACTGGTATTTAACCCCCCTGCCGGAGGTTCCCTTCCACTTGATGTTGCGGCAGATTTTCATATCTTTCAGGTAATTAGCCCCCTAGCCGCTATTTGGATGAGAATGGTTGAAGGGGGTGTGTTCTCAACGCATGCAAGCTCACTCACAGAGACTTTCAGAGCTTCTTCTCGGATATGGCTTAAAAGCACAGTCTTTTGAAGAATAAATGCTTTATTGTTGATCAAAAACAGTAAGATACATCCAAATTTCTTCTGACTTGTTACTACAATCTTCTTCGAACTCCAGCTTATTACTTCAAACATTAGTAAATTCCTCGTGTCTCCATAACACTGGCAAGATCCGCATGATCCCACATGATCACCTTTAGATCTCCCGTGGACCCCGCATGGCCTGCATGGGAGAAACAGAGAAACTATGTGCAGAAGGCCATTCAGCCCTTCGAGCCAGCACCACCATTCAGTGCGATCATGGCTGATCATCCCCTATCAATAACACGTGCCTCCCTTATCCCCATATCCCTTGACACCACTAGCCCCTAGAGCTCTATCTAACTCTCTCTTAAATGCATCCAGTAACTTGGCCTCCACTGCCCTCTGTGGCAGGGAATTCCATGAATTCTCAACGTTCCGGGTGAAAACGGTTTCTCTCACCTCAGTCTTAAATGACCCCCCCTTTATTCTATGACTGTGGCCCCTGGTTCCAGACTCGCCCAACATTGGGAACATTTTTCCTGATATAGCTTGTCCAGTCCTTTTATAATGTTATATGTTTCTATAAGATTCCCCCTCTTCCTTCTAAACTCTAGTGAATACAAGCCTAGTATTTTCAATATTTCCTCATATGACAGTCCTGCCATCCCAAGGATCAATCTCGTGAACCTACGCTGCACTGCTTCAATCACAAGGATTCCTTCCTCAAATTAGACCGAAACTGTACACGATACTCCAGATGTGGTCTCACCAGAGTCCTATACCACTGCAGAAGAACCTCTTTAATCCTATACTAAAATCCTCTTGTTTTGAAGGCCTACATTCCATTAGCTTTCTTCACTGCCTACTGCACCTGTAAGCCAACTTTCATTGACTGGTGTACAAGGACGCCCATGTCTCGCTGCCCCTAACCTAACCCCATTGAGATAATAATCTGCCGCCTTGTTTTTGCCACCAAAGTGGATAACCTCACATTTATCTATATTATACTGTATCTGCCACGCATCTGCCCACTCACTCAACCTGTCCAGGTCACCCTGCAACCTCCTAACATCCTCTTAACTCTTATAAATTTTGATTCTGGTAATTAAAAAAAAAAAAGATTTTTAAATCATTTATTTTTAAATGGCTCATATGCTGTGTTTGAGTTGATTTTGTTGAGTTGACACTTGCACTCTGTAATTCATTCATCTAATCATACTGTTCGCAACTGCAGTATTTGGGAAAATAATAGCATTATGAAGATTCCAGTTGCTCGAGCCCTGGAATGTTACTTAATATTTCTGTGTCTATGGAGCTGTTTCTAAACAATAAAATGGGTCTGATCTTCCCAAAACCCAGAGAGTGGAATGAGATCTGTCTGTAATGGTGGGGTTATCTAAATGAAGTATTTCACAAAATTAAATGTGTTTAAGCAAGATTTACAATGATGTATAACTTAAGGATGGTTTTATTCAGCGAGCATACAAATGATTAGATTGTGCTGGAAAGTACACACATACATGAACGTGATATAGATGTATATGATTAATTAACACACACATTTACATTTCTTCCGATTTTTATATCCAATGATAAACTTTATTTCAGACTAGACAAGGGGCAATATTAAATAAAAAAACATTGTAAACCTCACGCAACTTCACTTTGGTGTCTCGGCCGTGCTGATCCGGGCCAGACTCCCCGCACGCTGTGGAAGGGACATCTTTTCGCTTTCATTGTAATTTATTTCTCTTTTTAACACTGAATATCTGATAACGACACATCAGCAGCCGATGTTGCCGAAGCTGCCGCCCTCTAGTCCAGCGGACGAAGCTGTTGCCGTGGGAGCTCCGGAAAAACAACCTGTGACCTACGAGCTCCTGACCATGTCATCTACTGGGCCCGCGGCCGAACCTCCAAAGTCGGGCCACCGTCGCCGCCGTGACACAGCCTCAGCCCCGAGTCGGTCCGCCACCGCCGGGACACGGCCTCAGCCCCGTGTTGGGCCGTCACTGCCGGGACACAGCCTCAGCCCCGAGTCGGGCCGCTGCCTCAACCCCGAAAATGGAGGCGGAAGCAAAGATCATATCTTTAGGCGGAAGCAAGATGGCGGAGGCTGGTTGCTGAAATGGGTCGAATAATTACCCATGAATGGGCCCATTTCGCGTTTTTCGTGGGAGTAGGCCATCTTGCTCGCTATGGGATCTTTGCTCCAAACACACCCAAAATCACGTCATAAATCCCACCCACAATATAAAGGGCAGTCTAAAATTTAAAGCCACATGCCATCATCAATGACATGCAAAACAGGCCAAATGGCCACTACACTGTGGTCACACTCCCACCGTGTGGTGATCCACTGTACTGCAGAACCGTCCAATCTGTGGTCAACACTCCCACCGAGCCTGCAATGCATTAGATCACCACATAGTGGCAGTGTTGACCACAAACTGGAGCAACTTAACATATGAATTCCATGCACATTTGTAGTTGCTGTCTACAAATAGATTTAATTGTGCTCTTCACTGTAAAATGGTTCTTTATTGCACATTTACGGCCCATTTCCTTTCCCCGGAATACACCCATTCCCTCGATGCCAACATTTGTAAAAGCCCTGAAACCAGGGAAACAGAAAAATAGGTGCAGGAGTTCGCCATTCTGCCATTGGCGTGAATATTGAAGACAGACATAGATCGGTGATGTTTCAAAGTTAATGTGAGCTAGTCATTAACCACTTGTGTCAAATGGTTAATGATAACTACCCCAAGCAAAGCATGAAAGACTTTCAGGTGAAAGGAAGCTGCGTGTGATGCGTAGAGTGTTTATTCATTGAGCTTTGGACTGGAAAGATAGTTGTGTATGGACGCTCTTGCTCAATAGACACAAAGTGCTGGAGTAACTCAGCGGGTCAGGCAGCATCTGTGGAGAACATGGATAGTTGATGTTTCACAGAGTGCTGGAGTAACTCAGTGGGTCAGGCAGGAAGTGTGGAGAACATGGACAGGTGACATTTCAGAGTGCTGGAGTAACTCAGCGGGTCAGGCAGCATCTGTGGAGAACATGGATAGGTGACGTTTCGCAGAGTGCAGGAGTAACTCAGCGAGTCAGGCAGCATGGGAGTCAATTCCTGGGATGATGGCGGGACTGACATATGTTGAAAGAATGGGTCGACTGAGTTTGTATTCACTGGAATTCAGAAGGGTGAGTGGGAATCTTATTGAATCATAATTTTACTAAGGGATTGGACAGGGTAGATGCAGGAAACGTGTTCCCCATGTTGGGAGAGTACAGAACTGTTAAGGTTCATTTCTTATAAAACACAACTCACAATAAGTTAGATCAACCAACACAAGCTTTACTGATCATTTAGCCGGCGAGAGTGCCAGGGGATACAAAGTCAAGTATGCTACACATACTTAACCCTCCTGGGCCATCAGCCTAAAGAACAAGGGATCACAGCATCTTTTTATAATATTTTGGATATGTAGTCACATGTTTATAAGAGTTGGAGCAAGGACGTCTAACACATCAATCACAGAATATACCCATTGAAAGCATTCTTGTCACTAACACAATACTTCTCAAGCTATGGTTATATCGGTCACAAACGTTAGTTACAAACCCACAAACAACAGGAACTTAGTCAAATTTCTATCACCTACAGTACCCTCTTAAACAATGCAAGGATCTTTATCAATTACCCACAGAAGTTTCTGTTTACAGAGACCCAACTCCAAATGAAACACATCCTCTCTCAAGGCTTCTGTTTACAGAAGCCAGCACCTCTGGAAACACATCCTCTCTAACCATTGGCAATATCTTTTGCTTGGGCACAACAGGAAACAGCTTGGATGCAGTTTGAATGCTGGCCTCCAATTTCCTGATCACCCAGCTCACCTACAGCACAGAATTACAAAGCTTCAGAACCCAAAAAAGCCAAATTAATCTTTACTTAATAAAATACCTTACGTTATAATTTGTATTATATAACTAGGATATTATCAGAACCAGGGGCCACCGTTTAAGAATAACGGGTAGGTCATATAGGACTGAGATGAGGAAAAACTTTTTCAACCAGAGAGTTGTGAATCTGTGGAATTCCCTGCCACAGAAGGCAGTGGAGGCCAATTCACTGGATGTTTTCAAGAGAGTTAGTTCAGTTCACATTTACTGTCACATGCACCAATTAAGGTACAGTGATATTTCAGCTACCATACAGCCATACTAAGTAAAAAGCAACATGACACACAGCCACAGAAACATCCACCGTAGCGGAATCCACATTCCCCACTGTGATGGAAGGTAATAAAGTTCAATAATTTTCCTCGTTTGTTCACCAGTGGTCGGGGCTGTTGAACCCTCCACAGTCGCTGATGTCGACGGTCCGATATCTGAAGCCCTACAATCGGGATGACGGAAACTCCGGTGTCGGGAAGGATTGGAACACTCCGCAGCATGGAGCTCCCGAGCGGCCTCTTCTTACTGGAGATCGCGGGCATGATGGTGTTAAAGTCCACAGGCCCCGGTTGGAGTTCCTCATGGGCGATCCTCGGCAAAGGAGAAAAATCGCATCTCCATAGAGGTAAGTTCCCCCAATTCCCCCCCCCCCCCCCCCCAATGTAAAAGAAACCTAGAAACATTAAAACATACTTAAAATACGGGAAGTCGTGACTCTGGATTAATCCCGATGCCTTTCGTCAGTGAGAAAAAGACAAAGGAATGACGAAGGGATGGCCCAAGAGGGAGATGGGGGGGGGGGGGATGTCTGTTTAATTCAGATAATTCAATGATAATGTCACTGGACTGTGAACTATGAGGTGCTGTTCCTCCACTTTGCGTGTCGCCTAACTCTGGCAATGGAGGAGACACAGGACAAAAAGATCAGTATGGGAGTGGGAAGGGGAGTTAAAATGGTTGGCAACCGGGAGATTCAACAGGCGTTGGCGGACCGAGCGCATGTGTAGGGGGATATGCACGCCTAGACTGGATACAAGGAACAGCAGATGCTGGTTTACAAAAAGAGACACACTCTCCTGGAGTAACTTGCACCTCTGGAGAGCATGGACAGGCAACATTCTAGGTCAGGATCCTTCTTCAGATTGCTTGGTGTGGGGGGTGGAGAAAGTTGGAAAGGAGAGGTGAGAGTGGCCGCCTTAGATTCCCTTCCCTCTACAGATGCGGCCTGACCCACTGAGTTCATCCTGCTCTGAAGGGAATGGACAGACGACGTTTTGAGTCAGGACCCTTCTTCAGTGATTGGAGAGGGTGGGGATAGCAAGCTGGAAAAGAGAGATGGGGGCTGGACAGCGGGACAGGCAGCATCTCCAGAGAGAAGGAATGGGTGATGTTTCAGGTTGAGATCCATCTTCAGAAGTGATAGGTGGACATAGGTGAGGGAGACACAAGAAACTGCAGATGCTGGAATCTTGCATAGAACACAATTTAGTTAGATGCACAGAATCTCTTGCCCAGAGAGAGGGAATCGAGGACCAGATGACATGGGTTCAAGGTGAAGGGGAAAAGATTTAATAGGAATCTGAGCGGTAACCTTTCAACAAAGGGTGGTGGGTGTATGGAATAAGCTGCCCAAGGAGGTAGTTGAGGCTGGGACAATCACAACGTTTAAGAAACAGTTATAGACAGGTACATGGATAGGCCAGATTTGGAGAGATATGTACCAAATGCAGGCAGGTGTGACTAGTGCAGCTGGGACATGTTGGTCGGTGTGGACAAGTTGGGCCGAAGATCCTGTTTCCACACTGTGTCAATCTATGACTCTAAACCAAAGTGCTGCAGTAACTCAGCAGGTCAGGCAGCATCTGTGAGGAACATGGATAGGTGACATTTCACAGAGTGCTGGAGCAACTTGGCGGGTCAGACAGCATCTCTGCGGAACATGGATAGGTGATGTTTCACAGAGAGCTGCAGTAATTCAGCGGGTCAGGCAGCATCTGCGGAGAACATGGATAGGTGCCATTTCGGGTCGGGACCCTTCTTCAGACTGACACTATGTTAACATAGAAAAATAGAAAATAGGTGCAGGAGGAGGCCATCTGGCCCTTCGAGCCAGCACCGCCATTCATTGTGATCATGGCTGATCGTCCGCTATCAATAACCAGTGCCTGCCTTCTCCCCATATCCCTTGACTCCACTCGCCCCTAGAGCTCTATCCAACTCTCTCTTAAATCCATCCAGTGACTTGGCCTCCACTGCCCTCTGTGGCAGGGAATTCCATAAATTCACAACTCTCTGGGTAAATAATTTTTTTTCTCAGCTAAACTAAAGACCTCTCCTTTATTCTAAGACTGTGGCCCCTGGTTCTGGACTCACCCAACATAGGGAACATTTTTCCTGCATCTAGCTTGTCCAGTGTTTTTATAATTTTATATGTTTCTTTTTTTTTTTTTGAATATATTTTTATTAGAGGCCATACATATAACAAATAATATAGCATTTTTTTCCAAATATAGTTGATACATCTTTCCAAAATTATATAAATGTTAACAAAATATATATATTGGCCTCACTTTTTTTTATAGAGTGAGAAAAGTATAAAGAAAGAATAGTGAATAATTATAAGAGTATGATTATAGTTGATTAATATAAAGGAGAGAGAAGAAAAAAAATAAAATAAATAAAATAAAATAAAAACAAAAAACAAAAAAATAAAAATTCTTGTGGAAAAGACAACGGGATACAACTTATCAATGAGTGGAACAATTTCTAACTATAATATATGGAGACAAGTATATAAATCTGACCTTAAACATTTTTGTTTGATCTTTCCACCGGGTACTCATTGAGTTTCGATGCTGAGCCCAGCTACCCCTTCATATAATCAGTGAATGGAGACCATATTTGTTCAAAAATCTCAGGTTTATCCATTAGGATAAACCCAATTCTCTCAAATTGTAATGTCTCCAACATTTCCACTGTCCACATTTTAATTGTCGGGGATAATGGTCCCTTCCAAAATTGTAATATTATTTTTTTTCCAATTATTAAACAGTAATCCAGAAAATGTCTTTGATTTACTGTTAAAATTTGATTTGAATCTAAAACCCCAAATATAATTAATTTTGAGTCAGGGCTTAATGTGATCTTTAAAACTGTGGAAATAATTTTAAAAATCTCAGTCCAATAACTTTTAAGTTTTGTACATATTACAAAACTATGATTTAAATCGGCTTCTATGTGCTGACATTTATCACATAATGGTGATATAGTAGGAAAAATTCTATTTAATTTCTTTTTTGAGTAGTGTAATCTATGTATTACTTTGAATTGTATCAAAGTATGTCTGGCATTTAACGAACAGCGATGAATTCGTTGTAAGCTTTCTTCCCATAAATCTTCTGTTATAGGTAAACCAATTTCATTTTCCCATTTTTGTCGGAATAGTTCCGTTTTTGGCATTTCCCTGTCCAAGAAAATATTATATATATATGCTATTAATTTTTCTGTTGTTGGATGCTTGTTAAGTACTTCATCCAGTATACCTGGCTCTCTATTTCTGTAATTTAGCGTATTTAATTTGACATAATCTCTAATTTGTAAATATCTAAATAGATTATTTGCTTGCAGTCCATAAATCTCTTTCAACTCCTGGAATGAGAGGAATTTCCCATTCCTGTAAAGATGTTCTATCCTTATTATTCCTAAGTTTTTCCAATGTCTAAACCCCACATCCAATGTCGAAGGTTTAAACATAGGATTATTCATAATTGGTAAACAAAGTGGTATAGTTTCTAAATGTAAAGTCTTAATGATTTGTTTCCAGGTAGTAGATTATTTAAAATTATAGTGTTTTCCTTATATAATTTTTTTTGTACCACCCCAGGGGCAAGGAGTATTGTGCTTATGTCGAAAGGGAAACAATCTTCCTTTTCAATTCTTAACCAAGCTGGGTCTTGTTCCATTTGTATCAACCAATAATTAAAGTTCTTAATCTGAACCGCCCAAAAATAATATAAAAAATTAGGTAAAAGCATCACATTTTAAGTGAACCTGATCAATGCGTAGAGGGGATAAATGCGAGTCAGAATATGTAAAAATCTAAGCATGACCACATAGCGTTTTGTCGAAAATATTTAAAAAATCCACACATACAAGATGAAACTTTTATAGGCATAGAGATTCACGTTTAATTTACAGATGATAAACCAGTAACAGACATTGTTCTGTGAATGAAGAATTTGAACAATGCTGCTATTGTCAACATCAGTCCACTGCAGGAGCGGGGGCCGCTGATGGTAAAGTCTCATCCGGGATCCTGCAGGTCCAGCTGCAATAAGCGAGTTCGGTATTCCGAAAATCACATGGACTCAAAGGTCATTCGAGAATAAAAAAAGCGAACGGGGTGCCTGGTAGCGGGGTGTAACAGCGAGAGAGGGGGGTGGATGCGAGTTGGAGACGGGGAGAGAGTGGACCAACGGTGAGAGGTTGGGGAGAGAGAAGGGGAGTGAAAGATGTGCATTGGGAGACAGGAGAGAGAAATTTCAGTTAGACAGACAACCACTGGTAAAACCATGCCTCGTTGCTTCTAGGAGAGTCGAGAAAATGTCCTCAATCGAGAGAATGCAACTTCAGAACCCCCTCTCGACTGGCGCTGGAGATTTCCGCGGGCGCAACGAACAAATGACCTAAACTTTGCGTTGAGTGAACTGAGTGTTCTTACCATCCTCGTCATCCACCGGCGTTTTGTGAGAGTGATGTGAGGCATCAGCCATGCTCTGGAATCCTATCCGGCCGCCGCCGAGCAGCAGGATCGAGGAGTCAGCGCCCGACTGGTGAGCGGCCCGCGGTAGCTGGTGCCTCTCCACACGCCGCTGGAAAAACGAACATCTCTACTCCCCGGGTCGGGCGCCAACTCCTCGACCAGCTAGGATTCCAGAGCATCGCCGATACCTCACATCAGCTCCTGATCGCCCATCGCCTGTACAGATAATGTGACCGACGTTGGCTGAGCTGGAGAACTCTCACAAAACACCGGGGACCAGGACGGTAAGAACACTCAGTTCACTCAATGCAAACTTGTGCCCGCGGAAATCCCCGCTCCCATCCATCCCAACTGTGGCGCAAAAGTCTAATGTGTAGGAAGTCTGAAGGAGGTTCTTCTCTGCAGAGGTCTCCCCAGCGCGGAGGGGAGGCGCCGACCCCGGCTCCACTCTTCCTCTCCGGTCGGAGTTGATGCTTCTTTTCCGCACTGCGACGGGCCGGCGGGACAGGCAGAGCCGAGCCGGCGCCCCCCCCCCCCCCTCGACGGGACACTCGGGAGCGGACGGAGACAGGGACGAGACGAGGACGGCCCAGCGGCGGCTGGTTAGGGGCGAGACGCAGGTCTGCACCCATGCAGCGGCACGGCCGTCGAGCGTGTTTATCCCGAGCGACCCATGACCTGTGCATGCGCAGTCGGAATACCGAACTCACTTATTCCCCCGGGGGGGACACTGGGGGGGGGCAGCACCGGATATCCGGCATCAGTAGCAGCGCCGCGTATCCGGGTCACGTGACAGCAGCCAGGGACGCCTCTGACGCCACAGCCCGGCCGGCCCGGGAACCGTCGGGGTTTAAACCCGTATCGCGGTCGCTTAAAGGGGAGGGCAGCCGTTTAAAGGGGAGGGCAGGGAATCGGCCAACAATATTCCAGTCCATAGGGCGGTGACGTTTACACCGGAGATGTTCACACGTATACATTCAGTCCGGCTCTGGTTCCCTGCAGACTCTTCAGCTGGTTCCGTCCATCTGCACTGAACCGATTCGCCCCCAGCCTGAAACAAGTCGAGGAATGAAGAGGAAATAAACAGATGAAACAACAGTGTCAATAACAGGGACTGGGGTTAATATTTCAACAACACTTACAGAACAAAATCACAGGAGATAGAAGCCCGCGGATCCCCTGATATTTTATCACATTAAACATTAACACAAACACTCACATGATCCGCTCCAGTCTCAGGTGTTTCAGTATGAGGCCGCGGAGAGTGGGGACAGATCGGTCGGTGAGGGAGTTCTGCATCAGCCTCAGCTCCGTCAGTGAGGTGCTTGTATCGAGAGCAGAGACGAGATCCTCGGCTCCAGAATCTGTGAGACCGACATTGTTCAGCCTGGAGATGAGAGAGAGTGAGGGTGAGCGACACAGAGAGACAGGAGACAGTGCAAATCCCCAGTGTTTATCAGTGACACAATTACTGATCATATTAATGTTCAGTGTCAGACACCCAGTGACTGTAAACACAATCTCTCACAGTCTGGGACTTACCGCAGTGCCTGTATTTTACAGTCCGGGTTCCTCAGAGCCTCAGACACCAGTTTCACTCCGGAATCTCCCAGTTTATTCTCACTCAGCTTCAGAACCATCAGTGAGGGGTTTGTACTGAGAGCAGAGGCGAGATCCTCGGCTCCAGAATCCGTGAGACCAACAAATTCCAGCCTGGAGATGAGAGAGAGTGAGAGTGAAGGACACAGAGAGACAGGAGACGGTGCAAATCCCCAGTGTTTATCAGTGACACAATTACTGATCATATTAATATTCAGTGTCAGACACCCAGTGACTGTAAACACAATCTCTCACAGTCTGGGACTTACCCCAGTCTCTGTATTTTACAGTCCGGGTTCCTCAGAGCCGCAGACACCAGTTTCACTCCGGAATCTCCCAGTTTATTCTCACTCAATTGTAGCTCCATCAGTGAGGGATTTGTACTGAGAGCGGAGGCGAGATCCACGGCTCCAGAATCTGTGAGACTGACATCATTCAGCCTGGAGATGAGAGAGAGTGAGGGTGAGCGACACAGAGAGACAGGAAACGGTGCAAATCCCCAGTGTTTATCAGTGACACAATTACAGATCATATTAATGTTCAGTGTCAGACACCCACTGTCCGTAAACACAATCTCTCACAGTGTGGGACTTACATTAGTGTCTGTATTTTACAGTCCGGGTTCCTCAGAGCCGCAGACACCAGTTTCACTCCGGAATCTCCCAGTTTATTCCCACTCAATTGTAGCTCCGTCAGTGAGGGGTTTGTACTGAGAGCAGAGGCGAGATCCTCGGCTCCAGAATCTGTGAGACTGACATCATTCAGCCTGGAGATGAGAGAGAGTGAGGGTGAGCGACACAGAGAGACAGGAAACGGTGCAAATCCCCAGTGTTTATCAGTGACACAATTACTGATCATATTAATGTTCAGTGTCAGACACCCAGTGACTGTAAACACAATCTCTCACAGTCTGGGACTTACCCCAGTCTCTGTATTTTACAGTCCGGGTTCCTCAGAGCCGCAGACACCAGTTTCACTCCGGAATCTCCCAGGTCGTTGTGTCCCAGTCTAAACACAAACATACAGAGTAAGAAACAAACTGATACAAACCCAGAGGCTGAGAGAACTTCCCCCAAAGGGATATTTATGGAAACACCTCAGCGAATGATTGAGTACATTTCTGTGGATGTGGTGTTTGGTGACTTTCATCATTTATCCTCATTCCCCGACGACCGGGAAATGTTCCCCGTGCAAAGAACAATGGCAACACGCCTGACCTGGGGGGGGGGGGGTTAAAATAGGAGGGGTGTCCCCCGTGGAAAGTGACGGCCGCTCGGCCCCATAGAAGGGGAGCTGGACGGAAGAACAAAATAGTGAAACAATTTTACAGTTAAGTTTCAGTGACAAACGGACAGTTACCTCAAGTTCTGACACTTGTGCAGAGCCGGTCCCAGCCGCCGGAGACCTTCACACTGAATGTGGCAGTACTCCAAATCAAGCTGTTTGATTGTATCACAGGGCCTGATGACATGAGACAGGACCGCACAGTCAATCGGAGTCAGTCCCAGTCCACTGAATGAAAGTGATTCCACAGATCCCAGTGTCTGCTGAGACATTACAGGATTCTGAGACTCAAACAGGTAGTGCAGCGCGTTCAGGAGGCTCCGTTTACCAGCTTCCCTCTCTGTGTTTCGAGCCCGGCGTTTAACCTCCTCCTTCACCCAGTCAATCACTTGGCAGACTGTTTGATGAGGGAATTTATCCAGAAACTCCTCCAGGATCCAAACTGACCGTGGGGAGGAGAGACCAGCGACAAAACGGAGAAATACTTCAAATCGCCCGTCTGAATTGCCATGGGCTTCAATGAGGTGTGTCTTGATATCCCCGCGAACTGGAGTCATGAATTGTGCGAGTGCGGCTACAAACTCTTGGATGGTGAGGTGCTGGAAGGTATACACCACGCTCCGGGCTGAACCCTCTCTCTCCAAAAGTTCCATCAGGAACCCGGACAGGAACTGGGAAGGCTGCAGATTGTATTTGATCAAATCTCCATCTGTGAACACAATGTTCTTCTCAGCCACTCCAGTGAAGGCCATCTGACCAACCCTCAGTAACACCTCACGGGAGCTCTCAATCTCACGGCCGTGATTTTTCAGGATGTTGTAAATAAAGTAGCAATAGAGTTGGGTGATGGTCTTGGGAACTCGCTGCGGGTCCCGGTGTGTTTGTGTGAAGAAGGGGCCCAGTGTCAGGCCGAGGATCCAGCAGTAGGAGGGGTTGTAGCTCATGGTGTACAGGATCTCGTTCTCCTTCACGTGCTTGAAAACAGCTGCTGCCACCGTCTGATCTTCAAAATACCTGGTGAAATATTCCTTCCGTTCCTCACCAACAAATCCCAAGATTTCAGCCAATACTCTGATCTTTGCCTTTTCCAGTAAATGTAATGCAGTGGGGCGGGTGGTCACTAGCACTGAACACCCTGGGAGCAGCTTGTGCTGGATTAAACTGTACACAATGTCAGACACTTCACACCGGAATTCAGGATCTGGGCACTGGTGCTGAGGTTCTGTGTCTCTCCGACTGTCAGCAAAATCGATTCTGCTCTTGAATTCATCCAGACCATCGAATATAAACAGCAATCCCTCTGGGTTCTTCCAGACCTCTCCTAGCATATTCCCAAAGTAAGGATACTGATCCAGAATCAGTTCCCTCAGGGTTATTCTGCAGTTAATCATGTTCAAATCCCGGAATTTGAAACTGAAGACAAACTGGAAGTGTTGGTATATTTTCCCTGTGGCCCAGTCATGAACAATCTTTTGCACCATTGTTGTTTTCCCGATCCCCGCGACTCCGGCTACTGATGCTGAACTCCCTGGGACTCCAGCCACTGATGCTGAACTCCCAGATCGGGAAGTACTTCGGGAAAAGCAGCTGTGGAACAATTGATCGGTCCTGATTTTTTCCAGTTTTCCCCGGAGACATTCCTCTCTCCACTCTTCATGGTCCCGGCCTCTTGCCAGCAGCTCATGTTCCACCAGTGTCCGATCTCGAACAGTGGAGATGATTGTGAGCTCAACGTATCGATCAAGCAGCTGGAAAATCTTAACCTTCTCCTTCATTAGGATGGTGTTCACGCTCAGTGTTTCAGTCTGTGCTCGCAGAGTCTCCTTGTGTTTCTGTTGAACATCTTGCATGGGAACAGGCAGATAATGGACACAATGTTAGATGACTCAACTCCAAACTCAACATTCATGATTACAAGAATGACTTCAATGCTCCTGAATTCACTGACGGATTTCAGTGCAGTATGGAGAAAAGAGAGAAAGAGAAAGAGAGAAAGAGAGAGGGAAAGAGAGAGAGGGAAAGAGAGAGAGAGAGAGAGAGAGAGAGAGAGAGCAAGAAAGAAAGAAAGAAAGAGAGAAAGAGAGAAAGAGAAAGAAAAAGAGAAAGAAAAAAGAGAAAGAGAGAGAGAGGGAGAGAGAGCAAGAAAGAAAGAAAGAGAGAAAGAGAAAGAAAAAGAGAGAGAAAGAAAAAAGAGAAAGAGAGGGAGAGAGAGAGAGCAAGAAAGAAAGAGAGAAAGAAAGAGAGAAAGAGAAAGAAAAAGAGAGAGAAAGAAAAAGAGAAAGAGAGAGAAAGAGAGAGGAGAAAGAGGGAGAGCGAGAGGGAGAGGGAGAGTATGTTGCCTCCCTAGTGCAAGGGTCAGGGATGTCTCTGAGGATATTGCAGATGAATACGTGGCTTGAAAAATGGTGTAAGGGGGAAGGATTCAAATTTCTCGGGCATTGGAACCAGTTCTGGGAGAGGTGGGACACAGGACAGTCTGCACCTGGGCTGGAATGGAACCAATGTCCTTGGGGGCGTGTTTGTTAGTGCTGTCGGGGAGGATTGAGTAATGAGGAATGGTTAGCTAGCAGTCTTGTTGTGTGTGACCCCTTGGGCAAGAGTGACCATAATATGGTTGAGTTCTTCATTAGGATGGAGAGTGACATAGTTAATTCAGAAAGAAGGGTTCTGAACTGAAAGAAAGGTAACCTTACGAGCATGGGACGTGAATTGGCCAAGACAGACTGGCAATTGATTCTTAAGGAGTTGACGGTGGATATGCAATGGAAGGCATTTAAAGACCGAATGGATTAACGACAACAATTGTTCATCCCAGTTTGGCAAAATAATAAATCAGGGAAGGTAGTGCATCCGTGGATAACAAAGGAAATCAGGGATAGTATCAAAACAAAAGATGAAGCATACGAATTAGCCAGAAAAAGCAGCCAACCAGAGGACTGGGAGAAATTCAGAGTCTAGCAGAGGAGGACAAAGGGGTCTATTAGGAAAGGGAAAATAGATTATGAAAGAAAACTGGCAGGGGACATAAAAACTGACTGCAAAAGCTTTTATAGATATATGAAGTGAAAAAGATTAGTTAAAACAAATGTAGAAACATAGAAAATAATGCAGGAGTAGGCCATTCGGCCCTTCGAGCCTACACCGCCATTCAATATGATTATGGCTGCTCATCCAACTCAGTATCCTGTACCTGCCTTCTCACCATACCCCCTGATCCCTTTAGCCACAAGGGCCACATCTAACTCCCTCTTAAATATAGCCAATTAACTGGCCTCAACTACCTTCTGTGGCAGAGAATTCCACAGATTCAACACTCTCTGTGTGAAAAATGATTTTCTCATCTAGGTCCTAAAAGACTTCCCCCTTATCCTTAAACTGTGACCCTTTGTTCTGGACTTTCCCAACATCCGAATTTTGTAAGTCTCTATAAGATCCCCCCTCAATCTTCTAAATTCCAGCGAGTACAAGCCGAGTCTATCCAGTCTTTCTTCATATGGAAGTCCTACCATCCCAGGAATCAGTCTGGTGAACCTTCTCTGTACTCCCTCTATGGCAAGAATGTCTTTCCTCAGATTAGGAGACCAAACCTGTATGTAATACTCCAGGTTACAACTGCAGTAGAACCTCCCTGCTCTTGTACTCAAATCCTTTTGCTATGAATGCCATCATACTATTCGCTTTCTTCACTGCCTGCTGCACCTGCATGCCTATTTTCAATGACTGGTGTACCATGACACCCAGGTCTCGTTGCTTCTCCCCTTTTCCTAATGGGCCACCATTCAGATAATAGTCTACTTTCCTGTTTTTGCCACTAAAGTGGATAACCTCATATTTATCCACATTATACTGCATCTGCCATGCATTTGCCCACTCACCCCACCTATCTAAGTCACCTTGCAGCCTCCTCACATCTAACACTGCCCCCTAGCTTTGTGTCATCCCGAAACTTGGAGATGTTGCATTCAATTCCCTCATCCAGATCATAAATATATATTGTAAATATCTGGGGTCCCAGCACTGAGCCTTGCGGTACCCCACTAGTCACTGCCTGCCATTGTGAAAAGAACCCGTTTACTCCTACTCTTTGCTTCCTGTCTGCCAGCCAGTTCTCTATCCACATCAATACTGAACCCCCAATACCGTGTGCTTTAAGTTTGCATACTAATCTCTTATGTGGTACCTTGTCGAAAGCCTTCTGAAAGTCCAGATATAACACATCCACTGGTTCTCCCTTATCCACTCTACTAGTTACATCCTCGAAAAATTCTATAAGATTCGTCAGACATGATTTACCTTTCATAAATCCATGCTGACCTTGTCCAATGATTTCACCACTTTCCAAATATGCTGATATCCCATCTTTAATAACTGACTCTAGCATTTTCCCCACTACCGATGTTAGACTAACTGGTCTGTAATTCCCCGTTTTCTCTCTCCCTCCCTTCTTAAAAAGTGGGGTTACATTAGCTACCCTCCAATCCTCAGGAACTACTCCAGAATCTAAAGGGTCTTGAAAAACTATCACTAATGCATCCACTATTTCTGGGGCTACCTCCTTAAATACTCTGCGATGCAACCTATCTGGCCCTGGGGATTTATCGGCCTTTAATCCATTCAATTTACCTAACACCACTTCCCGGCTAACCTGGATTTCACTCAGTTCCTCCATCTCATTTGACCTCCGGTCCCCTGCTATTTCTGGCAGATTATTTATGCCTTCCTTAGTGAAGACAGAACCAAAGTAGTTATTCAATTGGTCTGCCATGTCCTTGTTCCCCATGATCAATTCACCAGTTTCTGGCTGCAAGGGGCCTACATTTGTTTTAACTAACCTTTTTCTCTTCACATATCTATAAAACCTTTTGCAGTCAGTTTTTATGTTCCCTGCCAGTTTTCTTTTTTTAAAAAATATTTTTATTAGAAGCAATGCATATTGCCAACAATATAACAGTTCTTCAAATACACATTTAACTTGTTTCAAAAATTATACAAGTATTACAAAGTGATTTATGTATGCTTCTGTTTTTTTTTTTGGAAAGTAAAGAAGTAAAAGAATAGATCTATTATCAACAGAGATAGTAATTATAAAATAATAATAATAATGATTAAATAATAATGATTAGGATTATATAAGAAAAATAAAAATAAAAAAAATAAAATAAAATAAAATAAAACAATTATTATATAATAAAAAAATGAAGTATACATCTTAACTATGAATGGAACAATTTCACATAACAATTTCTATAGATCCTACAACTGAGTACTTATTGAGTTACAATGCTGAGCTCAGCTACCCCTTTAAATAGTCAGTGAATGGAGACCATATTTGTTCAAAAAATTCATATTTGTCCATTAGGACAAACCTAATTCTCTCCAAATGCAACGTCTCTGACATTTCCACTGTCCACATTTTAATTGTGGGGGATAATGTTCCCTTCCAGAATTTTAATATTAATTTTTTTCCAATTATCAAACTGTAATCAAGAAAATTTCTTTGACACTGTTAATATTAGGCTTGAATCAGGAACTCCTAATATTATTAGCTTTAGATCGGGGTCCAATTTAGTTTTAAGAACTTCAGAAATGATTCTAAAAACTTCAGCCCAATAACTATTAAGTTTTATGCATATTACAAAACTATGCGTTAAATTAGCTTCTGAATTCTGACATTTATCACAAATAGAAGAGATGCTAGGAAAAATTCTATTTAATTTCGTTTTTGAGTAGTGTAATCTATGTATTACTTTGAATTGTATCAAGGTATGTCTGGCATTTAACGAGCAACAGTGTATACGTTGTAAACTTTCTTCCCAAGTATCTTTCATTATAGATAGGCCTATTTCATTTTCCCATATCTGTCGGTATGATTCTGTTGTTGGGATTTCCCTATCCAAAAGAGTATTATATATGTACGCTATTAGTTTTTCTGTATTTGGGTGCTTGTTAAGCAATTCATCCAGTAATCCTGGTTCTCTATTCTTATAGTCTTACATGTTTGACTTGATATAGTCTCTAACTTGTAAATACCTAAACAAGTTATTTGGGTGCAATCCATAGATATCTTTTAACTCTTGAAATGAGAGAAATTTTCCTTTCCTGTAAAGGTGTTCTATCCTTATAATTCCTAAATGTTTCCAGTGTCTAAACCCCTTATCCAATATTGGTTTAAATAAAGGATTATTCATAATTGGTAAACAAAGCGACATATTATCCAAATGTAAAGTCTTAACTATTTGTTTCCAAATACATCTATTGCTATGAATTATAGGGTTTTCCCCATAAGTTTTTTTTTGTACTTCCCTTGGAGCAAAGAGAATTGAACTTGTATCAAACGTTAAACAGTCTTCCTTTTCCATCCTCAGCCAAGCTGGTTCCTGAACCATTTTTATCAACCAAAAATTCATATTCTTAATCTGGACCGCCCAAAAATAATATAAAAAAATTAGGTAGCGCTAATCCTCCATTTATCTTAGATTTCCATAAATGTTTTTTACTTATTCCGTGATTTTTATAATCCCAAATAAAGCTGTTAACAATAGAATCGATTTAAAGAATAAAAGTTTTAGGGAGGTATAAAGGGATAGCTTGAAATAAATATATTAATTGTGGGAAAAAAATCATTTTTATAGCATTTATTCTGCAAATCATTGATATTGGTAGTTTTCCAGTATAGAATATTCTTTTTTAGTTTATTCAATAACTGAGGATAATTTGATTTGAATAAAAAATTATAATATTTGGATACATTAATTCCTAGATATTTAATTTTGTCCGTAACTATTTGTTTTCTTTCATAATCTATTATCCCTTTCCTAATTAAGCCCTTTGTCCTCCTCGGCTAGACGCTGAATTTCTCCCAGTCCTCTGGTAGGCTGCTTTTTCTGGCTAATTTGTATGCTTCATCTTTTGTTTTGATACTATCCCTGATTTACTTTGTTATCCACAGATGCACTACCTTCCCTGATTTATTATTTTGCCAAACTGGGATGCACAATTGTTGTAGTTCATCCATGCAGTCTTTAAATGCCTTCCATTGCATATCCATCGTCAACCCTTTAAGAATCACTTGCCAGTCTATCTTGGCCAATTCACGTCTCATACCCTCAAAGTTACCTTTCTTTAAGTTCAGAACCCTTGTTTCTGAATTAACAATGTCACTCTCCATCCTAATGAAGAACTCAACCATATTATGGTCACTCTTGCCCAAGGGGCCACGCACAACAAAACTGCTAACTAACCCTTCCTCATTACTCAATACCCAGTCTAGAATAGCCTGCTCTCTCGTTGGTTCCTCTACATGTTGGTTTAGAAAATTATCCCGCATACATTCCAAGAAATCCTCTTCCTCAGCACCCCTGCCAATTTGATTCACCCAATCTATATGTAGATTGAAGTCACCCATTACAACTGTTTTACCTTTGTTGCACGCATTTCTAATTTCATGCTTGATGCCATCCCCAACTCCACTACTACTGTTAGTTGGCCTGTACACAACTCCCATTAGTGTTTTCTGCCCCTTAGTGTTTCACAGCTCTACCCATATCGATTCCATATCCTCCAAGCTAATGTCCTTCCTTTCTATTGCGTTAATCTCCTGTCTAACCAGCAACGCTACTTCACCTCCTTTTCCTTTCTGTCTAGCCCTCCTGAATATTGAATATCCCTGGATGTTCAGCTCCCAGCCTTGGTCACCCTGGAGCCATATCTCCGTGATCCCAACTATATCATATTCATTAATAACTATCTGCACATTCAACCCATCCACCTTATTACGAATGCTCCTTGCATTGAGACACAAAGCCTTCAGACTTGTTTTTACACTCTTACCCCTTATACAATTATGTTACAATTATGTTGGCCCTTTTTGATTTTTGCCCTGGATTTTTTTGCATGCCACTTTTACTTTTCACCGTGCTACCTATTGCTTCTACCCTCATTTTACACCCCTCTGTCTCTTTAGTCATGCTCCCATCCCCCTGCCACATTTGTTTAAATCCTCCCTGACAGCACTAGCAAACACTCCCCCAAGGACATTGGTTCCATTCCAGCCCAGGTGCAGATCGTCCTGTTTGTACTGGTCCCACCTCTCCCAGAACTGGTTCCAATGCCCGAGAAATTTGAATCCTTCCCCCATGCACCATTTTTCAAGCCATGTATTCATCTGCAATATCCTCCTATTTCTACTCTGACTAGCACGTGGCACTGGTAGTAATCCAGAGATTATTACCTTTGAGGTCCTACTTTTAAGTTTATCTCCTAGCTCCCTAAATTCGCCTTGTAGGACCTCATCCCGTTTTTTACCTCTATCGTTGGTGCCAATGTGCACCACGACAGCTGGTTGTTCACCCTCCCTCACCAGGATGTTCTGCAGCCGTTCAGTGACATCCCTGACCCTTGCAGCAGGAAGGCAACATACCATCCTGGAGTCTCGTTCGCAGCCGCAGAAACTCCTATCTATTCCCCTTACAATTGAATCCCCTATTACTATAGCCCTTCCACTCTTTTTTCTCCCCTCCTGTGCCGCAGAGCCACCCATGGTGCCTTGAACTTGGCTGCTGCTGCCTTCCCCTGATGAGCCATCTCCCCAACAGTATCCAATATGGTATATCAGTTTAGGAGGGAGATGACCACAGGGGACTCCTGCACTACCTGCCTACTGCTACGCTGGCTAATGGCCACCCGTTCCCTTTCTGTCCGCTTAACTTTTACCTGCGGTGTGACCAACTCGCTGCAAGTGCTATTCACGAGTTTCTCTTGATCCCTCGCAGTCAGAAACAAGTGAATTGATCATGGGGAACAAGGACATGGCAGACCAATTGAATAACTACTTTGGTTCTGTCTTCACTAAGGAAGACATAAATAATCTGCCGGAAATAGCATGGGACAGGGCGTCAAATGAGATGGAGGAACTGAGTGAAATCCAGGTTAGTCGGGGAGTGGTGTTAGGTAAATTGAATGGATTCAAGGCCGATAAATTCCCAGGGCCAGATAGGCTGCATCCCAGAGTGCTTAAGGAAGTAGCCCCAGAAATAGTGGATGCATTAGTGATAATTTTTCAAAACTCTTTAGATTCTGGAGTAGTTCCTGAGGATTGGAGGGTAGCTAATGTAACCCCACTTTTTAAAAAGGGAGGGAGAGAGAAAACGGGGAATTACAGACCAGTTAGTCTAACATCGGTAGTCGGGAGAATGCTAGAGTCAGTTATTAAAGATGGGATAGCAGCACATTTGGAAAGTGGTGAAATCATTGGATCTCTTCCACAGCCTGATACATTGCAAACCCTTGTACAATTGACGCCTGGAAGAGTTGAAATAATGCAGTGTAATAGTTCCAATGTATGCCAGAGATCAAGTGATCTGGGAACTATTATCTACTCTTTGGTTACGCTCGGACTATCCTAGATCGGAGTTTCCTAGTTTTACCTTGCACTAAACGTTATTCCCTCATAGTTTATCTACACTGTAAATGGCTCGATTATAATCACATATTGTCTTTCTGCTGACTGGATAACATGCAACAAAAGCTTTTCACCGTACCTCAGTACATGTGGCAATACACTAAACTAAGCTAAACCTGAATCTACAGACAAAGAAGCAATCCATAGTGAATCCCCGTATCAGTCTAACAATTGCATAGCCTTTGATCTTCTGATTTCCCATTCTGCAAATCTCTGAACAGTTTCAGTGTGACATCAATTCTAACAAGTCATTGGTGTGAACTCTACATTTCAACACTCACCTTCCATATGAGAGGGTAATTCACATAAACCTCTGGTGATGTTCATGTATTCTTGTGGATCAGGACCTGTTCAAATCAACGAGCATTCATTAAACCAGATTTGAATAACAGTGTTGACTCCAGTGTTTCAATGTGATATTCAGTTCAGTGTGTTGATTTACCGTACCGAGCTCCTGGATTTCTTTCAGTATTTTGTCCAGCTTTGGTAATTCATTCTGCATTTTCACAAAGGATTCCCACATCATCCGCCGGGCATGTTTGCCATTCCCCATCACCAAACTGAGGAAGAGTGTGGAACTGTCTCTGCGGTTTCCCTTTACCACGATCTCAGCGACACCCTGTGAAGAACAACAATTCATATATTGAGAAGTGAATGAGACAATGCTAATGGGGATGGAATTAGCTGTTCAGTGATGGGATATTCTGGTAGTTTTGAGCATTATGGCAGGCATTGATCTGCCTCTTCATACACCCATGACACTGTGTTGACAAACTGTGTACTTCCAGAGTCAATAGACCATAGACAATAGGTGCAGGAGTAAGCCATTCGGCCCTTCGAGCCAGCATCGCCATTCAATGTGATCATGGCTGATCATTGCCAATCAATACCCCGTTCCTGCCTTCTCCCCATATCCCAACTCTGTTATTTTTAAGAGCCCTATCTAGCTCTCTCTTGAGAGCATACAGAGAACCTGCCTCCACCGCCCTCTGAGGCAGAAAATTCCAAAGACTGACCACTCTCTGTGAGAAAATGTGTTTCCTCGTCTCCATTCTAAATGGCTTACTCCTTTATTCTTAAACAGTGTCCCCTGGTTCTGGACTCACCCAACATCGGGAACATGTTTCCTGCCTCTAGTGTATCCAAGCCCTTAACAATCTTATATGTGTCAATGAGATTCCCTCTCACCCTTCTAAATTCCATCCTTCTAAATCTGACAGTCCCGCCATCCCGTGATTTAACCTTGTAAACCTACGATCCACTCCCTCAATAGCAAGAATGTCCTTCCTCAAATTAGGGGACCAAAACTGCACACAATACTCCAGGTCAGGTATCACTTGGGCTCTGTACAACTGCAGAAGGTCCTCTTTGCTGCTATATTCGATTCCTCTTGTTATAAAGGCCAACATGCCATTCACTTTCTTCACTGCCTGCTGTACCTGCATGCTTACTTTCATAGACTGATGTACAAGGACCCCCAGATCCCGTTGTGCTTCCCCTTTTCCCAACTTGAAGCCATTTGGATAGTAATCTGCCTTCCTGTTTTTGCTACCAAAGTGGATAACCTCACATTTATCCGCATTAAACTGCATCTGCCATGCCAGTGTGAAACTTGCTTCATATCTGGCAGTGTCAGAGAACACAGCAGGGTACAGCACGGGAACAGGCCATTCAGGCCAATGATGAATCCAATTCCTTTTGGCCTCACATGGACTGTATCCCACTAGGAATGGACGCATCCAGTCCAAACTGCATTTCTTCCTGCTCTGCATTGGAGTGGTGGCGCTGCTTTGGCCGCTGCGGCTCGCCTGTAGTCCGTCTGTTCTTTCTTTTTTTGTTGTTTTCTTGTCCTGTTTTAGCTTGTTAATTTGAGTTATTAGGTTGTGTACGTGTGGGTGGGAGAAACATGTGTTAGTCTCTTCTTTCGGAGGGATGTGACTTTTCTTGTCGTATCCCCCGTCTCCGTCTCCGCTGAGGCCTAATGGCGGAGCTGGCGGCCTCCAACTGTGACCGACCTTGAGGCTCCGGAGGGAGAGCCAGCCATGACCTACCAGCGCGAGACTGTGGCTGAGGCGGTGTTCCGACGTTCCGACTCGGGGCTGAGGCGGTGTCCCGGCATTCCGGCTGCCCGACTCGGGGATGAGGCGGTGTTCCGACGTTCCGAATCAGGGCTGAGGCGGTGTCCCAGCGGCCCGACTCGGGGCTGAGGTGGTGTTCCGGCGTTCTGACTCAGGGCTGAGGCGGTGTTCCGGCGGTCCGACTCGGGGCTGAGGCGGTGTTCCGACGTTCCGACTCGGGGCTGAGGCGGTGTCCCGGTGTTCCGCCGGCCCGACTCGGGTTCAGGCGGTGTCCGCCGGCCCGACTCGGGGCTGAGGCGGTGTTCCGGCGACCCGACTTGGGGCTGAGGCGGTGTTCCAGCGGCCCGACTCGGGGCTGAGGCGGTGTTCCGGCGGCCCAACTCGGGGCTGAGGCGGTGTCCCGGCGTTCCAGCGGCCCGACTGGGGGCTGAGGCGGTGTTCTGGTGTTCCGACTTGGGGCTGAGGCGGTGTCCCGGCGTTCCAGCGGCCCGACTCGGGGCTGAGGCGGCGTTCCGGCGGCCCAACTTGGGGCTGAGGCGGTGTTCCGGCGTTCAACTCGGAGCTGTGGCGGCGTTCCGACGGCGACCCGACTTCGGAGGTTCGGCTGCGGGCCCAGTAGACGACATGGTCGGGAGCTCGCAGGTCACAGGTTGGTGACCTGTTTTTCCGGAGCTCCCGCGGCAATAGCTTCGTCCGCTGGACTGGAGGGCGGCAGCTTCGGCAGCTTCGACTGCCCCGGGCCGCGGAGTTGAACCGGCCCGTTCGTGGAGCACGGTTGAGCCGCGGGACTGACTTACCATTACCAGGTGGGGTCACAACATCGGAGGCCTGGATCGCCTCAGCGCAGAGGAAGAACAAGAAGGGAAGGGACAGACTTAAGATTTTTGCCTTCAATCACAGTGAGGAGGTATCTGGTGAACTCACTGTGGTGGATGTTAAATTTGTGTTATAGTAGCAATGTTACAAAATTTTGAGATTTAAAAAATCAAGTCTGCAATTTATCCCATCAGATAGAGCATAAAAAGAAGTTTAATTTGACACCTAATTCACTTTCATATCTTCAGTATTAAGAAAGTTATGGCCATTTTCATACTCGGAAATTAGCATCTTGTTCCCCATTGCCTTTCAATTGACAACTCAAAAGCTGTGATCTGGATCAGTTAAAAGCCCATAACTTTCTTAAAAATTAATAGAACTCAATGAAATTTTCACTTATTATAGATTGAAGCATTCTGAAATAAATATGAAACAATCTTACTTGGATGACCTGAAATTAAAGCATATAATTAGTTAGTTATCTAATTGTAGCTAATTACAAAATTCAATGAGTAGATCTAAACATCTCTCCATTTCTTAAGAAAAGATAAACTTTTTTTTAATTACCTAAGTGTCCAAATAACATTCACACAATAATCCACAATATAACATAATTTTTAAATCTAATTTTCATGAATTTCTGGGCCAAATGGAAGGAATTTAGTGTTTGATTCCTGTAAATTAATGGCCATTTAAATCAACTAGCGAGTGGGTTTTAGTGGAATGCGGTGGATTGGAACGTTGCGGTTAGCGGTGAAGTCGGGAGGAAAAATACTGTTTGTTCATACATTTTTTTGGACCCCATTTCGCAACATGAAAATGTTATTAAAGCCTCCCGAAAAACCAACTTTTAATCTAAAAATAAACTATTTACCTTTTTTTCTCCCCTCCTGACTGTGGAAAAACGGCACTTTAAGCCCGCCCCCCTCTGAAAGGGGCCAAAGTTGCGCACACGGGGAGCGGCAGAACTGCAGCGCTGTTCAAGGTGAGTTTTGTAACATACCTATTTATTGTGTGTTTTGTTATTTTATTATATGTATGACTGCAAGGCAACGAAATTTCGTTCAGACCAAAAGGTCTGAATGACAATAAAGTTTCCATGATTCCAAGATTTTGAATCCATTATGTTCTTTCATCTACATTCTTACCCTCTGTGTCGGCATTCACTCATTGACCAGATAACGTTTTTATTTCTATACCTACCCCAGTTTTACCCGATCACAGACATTCTTCTCTTGTACATTTCCTGCAGCTCATCCCCTCCTTTCAATGCACATTAACTCGGCTTCTCTTCTCACAGATGCGTAAATAACCGACCTGCTGAATATTTTCTTAATACTGTAGATTTTAGCAAATGTACTATTGTTTATTTTATTTGTCAATTGAATTATAAGCGAACAGTTTAACGTCTTAAGTAATTCAGCCGGTCAGACAGCATCTCCAAATACTAGGTATACAAAAATGTTGGAGAAACTCAGCGGTACCCGTGCCTGGAAGTGGCGCCGACGGACGAGAAGCCGAAGCAAAGAAGTGGAAGCCAAATAACCGAATGGAAACGGCTGAAACGTCAAATAACTGAAAGCGTACAAAGCCGAAACGCCAACTAACCGAGAGCGTGGGACGCCTAAATGCAAACTAACTGAAAGGGTGGGACGCCTAAAAGTCAACTAACTGAAAGGCTACGTTGCCTAAAAGCAAACTCGCTGAATGGTCGCTCTGCCGAAATGCCACCTACCCGAAAGGCGGTGTCGCCTACAAGCCGACGAATTGAATGCCACTCAAGAGAAAAGTGAAATAACGGACATGACGTTGCCGGGGGGGGCGGGACATGTCAGCGATTGGTCCAGACTCCCGCGTCCATCACATCACTGTGGAGGGATGAACATTGTCCTTCTTCAGACTGATGTGAGGAGGGGGGAGGGAAGATGAAAGGAAGAGGCGGAGACAGTGGGCTGAGGGAGAGCTGGGAAGGGGAGGAGAAAGTTGGGACTACCTGAAATTGGAGAAGTCAATGTTCATACCGCTGGGGTGTAAATTACCCAAGCGAAATATGAGGTGCTGCTCATTCAATTTACGGTGGTCCTCACTCTGGCCATGGAGGAGGCCCAGGACAGAAAGGTCGGATTGGGAATGGGAGGGGGAGTTGAAGAGCTGAGCCACAGGGAGATCAGGTAGGTTAATGCGAACCGAGTGGAGGTGTTGGGCGAAGCGATCGCCAAGCCTGCGCTTGGTCTCACCAATGTAGAGCAACTGACATCTAGAGTAGCGAATGCAATAGATGAGGTTGGAGGAGGTGCAGGTGAACCTCTGCCACACCTGGAAAGACTGCTTGGGTCCTTGAATGGAGTCAAGGGGGGAGGTAAAGTGACAAGTGCAGCATTTCCTGCGGTTGAAAGGAAAAGTGCCAAGAGAGGGGGTGGTTTGGGTGGGAATGGACGAATTGACCAGGGAGTTACGGAGGGAGCGGTCTCTGCGGAAAGCAGAAAGGGGAGGAGATGGGAAGATGTGGCCAGTGGTGGCCAGACGTTCCTCCTCTCTGTAAATACTAAGTTATTTTGTGCAGCACATTGTGTGTTATTTTGTAAACCAGCATCTGAAGTTCCTTGTGCTTGTGCCTAATGCCCTCTGTGGTTTCATGAACTGAACTGACCAATGAAACTGATGACACTTGAGAAGTGTAATCGTTTTCTGATTCTGGTTTACAAGTTTACTGCTCCCTGACCATTGTGCTAAGATGCATGTGTAGGAAGAACAGTTGGATCAGAATGGACAATTCTCAGAAATCCCCAGGTCACAGGTTTTATTCCTGATACCAGATCTACAGGACCCAAACTGATCAGAGACCAGTGCCTCCATTTCATTGTTCAACCCAGGCAGTGTGAGTTGAGTGGGACTTGCATTGGTCACTCTTCCCCCAATGCCGTCAGTTCTGAGACAGGAAACATAATTCACCGTGAGCCTTCCACTTACCCCGTGTTCTTGATCATTGAAACATCCCTCCTGTCTCAACATGAAGCTGAGATGTTCAACACTTTCTTCAATTGCCTGTTTCAGTCTCTCCTGATAGAATGTTGTCAGCTGGAACAATTGGTAGTCGTTGCACTGTGTCAGGAGCTCAGAGAATGTAGGCGATAGATCTGTTTATACAAAGAGAGAAACTAAACACCAACTGAATCAGTCCCCATGGCTCCCGCTACAACAACATCCTTTCAACAACAACGACAAGATCACCCTGGAGAATGTACAACGCCGAGCAGCCCGCTTTGTATGTCATGACCACAAGCGCAAATCAAGCGTGAATAATATGCTGACCTCTCGGATGGGATACCCTAGAGCTCCGCAGAACCAGGCTAAGACTTATTGCAATTTGCACCTCCTCCAACCTCATCTACTGCATCCGTTGCTCCAGATGCCAGCTGATCTATATCGGTGAGATCAAGCGGAGGCTTGGCGATCGTTTCGCCGAACACCTCCGCTCGGTCCGCAATAACCAACCAGACATCCCAGTGGCTCAGCACTTCAACTCCCCCTCCCATTCCGTATACGACCTCTCGGTCCTGGGCCTCCTCCAAGGCCAGAGTGAGGAACACCGCAAGTTGAAGGAACAGCACCTCATATTCCGCTTGGGGAGTCTGCATCCTCTGGGCTTAAACATTGAATTTTCTCAATTCTGTTAACCCTTGCTGTCTCCTCCCCTTCCCACCTCTCCCTCAGCCCTCGGGCCCTGGCATTCCCTCTCTCTCTATCTCTCCCCCACCCAAGTCGCACTAGCTTCTCATTTTCACACTACAAACAGCTTACAATGGCCTGTTTCCTTTATCATCGATACTTTTTTGCATATCTTTCATTCATTGTTCTTTATCTCTCCACATCACCATCTATATCTCTCGTTTCCCTGATCCCTAACCAGTCTGAAGAAGGGTCTTGACCCGAAACGTCGCCTATCTCCTTCGCTCCTTAGATGCTGCTGCACCCGCTGAGTTTCTCCAGCCTTTTGTGTACCCTCGATTCTCCAGCATCTGCAGTTCCTTCTTTAACACTTATTGCATTTTACAAGGAGAATCACAGAATCACGCCATCAAATTTCCCGTCATCCCAGATCCAACTGCCATGAAACAAGACAAAATAACGGTCCCTACATCTTCAACTGGCTACATTTCAATAAACTTTGCTACCAATATTCCCTTTACCCAAGGACGATATGGGAATAGAATAGGTTACCACCCAACACACGTGCTGCTCCCGATGTTAAGTCATTTAAAAAGGGATTGAGCAACTAGATCTCCTCAACTTGGTGAAAAAGGCCCGCTTCAAAATGTAATTATTACTCTACTCACTGCGACCTGCGCCAGATAACTACTGATGAGGTGTTTGCACAGTAATCAACCAGAACCAGAGCAGCAACCCTCATCCTGACTGTTCCTGCCCCCTAAGTAGAATGATCAAAACAGAATATCAGAATAAGACAATGCGCTGGAGGAACTCAGTGGATCAACCATCATCTCTGGAAAATATGGGTAGGTGATCTTTCAAGTCTGGACCTTTCTTCAGGCTGCTTGTGGTGGCGGTGAGTGGGAGAAATGTGGACAAGAGGGACAGGTCGAAGCCTGGTAAGTAAGGTGGATACAGGTGAGGGGAGTTTTTGATAGGCTGATAATTGGATTGCTTGGTTAGCCTACAATTCAATGGTATGAACAGTGAATTCTCCAATTTTGAGTAACAATCCAAACCGCACACCCGCATTATTCCCCCCCCCCCCACTCTCTCCGCTGTTTCGCACTGATTTCTCCCCTCCCCATTTCCTGCCCCCTACATTCCTTTCTTTATTTTCACTATCTCCAGCACTCAATCCTTCTGCCTAACACCTTGATTTTTCATCTCTAGCCTTTGTTCGACCACCTATCGATCAAAAATAACTTCCTCAATAATATCCATCTCACTTGCCAGGCTTTGTGATGCCACTCCTCTCTGCCAGCTTACAGCCGCTCCCCTACAATCAAGTTAAGTTAAGTGAGTTTATTGTCACGTGTCCCAGAAAGGACAATGAAATTCTTGCATTGCTGCAGCACAACCGAATATTGCAGGCATAAATACAGATCAGATCAGTGTGTCCATATACCATAGAATAGTAAGATTAAACGAGAACTTACCAGTTCGAAGGTTGATCTTTATTTTATGAGGAGTTGCGATGAGGGATTTCGTGAAGACCCCGCCAACACGCATGCGCGGCATCCTTCAAAGCAGCGGTGTGGAATCACAGACTCGACGAAAAGTAAGGATATTAAGATTAAACTGCGAACTAACCAGCTGAACATAATGATCGAGGGTTGGGAGCGGAGGGCACGAAATCCCTCATCGCAACTCCTCATAAAATAAAGATCAACCTTCGAACTGGTAAGTTCTCGTTTAATCTTACTATTTTACTTCGGAGTCACGTGAGTGACTTCGTGAAGACTTCAAAGCTCTGTGATTACACGCCCTGGACAACGCCCATGCTACCACACTGCCGCAATCCTGATGGAGGAAGTTTGTTAAAGCAATCCAGACTGGACAATCTGAAAATAATTAACATTTATTAAACACAAATCATAAACAAACCCCCTGACTGGGGACAAATGATATTAGGGAGCAGCCCTGAGTACTGCATCCGCATACGTTGCAGGTCCGGCCAATGGCTTATGGTAGAACCGTTGAAAGGTTGACTCACTGGCCCATCCTGCCGTAGCGAGGACGTGATCCATGGGCACCTCCATGGCCCTCGCTGTTGATGTGGATGCAGCCCTGGTGGAATGAGATTTAAACAAGTTAGTGTCAATACCCGCTGCATCCAACACTTCCCTGAGCCACCTGGAGATCGTCTGCACTGTCACCCGGCGATGTGGTTTTTTGTGGCTTATAAGCAGTCCTTGTTCCGAATTCCTGATCGACCGGGTCAACTCAATGTAGCAACGGAGATGGGCGACTGTGCAGAGTGTGGCATCAGAGGGGTACGCCTGGAATTCCAACTGCAGCCCCAAAGATCCGGGTCGATGCTGCTTCAGCAGGTCTGCAACGTAAAACGTTATTTTCCCAGGGGTAGAGAGCATATTGTCAATGCGCAACTTTTGAAGCGCCTGTACCCGCTGAGCAGACGTGAGCGCCATCAACATGACCACCTTCAGGGTGAGCTGGTGAAGAGGTAACCCCGCCATGGGGGACCATGATCTTAACAGGGACAGGACCACTCCTGCATCCCAGACAACGTTATATCTGGGCCGTGGAGGGTTTGTGTTAAATACACCCCTCATAAACTTCGACACCAGATTGTTGGTCCCCACTCCTACCGGAAGGTACGAGGACAGCGCACTCCTGGCGCTATTGATGGTACTATAGCTGAGCCCTTCATCATAGTGGAGGCCCGCCAGGAATTCCAGGACGTCAGGTATTGTGGCAGAATCATAGATAACACTCTTCCTTAAACAGAATAGTTCCCATTTCCTGATCTGGGTCAGGTACTGCCGCCTTGTAGATGCTCTGCATGATGCAGCGATTAAATCCATGGCCCTCGGTGAGATCCCCGTGTTCAGCAAAGGCCTTTTCAGAACCTGCAGACCAACAGGTTTAAATAGGCGTGGCACGGATGCGGCTCGCCAGTGACGGGATTAGTAACCAATTGTGGGTTGTTTCCTATTCGCACCCACGGGTGCTTCAGCATCTGAGAGACCACCGGGTACCACGGTTGTGTCGGCCAGTCGGGTATTACCAGAATGCCTGATGCAGAGTCTAATTTAATCTTCTGTAATACCCGACTGATGAGGCAGAATGGGGGAAAAGCGTAGCAACACCATTTCCCCCAGTGGAGCGAAAAAGCATCCAAAGCCACTGCCCCAGGATCTGGTTCACACGATACATATGTTGGTATCTGATGGTTCAGTCTAGACGCAAATAGGTCAATATCTGGCATACCGAATTTTGTCACAATTTCAGCAAACACAAGGGGATTCAGCATCCACTCAATGTTATCATTAAAAACTCGTGACCTGGTGTCCGCCACCGTATTGAGTATCCCCGGAAGGTACGTTGCTGATATCCAAATACCCCTTTTGATGCACCAGAGCCAAATTGTATTTGCCAAATCATTACAAGATACTGACCTGATACCACCCATATGATTTATATAGGCTACCACCGTGGTGTTATCGATTTGAAGGCGGACATGTGCATGACGCAAATTACTGCAATATGCCCGCAGTCCATGAAAGACCCCCAGCATTTCCAAATAATTAATGCCTTGCACTTGGAGAAGCGTGAACTCATGAGCGTCCCATCTGCCACCACAGCTGGTCACAGTGTCAGTTGCCCCCAAGCCTTGTGCACTCGCATCAGTTTGCAACAGAACCGTGGGATTCGGGAGAATGATGGGTTTGGAACTTACTCCAATATTATGAACCCACCATTCCAGCTCAGTTTGCTCCCCTATGCCTAAGCGCATAGGTCTGTCAAAATGTCCGGTATTCAATTTTAACGCCAGAATTTTACTTTTTTGTAAGTTTTGGTAATGCAACGGACCATAATTTACGGCCGGGAATGTGGCAACCAGTTTACCAATTACCTTAGCAACCTGCCGAATGGTTGGCCTGTTGTTGTCAAGTAAACTGATGCATGCTTGTTGAACGTCCACCACTTTGTCAACTGGGACCGTGATTTTCATCTGGTTAGTGTCTATAGTGAACCCCAAATAGTCCATGACCTGCGAAGGGTTGAGCTTGGATTTGTCTGGATGGATTACAAACCCCATTCTTTGAAACAAAGATATAGCGGCCGAGACTGCCAACTGGGCGTGCTCTAGGGTTTTCCCTGCTATGAAAATGTCATCTAAATATGCCATTATAATATGGTTTTGTTTCCTGAGATGTGCCAATAAAGGTTTGACAATTTTAGTAAATAGTCTCGGCGCTGTTGTAATCCCATTAGGCAAAGCCATATATTGCCATAATTGACCTTCCCAGACAAATTTCAAGAACCTTCGATGTTGTTTAGCAATAGGGACTGTATAGTACGCATCCTTCAGGTCAATGCAAGCCATAAAGTACCCATGACTAACCAACTGCTTGGCCGTCTCAAACGTCTCCATCTTAAAATGGGTATATTGTACGAAAGCATTCAACTGGGTTAAGTCGATGATAATCCGACAGCCTCCATCCTTCTTAACCCTAGTAAAGATGTTGGAAACAAACTCCAATGGCTCGTGCGTCGTTTTTTGTATCACCCCTTTCTTTTCTAATCGTAGTATTTCAACATGAGCCCGCTCCTTCTCTGACTGAGAGAGTGCAAATTTGCGACTAGGCTCATGTTGCGAAGGGGGATCTCTGCCATTAATAAACTCTATCTCATAACCCTGAATGCTTTGTAAAATAAAAGGATCCGTAGTTAGGGTATCCCAAGCAGACCGGAAACCCCGAAGCCGTCCCCCCACCGGTGAGGTTACTAATGCTACGTTGTGGGCGGACCCAAGCCCCCTTACCTCCAAGGTTAGCGCCAGGGTCTGGACTGTGGTGTCTTTGCTCCTCGTGTGGCGCGGCCCTGTTGCCACATCTTCCAAGCTGGCTTGGGCTGGCCTTGGAATAAAAAAGGCCTCTGCTGTTGGGCCCCCGCCGAGGAATATGTTTGTGAATATGTTCCCCCATATTGCGGCATTCACTTTCGGTACGTTGAGGGAGTTACAGTTTGCTGGTGCCTTATACTTCCCCACTGTTTCCGAGAGCACGGTATCCTGGAGCTGGTGCGTAGTCAGGAAATCGATTGACGCCGCTATTTTGGGATGTAGTGGTCCTCCTGCCGCCGCAGGTGACCCAAATTTCGACACCGCCTCCAACATTTCCTGTGGGTTCTGGACCTCTTCTCCCTCCTCAGGCTCACCCATACTTCCTTGCTGGCGCTCAAGCGACGGGGAGATAGAAGGTGGCGGCTGCATGTAGCTCCCAGACCTCTGGGATTCCCGTTCCTGACGCTCCAGGTCCCGTTGATAGAGCACCTCCACCATATGCTCCAACCGGCCGATACGACCGTCACCGCTGTACGCGGGCCACTGGTCGTCTTCCCCAGCCTCTCCAGAGGAACCGGGGCTTCCAGCAGTTGTCAACACCACCACGGAATGTACTGCCGGGAAGTCGCCAGCTCCCACTCCAGCGGGGCTGTGCGACTCCCACACGGACACACCGCTGGTCCGCCGTCGTTTGGACAGCAGCGGCCCCTCTGTCTGATGGGAGGGAAGAGGGCTAGAGTCAGTACTTGCACCAGAAACTGGACTCTCTGATGTCCGTGCGGGCTTACCACCACAGCGTTCCACATATAAACGGGACTGTGGCGGCGCATGGTCTGCTTTACCCGCCTCAGCAGGGGCGCTGGACCGTACTTTGCTGCCACCGGCCCGCACTACGGCAGCCTGTTCCGGTGGTGTGCCGGTACATCCTGCCCCCACAGGGATCCTCGGCACGCCAGCATTGCCACTGGTCTGCTTCCTTGCAGGTTTCCCCAGTGGCTTGTCCCTGCCTGCCGTACCGACAAGGCTGGGCTTTAGCGAGGCTTCCCCCCTGTTCTGCCCGCGAGGGACCTTTAAAGGGGGGATGCACTCGCGGACACGCTTGCTCCAAGAGCCCCACGTGCCTTACCTCCAGCCCTGGTCTTGGGCACTGGAGTTCTGGAGTCAGGGTCTCCCAGCCCCTGCTCCTGCGCGGACACCCTCTTCTTAGTCAGAGGGGTTGTGCCGGGTCTGGTCAGCTGCTCAGAGCTCCCCGACTGCCGCGACTTCTTCCTCGGTGGTGTCTCAGCTGCTCCCGATGTAGCGGGCAGCTCCAAGGACTTCACTCGCTGAACGCGACTCCCACTTCTTCCTCCTTCCATGGTTCTGAAAAACACACAGACCACACAAAACGGTAAACCAGCTCAAGGTTAACTTACCTGCAGCTGCTTACCTTTTTGAAGGAGCCGGTTGAGGGAGCGCACTCCCCCCCCCAGCTGCCGTGAGCAAATGCGCGCGACGATATGCCGCGCATGCGTGTTGGCTGGGTCTTCACGAAGTCACTCACGTGACTCCGAAGTAAAATATATATAGACACACATAAATAAACAGATAAAGTGCAATACACTGTTATAGTTCAGAGTTTGTTTGAAGTTGTGTTCAATAGTCTGATGGCTGTGGGGAAGTTGCTGTTCCTGAACCTGGATGTTGCAGATTTCAGGCTCCTGTACCTTCTAACTGATGGCAGTGGAGAGATGAGTGTATGGCCAGAATGGTGAGGGTCCTTGATGATGTTGGCAGCCTTTTTGACGCAGTGACTGCGGTAGATCCCCTCGTTGGTAGGGAGGTCAGAACCAATAATGGACTGGGTAGTGGTCAAAACTTTCTGGAGCCTTTTCCGCTCCTGAACGCTCAAGTTGCCGAACCTATGCACGATGCAACTGGTCAGCATGCTCTCTACAGTCTGAAGGATCGGGGAGGCTGTGGAAGTGTGTGAGCCAGGAAGGAAGGGCAGTGTCTGACCAGGCGAGGATGTGACGGTGTGACCCAGGGAGCATGGGCCCCAGGTGGATGGGACAGCGTGTGACCCGGGAAGGGTGGACACTGGGGGAATGGGATCATCTCCATAGCCGGTGTTCAGACAGAGAACAAATCATAGCAAAAAACAGTAGACGAATGGACTGAAGAAGAGGTGCAGATGTACTTATCACCTGAGGCAACACTGTAGTTGATGCCAACTAATCTCCCTAGGATTATCTTCCACATCCATAAACTACCCAGCTTACTCATGGATAATGGAAACGTCTTGCAATTACTCTCCTTCAACCAAGTCTGTCCCACCCATCACCATCGCTCCACTCTCTGTGGCCTCATGCTCCCTGGCTTAATTGATATTTTGTCATGTGTATCCAAGTTCAGTGACCATCCTCCTATACACGAGGATCTGGAGAGGAATAGATACACTATCTATTATAGAAAATAGATAAATGCACAGTCTTTTACCCAGAGGAGGAGAATCAAGAAACAAATGGCATCGGTTTCAGGTGGGGTAGGGGATTTTATGGTAAAATCGGTACATGGATTGGATAGGTTTAGAGGGACATGGGCCTTATGCAGGCTTGTGGGACTATAGTAGATCGGCCATGATGTTTGACATGTCCAAGGTGGGCCGAAGAGCCTTGTTCCATACCGTGTGCTTCTATGACTCTGAGGCACAACTTGGACCATAATAACTCCAACAGTGCTGACTACACAGAGACCAAACACAAGAGTCGCCACGTTTTATGCGCCATCTTATACTCTTCACTTTCTCAGAAAGCCTCTCCCCAGTCACTGCATTAATGCACATCTGAATCTTCAATGAGGATGATTCATCGCCTCTACAATCATTCCCTCTGTCCTTTCAACTACTGTCTGCAGGATCACAGATCAGGAAGGTTTAGAAGGGTATGGACCAAATGCAGGCAGATGGGACCAGTGCAGATGGGGCATCTTGGGCCTGTTTCCCTGCTGTACGAGTCTATGACTTTATGATATGGATTAATGAAGCCAAACCTGGAGATGATACATAGAACATTGAATAGTGCAGCACGGGAACTGGCCCATCGATGCCCCATATCTGCACCAACAATATCATACCAATTTGATCTAATCCCATCTACCTGCTCATGGACTGGATCCTCTGTTCCCTGTCTAAACAGTGATTCCACCACCTCCTCAGGCAGGACCTTCCAGGAACCGAACAAAGTCTGCGTAAAAAAATAGTCCAGCCTGTCCCCTTTAAACATTCCTCTCTCAGTCAGAAACATCCCCACCTTGGGAACAAGACTGGCTATATCAATGCCCCTTATATTTTATACTTCTATTAGGACTCCACTCAGCCTTCATTTCTCAGATCAAACAATCCAGTCTTCATCTGCCTTAACTCAGACCATATTTCCAAATAATGTGTTTTCTATTGGATCATTTGACAGCTCTCCCCTTGATCCACAATTCTGGAAAGAGTTCTTTGTTTTTTTAACTTACTAACTCGGCCATCTACGTTTTTGTCCAAATCATAGACATGATCAGAAATTGCAGTGGTTCCAGAACTGATCCTGGCAGAATAATATTGGTCATGAACCTCGTCAGAACACTCCTCCGCACTATTCCTCTCTCCTGTTTCACCTCACTCTAACCCCTTTGTTTTTTCTCTTCCCTGTCCCTAAGACTTCACCATTCTGCAGCATCCACTCCCCTTCCCATTTCACTCACCTGCTCCTTGAATGAGACCCGATGATTCCTTGTTTGATGGATCTCGGTCATGATGGATTTCGCCACTTGGGTCAGCTTCAGGGCTGTGAACCACGTCTCCTATTCCTCTCCCTCTGGACTGACATTGTTCCCTTTCCTCTTCGGCGGGTTCACATTCCATTGACGTTCTGCTCTCAATCCTACTTTGCTTTTCCGTCGTTGTTCCTGTGTTCTGACCTTCGTTCTTTGATGAGGTGCCTGGCCAAAGTCTTTTGAAGACCTTGCCCACTTGAGTTAATTTCCCACCTGAAAAAAACCCCATTAATTGCAGATTGCAGAGAAATTTCTAATTGAGAAAACCAAAGGTTTGGAATAACCGACAGCAATGTGAGCTGACATTCTGGGTCAGGGGTGGGGAACCTTTTCATGTTGGAATGCCGCATTAAGTTAGCGTTAATCTAATAAGGCCGCATCCAAGAAAATTCAATTAGATATACTTCAAAATGCACATTATTTTGTAAAAAACTATGTACTAACTTTAAGAAAATGAAAAAAATTGTTCATTCTAAAGTTAACTAACCTTTTAATGACTTTGTTGTGACTGCTTTTTGTGGGAAAGCATTTGAATATTTGGTTGCAACATGAAGGTACTCAGTTTCAGCTGATTTTCTAGATGGGTATCCGTCATTTGTGACCTTAAGGGCGACCTTAAGGGATTTGGGTTAGGTAGGAGAATGTAGAATCGCAGCAATAAGTGGTTGAAAAGCAAGAAAGCTTTTTTCGTGCGGGGAGGATTATTTTGTTGAATCTTCTTTTACTCTTTAGTATTTTAAATATGTTCATTTTAAGATTAAAATAAAAATAATAAGATGAACAAAAACATATTAATAAAAATGAAAGGATTTGTTCTACAAAATTTGGATTCATTTAAAATGCCACACTTAATGGCCTAGAGGCCGCATGTGGCCTTAAGGCCGCAGGTTCCTCACCCCTGGATAAGAGCGTGGAAGATGCTGTCCTTGAATCTGTTGCTATGTTATCTCCATCTATCTAATATAAAATATGGATGCTTGTTACTTTGCTATAATCTGATCATTTTGTTCCAAGTATTCCTGATTTTGACCTTGCAGTTATCTGCCAAAATTCTGATCACTTGACTAAGCATTTCTACTGCCGTTGAACCAGTATTTGTGGATGATTAGTCAACATGTTAGACGGAGAAGTGACATTTCAAGTTTAATCCTGATAAGGGCACGTTGACACATGTTGGAAAGATAAATAAAACCAAGATATTCACCATGAATGACAAGGGCCTAGAGATCCCTGAGAAACACCCATATAAATCCAAACGCAGGCTTGGCGATCGCTTCGCCCAACACCTCCGCTCGGCTCGCAATAACCAACCTTATCTCCCGGTGCCTCAGCACGTCAACTCCCCCTCCCATTCCCAACCCAACCTTTCTGTCCTGGGCCTCCTCCACGGCGAGAGTGAGGCCCACCATAAATTGCAGGAGCAGCACCTCATATTTTGCTTGGGCAGTTTACACCCCAGCGGTATGAACATTGACTTCTCCAATTTCAGGTAGTTCCCGCTTTCTCCTCGCCTTTCCAGCTCTCCCTCAGTCCACTGTCTTTGCCTCTTCCTTTCTTCTTCCCACCCTCACATCAATCTGAAGAAGGGTCTCGACCTGAAACGTTGCCCATTTCCTTCGTTCCATAGATGCTGCCACACCCACTGAGTTTCTCCAGCATTTTTGTCTACGTACAAATCCATAGATCCATTAATCCTAAAGTCAGCAACACACACAAAGACAACATTTAACATTCTTGTCATTAGCTGCAGCATAGAACGCAAGTGAAGGGAGGCCTTAATGCAGGGAGTTGATTTTCAGCCTTAAGTTGGAGGAGAGTGTGCAATTCTGATCTCCATACTGGGGGAAGGATGCCTTTGCACTGGAGACGATGCAGAGGAGATTCATCAGGATATTGCTCGGAAATGAATATTTCAATTATCAGCAGGGACTGGAGTGATTTAAGTCGTCTTCCTTGGAAAAAGAGTGCTAATTTATCAGACAATTCCTGCATCTGCCCACCTGGGACTGATGTCCCTGTAGATGTCAACTCTCTGTGCTCAGCCTCTTCCCTATTCCCACTTCCGTGTGAACATCATTTCTTGCATCAGCTCTACACCCACTGACAGCGCATCATAATATATGTCACAGGTTCACAAACCTTTTTGTTTCTTTGATGTAGAGGCCACTGAATCACCTCCCCAGTCACCACCTTCAGCCATGTTGACGACAGGAGTTCACAAACTCTGTAGCTCTGGAATAAACAATATTAACAGAACCATCAGGTGACAATTAAATGCGAAGGAAAACATTGCCTTGTGATCCAACAAACAGCATTACAGTGCAGCGGAGATGTGGAAAACACCCCTTCCAAACAACAGACAACAGGTGCAGGAGGAGGCCATTCGGCCCTTCGAGCCAGCACCGCCATTCAATGTGATCATGGCTGATCATCCACAATCAGTACCCCATTCCTGCCTTCTCCCCATATCCCCTGACTCCGCTATCTTTAAGAGCCCTATCTAACTCTCTCTTGAAAGCATCCAGAGAACCGGCCTTCACCGCCCTCTAAGGAAGAGAATCACACAGATTCACAACTCTGTGTGAAAACAAGATGGTATACCCCTGCAAATTAACAAACAAGAAAAGCAGAAATAGACAACCTAGTTCCTCATGTCTACCCCGTCATTCATAAGACTTTATCTGATCTATCCAAGGCAGCAATTAATCATCGGAGCCAGATCCCTGAAGCTTTCAAACCCCCTGATCACCGTATCGCTATTCCAGACCAAACACGGCCAATCCCCAACATCCACACCTCACCAGTTTGGAGGCTTCAACTCACAGAGAAAGAGGAAAAATAGCCACTGATGGGGAATTATTGTCACACTCTGCTGGCCCTATTCTTACCACAACATTCAACAAAAGCTGCCACACCACCATGTTACCCATTGCCAAATTCCCCACTAACTGCAACGGGAAATAAACTACAAGCATCCCAACTCTGCTGGAAACTGTAGTCCTCACTGCTCCCATGGCACATTCCACCACATCCCTGGAGTTTCCATTCCAGAATAGAAGGATTATATCCCAGGCCTGGGTTCTGCTGGGTCTCCATGATGCCAGGTGATGTCTGCAGTACCACCACCAGTCCCACTTCACAGGAGAATCATCCATCTCATCTCTACACTGCCCAAACCCGCCCAAAGGTTCATCGGATGGCGTTACCGGGAGAGAGCTGGAGACTCTAGGCGCTAGGAGTGTCCCAGTAGGAGGGTGAACTGGGTTCAAATCAAATCAAATCTGTTTATTTGTCATTGCACATCAACTGTACAACGAAATTTCATGTGCATCCCCTTCAATGGTAAACAATAAAAGACACAGGATAAAAAGATTTAAAAAAGAACAAAACACAATAACACAAACCATTTACTCTCACATTTACATTTACTACAAGATCAATGCATAAAATAAGTAATAGATAATAAAAAAATGCACATTATATTGCACATTCTAGCAGACAAATTTTTATTTGCACCCCGAATTGTTCATGCCTACAGCGCCTTCAAAGTAGGTGGAGGTGCCCCACGGGACACAAAGATGGGTGAGGAGAGGAGGTTGGTTCACAGGAATTGCACCAGGACATCGAGCTCGCAGGCTGATCAGATTTGGACTTTGAAACTGGCGATGCCTGCATGTGTAATATGTGCTTTAAGAATTTCACTGTACAGTTACATATTGAACTACTGAACTGTTGAACAAACATCTGTTCTTCTCAGCACTCAGCTCTCCAACTGATTCATCCTCAACAAACTGGGATTATCCTGTGCTACCTTGCAGACATTCTCTATTATCAAAGCTGAAAGATACAATTCTGCATTAAATGGTACTACTTTTCGTCCTGAACTATCTCAACTGTGGACAAGTCATCACTCCCTACCTTTAAACAACCTCTAGCATCTAAATCAAACGTATTTGTTTATCTTACCGTTGTGTGAGATCTGGCCAAATACAAATGACCAGCATTTGTTACCAGTGTAATAAAGACAATGTGTATTTACTTTATTGATTAAAATAGTGAATGCAGAAAATAGAAGTGCAATGGTTGATGATCCATGATCAGAACTGGGCCTGTAATCAAATGCTGCTGACGCAGTGTTTCCAGTATGTTTCTCTTTTTCATTCAGGTCTTCTGGACTAGCAATATTTTTTTTAAAATCCATGCCCAAAAATACGGTTGCGAAAGTCATTATGAAATAGTTCCCTGAGCACTGAGCCATTTAGTGAGTGTAAAACAAACTGGGACATTTGCTTTGACTCCAGCAGACTGCTCAGCGCATTCAACACATCAAGTGTTGGTTGCAACTTTATACAAGTGTGTGTGATGGATGTGCAGCATGAATCTCCTCCAACACATCCATTGACAAAACGCAGCAGCAGCTGTTGCTCTACATGACTTTTCTGCTTCAAACTATCACTGGGACACATTTACTCACAACAATAAATTCAATGTGCTGCTGACAGACAAGAGGAAATCACATTCAAAGGGGGAATTTAACCCAAGTCTCTCCCCAAGATTACAGCCGTCCACTGGGGAGCGGCGGACAAAATACTCACCGATGGATGGATGGAAATCTGCTGTCCTCGCTCCCCGGTCCCGGACTACCAGTAGCTAAGATGGCCGTCTATGACTTCACTCCTATTGACTCCAATGGCACACTGCCAGTAGTTAAGATGGCCGCCTAACTTCACTCTCAATGACTTCAATGGCAGACTGCCAGTAGTTAAGATGGCCGCCTGACTTCTTGAGTTAAAGAAGGAACTGCAGATGATCTGAAGGTCTGAAGAAGGGTCTCGACCCGAAACGTCGCCTATCTCCTTCGCTCCTTAGATGCTGCTGCACCCGCTGAGTTTCTCCAGCTTTTTGTGTAACCAACTTCTTCAGATGTCAATCTGTTGTCGTCGCTCCCCGCCCACCCGCCCGGACTGTGGGGCCCCGCTCCCCACAGCAGGACCCCCACTCCCCCGGACTGGACAGTGGAGTCCCTCTCCTCTCCTCGCTCCCCCGGCCCGTGGACTCCCTCTCCTCTCCCCCGCCGCGGCCACAACACAACAGGTCGATCGGCTGCAACAGGTCGGTCGGAAGGAAGGAAGCGCCGCCCATCCGGTGACTTGCCAGACTGTACACATGCGCACTGCGTCATCATGGCGAGGGCGGGGCCAAACCGTCGCCGGGAAGGAAATTAAACAGAACCGCAGATGCTGCAAATCTGAAACGAAGACCCGCAGATGCTGCAAATCTGAAACGAAGACCCGCAGATGCTGCAAATCTGAAACGAAGACCCGCAGATGCTGCAAATCTGAAACGAAGACCCGCAGATGCTGCAAATCTGAAATAAAACCCCGCAGATGTTGCAGGTTTGAAATCAAACCCACAGATGCTGCAGGTTTGAAATCAAACCCACAGATGTTGCAGGTTTGAAATCAAACCCACAGATACTGCAGGTTTGAAATCAAACCGTGAAACACAACCTCAAGTTTCCATTTAGGTTGCACACCACCTCTACCTTAAAATATCGATGTGTCCAAATGGTGAACTCTCTCCCCCAAACAGAACATGTCACATGTCATGGGTGGAATTGGCTGGCTGCTCACAAATTCCGCTCAAATAAAACAAAAGATGTTCTGACAAGTAAACACAAGTCAAACATTTACCACACATTTTCAATTCCAAGAAAAGTTACAATTGGCAAAGTCACGGGCTGTTAGGTGGTTAATTGGAATAAGTTTGGAACTTATTAACCGTATTAAGAACTTTGATAAATTATTGGAAAAGCTACATTTCACAAGAGCATCAATTGAGATGTATAGAGTAATGAGATGAGGGATGAAAGGAGGAGGACCACTTTCCCTGAGTAATTCGGTAGAATACAGGGCAGCACGGTGATACAGGAATTAGCTGAAAGATTGTAGACCTGGTGAAACGTTTTTCCCACCACAGGATCAGTACAGATCTGGAACTAGGCCAAAATTACCTTTGAAGAAACTTATACACTAAAATGTGTGCTTGAAGACTGGTTACCAGAAGGTTGGATCTGACCGATGAACTCTTGCACAATGGCAAAGACACTGTGGGTCGAATAACTGGTTTCCTCTGTCCTCAATTTATTGAAACCGCAAATGACCAACGGTACCTGGGGGATGGAGGTACCACTGGTAGACAGAGTGATGAAGACAGGAACCCCAAGCACATTTACACTGGGTGGAGCTGGGCAGCCATTGTTCCACCGTTCCTCAGAGTCAGAAACAAGCCACCCCAGAAACACACCGACCACCACCCCAGTCACAGATTCTGACCCCTGGATCTGGACTCTTCACTCAGGGGAAACACCAGGAGTCAAGAGTGTTAAATTCTCACATGTACAATGGAACAATTAAATACTTACATGCAGCATAACATAACACCCGCCATACATCCAATCTATGGACATTTCATTCAGGTCACCCCTCTAAACACTAAAGAGCAGAGGCTAATCGTTGGTCTTGCTACACACGGCAACACTAGTCTGATGAAACTTTATGCAATATTATTCCTTATTTACATCAATAAATGTTATCTAATACTCTTGGTGCTGCTGCAGCACGGCACCATGTTAATTGTATAATAGTACAAAAAACGTTCACAGAATACAGCATTGCTGCTTCATTGTCTGCTGGCGAGGATGGTCTCACATTTCCCACAGTCACCCCATCTGGCACCATGCTGTCACCCACATACCCTGTCCCCACCCTGCCGAGCCCTCTCGACACCCTCCACAATCTCCCCACCATCCTGCTGAACCCTCTCTCCACCCTCCACACCCCATCCTCACCCTCCTGAACCCTCTCTTCACCCTCCACACCACATCCTCACCCGCCTGAACACTCCACACCCAATCTCCACCCTACTGAACCCTCTCTGCGTCCTCCACATCCCACTCCCTCTCCCAAACCCTCTGTGCACCCTCCACATCCCTTCCGAACCCTCTCTGCACCCTCTCCCCTCTTTGCACCCTACAAACCCCGTCCCCATCCTCATGAACCCTCTCTGCACGGTGGCGCAGTGGTAGAGTTGCTGCCTTACAGCAAAATGCAGCGCTGGAGACCCGGGTTCGATCCCGACTACGGGCGCTATCTGTACGGAGTTTGCATGTTCTCCCGGAGACCTGCGTGGGTTTTCTCCCAGATCTCCGGTTTCCTCCCACATTCCAAAGACATACAGGTTTGTAGGTTAATTGGCTTGGTGAATGTAAAAATTGTCCCTAGTGGGTGTAGGATACGTTTGTGACGACCAGTGGTGGTGATTATAGTCAAAGATACAGATACAGGGCAATGGAGACGCGCTGTATCCCCTCTCTACCCCCTCCTTATCTACCCCCTCCTCCTACTCTCTCCCCCCTCCTCTCTCCACCACCCCTTTCTCTCCCTACCCATCTCTTTACCCGCCCCCCCTTCTCCTCTCCCCCTCCCCCTCCCCTCCTCCTCCCCCCTTCCCTTCTCCTCTGCCCTCCCCTTCTCCTCTCTCCATCCCCATCCCCCCTCCTCCATCCCCCCCTCCTCTCCCCCTCTCCTACCCCCTCTTCTCCTCTCCCCCCACCTCTACCCCTTCTCCTCTCCTTTCTCCTCCCCCCCTTCTCCTCTCCACGTCCCCTTCTCCTCTCCCCATCCCCCCCTTCTCCTCTCCCTCGCTCCCCCCTTCCTCTACCCCCTCTTCTACCTCTTCTTCTCCTCTCCCCCCTTCTCCTCTCCCCCTCCCCCCTTCCCCCTCTCTCCTCTCCCCTCCCCCTCCTCTCCCTCCCCCCTCTCTCCCTCCTTCCCCCCCTCTCCCTTCCCCCCCTCTCCCTCTCCCCCCCCTCTCCCTCTCCCCCCCTCTCTCCCTCTCCCCCCCTCCTCCTCCTCTCCCCTCTCCCTCTCAGAGCTCCTGTTGATTTGGAAGCAGCAGCAACAAAGAGAAGCAGGAGAAAACACTGATTGGCTCTAGCCCGATAGGGAGGAGAGTTAGAAGCAAAGATTATAGAGGAGCAAGATGCGCCACTCCATGGAAAAGGCGTAGTATCACGTGTGTGATTGTCGACGCCATATTAGCGGACCAGAGATGGCGTCGACTATGGCGTCTACTAGTCTGATGAAACTTTATGCAATATTATTCCTTATTTACATCAATAAATGTTATCTAATACTCTTGGTGCTGCTGCAGCACGGCACCATGTTAATTGTATAATAGTACAAAAAACGTTCACAGAATACAGCATTGCTGCTTCATTGTCTGCTGGCGAGGATGGTCTCACATTTCCCACAGTCACCCCATCTGGCACCATGCTGTCACCCACATACCCTGTCCCCACCCTGCCGAGCCCTCTCGACACCCTCCACAATCTCCCCACCATCCTGCTGAACCCTCTCTCCACCCTCCACACCCCATCCTCACCCTCCTGAACCCTCTCTTCACCCTCCACACCACATCCTCACCCGCCTGAACACTCCACACCCAATCTCCACCCTACTGAACCCTCTCTGCGTCCTCCACATCCCACTCCCTCTCCCAAACCCTCTGTGCACCCTCCACATCCCTTCCGAACCCTCTCTGCACCCTCTCCCCTCTTTGCACCCTACAAACCCCGTCCCCATCCTCATGAACCCTCTCTGCACGGTGGCGCAGTGGTAGAGTTGCTGCCTTACAGCAAAATGCAGCGCTGGAGACCCGGGTTCGATCCCGACTACGGGCGCTATCTGTACGGAGTTTGCATGTTCTCCCGGAGACCTGCGTGGGTTTTCTCCCAGATCTCCGGTTTCCTCCCACATTCCAAAGACATACAGGTTTGTAGGTTAATTGGCTTGGTGAATGTAAAAATTGTCCCTAGTGGGTGTAGGATACGTTTGTGACGACCAGTGGTGGTGATTATAGTCAAAGATACAGATACAGGGCAATGGAGACGCGCTGTATCCCCTCTCTACCCCCTCCTTATCTACCCCCTCCTCCTACTCTCTCCCCCCTCCTCTCTCCACCACCCCTTTCTCTCCCTACCCATCTCTTTACCCGCCCCCCCTTCTCCTCTCCCCCTCCCCCTCCCCTCCTCCTCCCCCCTTCCCTTCTCCTCTGCCCTCCCCTTCTCCTCTCTCCATCCCCATCCCCCCTCCTCCATCCCCCCCTCCTCTCCCCCTTCTCCTCTCCCCCTCTCCTACCCCCTCTTCTCCTCTCCCCCCACCTCTACCCCTTCTCCTCTCCTTTCTCCTCCCCCCCTTCTCCTCTCCACGTCCCCTTCTCCTCTCCCCATCCCCCCCTTCTCCTCTCCCTCGCTCCCCCCTTCCTCTACCCCCTCTTCTACCTCTTCTTCTCCTCTCCCCCCTTCTCCTCTCCCCCTCCCCCCTTCCCCCTCTCTCCTCTCCCCTCCCCCTCCTCTCCCTCCCCCCTCTCTCCCTCCTTCCCCCCCTCTCCCTTCCCCCCCTCTCCCTCTCCCCCCCCCTCTCCCTCTCCCCCCCTCTCTCCCTCTCCCCCCCTCCTCCTCCTCTCCCCTCTCCCTCTCAGAGCTCCTGTTGATTTGGAAGCAGCAGCAACAAAGAGAAGCAGGAGAAAACACTGATTGGCTCTAGCCCGATAGGGAGGAGAGTTAGAAGCAAAGATTATAGAGGAGCAAGATGCGCCACTCCATGGAAAAGGCGTAGTATCACGTGTGTGATTGTCGACGCCATATTAGCGGACCAGAGATGGCGTCGACTATGGCGTCTACTGGGAAACTGAGCTTCTCTATGATCTTTGTCTCTCGATCTGCTGCTGTGTAATCCGCTCCAAAGCTACAGAGCAGTTGCAAGCAAAGATTATAGAGGAGCAAGATGCATTAGAAAGTTATTAGATTTATTTGTAATAGATCTTTACTTACCTCTCGATCCCTCTCTATCCCCCTTCTTCTCTCGATCACCCTCTCTTCTTTCTATCGCTCTCTCTCCCCTGTCGATCGCTCTCTCTCCCCTCTCGATCTCTTTTTCTCCCCTCTCGATATTTCTCTTCCCTCTGGATCTCTTTCTCTCCCCTCTCTTCCCGATTTCCCTCTCTCCCTCCCTTCCCTCTGTGTGAGAGTTGGCAGCCCTGCTATGCCTTCGGCCCAAAAGAGGATAGAAATAAATTACATAATGGTCTTTGTAGGAAGATTTTAATAAGCTCTTCTATCCAAAGGTTTGCTTCTATCTGTCCCACCATATATTTATGTGTTTGTGTGTGCCTGTAATTTTGTGCAGTGTGTGTTAACGCAGTACAAGGGAAGCTGTACAATGTAATGCAAGGTAAACTACGCAAAGGAGGGGCTGGGGAGGAAAGATTCGAGGGAAATTGGGGAACAGGGGGAAAAGGGAGGGGGAGAGTGAGAGAAGGAGGGGGAGAGGGGAGGGTGGGAGATCGAAAGAAGATGGGGAGAGGGTGATCGAGGGGAGATAAGAGAAGAGAGGAGGATCTAAAGAGGGAGAGAAAGATCGAGAGAAAGAGAGATGGAGAGGAAGAGAAAGATCGAGAGGGGGATAGAGAGGGATCGAGAGGTAAGTTATTACAAATAAATCTAATAAATTTCTAATGCATCTTGCTCCTCTATAACCTTTGTTTACAACTGCTCTGTAGCTTTGGAGCGGATTACACATGGGGAGGCAATCCGCCAAAATGGCGGCCGTGCCGTTCCGTTACGTACTACACACCAGCCCATTGGATTTTCACTGAGTGGCGCATCTTGCTCCTCTATAATCTTTGGTTAGAAGTGAGTCAGAGGGTGAAAACAGTTGAAAAGGAGAGGCAAAGCACAGGCAGACTTTACTCAGTGTGATGCTTGCAGTATGTGGGAGGTCAAGGACACTGCTGGTGCCTCTGGCTGCTACAAATGTGAGAAGTGCATCCAGGTACAGCTCCTGAAGGACCGTGTTGGGGAATTGGAGCAGCAAGTGGATGACCTCAGGTTCATCCGAGAAACAGAGTAATTCCTCGACAAGTCCTACAGTGAGATTGTTTCACCTAAGGTACTGGAAGGGAAAATGTGGGTGACGGTGAGAAAGGGAGGGAAACTTGGAATGCAAAGGTCCCCGGGTGTCGTACCTCTTGTGAACAGGTTCACCCACTTCGAAGCTGTCGGGACAGAAGACGTTAAAAAAATGAGCAGCGGGCTGGCTTGCGAAGCAAAAAGGGCTGTTGAGCCAAAACCAAAGATGCCAACCTCGGGCAACGCCATTGTAGTTGGAGACTCCATTGTGAGAGGTATGGACAGGGGTTTCTGCATCAACAGATGGGATTCGAGGATGATGTGCTGCCTTCCTGGTGCCAGGATCCAGGATGTCACGGACAGAGTGCAGAAAATCCTCAAGAGCGAAGGTGAACAGCCGGAAGTGGTAGTACATGTCAGCACAAACGATGTCAGAAAGAAGGGGATGAATATTCTGAAGCGTAACGTTAGAGAGCTCGGAAAAATGCTGAAAAGCAGGACCTCCAGGGTTTGTTATCTCTGGTTTGCTTCCAGTTCCTCGTGCTGGCGAGAGCAGGAACAGGGAGATACGGGACCTGAATGTGTGGCTGAGTAACTGGTGCAGGGGGAAGGAATTTAGATTACTGGGATCTGTTTTGGAGTAAGGGGGAACTGTACAAAAGGGACGGATTGCATCTTAACAGGTGGGGGACCAGCTTTCTGGCAGGCAGGTTTGCCACTGCTACACAGGTGGTTTTAAACTGAATAAGGGGGGTGGGGTGTCAAATGAGATAGTCGACGATGGAGTTAAAGGAAAAGAGTGTAAAGGGATGGTTAATTACCCCAGAATTAATGGGAAAGGAAGCTCACAAAGGGATAGGAGAGTATGGCCAAGTGTAATAGGGATCGATGTGAAAGGTGAGATGCGTAAGGAATTAAAAGTATTGTATATGAATGCGCGAAGTATAAGAAGTAAAGTAGATGAGCTTGAGGCTCAGTTAGAGGTTGGTAGATATGACATTGTGGGGATTACTGAGACCTGGTTGCAGGAGGATCGGGCCTGGGAACTTAATATTCAGGGTTATACATCCTATGGAAAGGACAGGGAGGTGGGCAGAGGAGGGGGGGTAGCTCTGCTGGAGAGCGATGGAATACAGTCCCTTGCAAGGGAAGACATACGGACTGACGAGGTAGAGTCACTGTGGATTGAGTTGAGGAATTGTAAAGGCAAGAAGACACTAATTGGTGTTATTTACAGACCCCCAAATAGTAGCCCGGGTGTAGGGTGTAAGTTGCAGCAGGAGTTAAAACTGGCATGTAACAAAGGTAATGCCACTGTGGTGATGGGGGATTTCAATATGCAAGTACACTGGGAAAATCAGGTTGGTTCAGGACCCCAAGAAAGAGAGTTTGTAGAATGCCTCCGAGATGGATTCTTAGAGCAGCTTGTAATGGAGCCGACCAGAGAAAAGGCAATTCTGGATTTAGTGTTGTCCAATGAACCAGATATGATAAGAGAACTCGAGGTAAAGGAACCGCTTGGAAGTAGTGATCATAATATGATTAGTTTTAATCTGCAATTTGAGAAGGAGAACGTTAAATCGGAAGTGGCAGTGATATAGATGAACAAAGGGGACTACGAAGGCATGAGAGGGGAGCTGGCCAAAGTAGACTGGAAATGGATCCTAGCAGGAATGACAGTGGAACAGCAATGGCAGGAATTTCTGGGCATAATCCGGAAGACGCAGGGTCATTTCATTCCAAAAAGGAAGAAAGATTCTAAGGGGAGTAGGAGGCAACCGTGGCTGACAAGAAAAGTTAAGGATAGAATAAAACTAAAAGAAGAGATGTATAACACAGCAAAGAGTAGCCGGAAGCCGGAGGATTGGGAAAGTTTCATAGGACAACAGAAGGAAACAAAACGGGCAATACGGGCTGAAAAGATGAAGTACGAGGGGAAGCTGGCCAGGAATATAAAGAAGGACAGTAAAAGCTTCTTTAGACATGTTAAGGGAAAAAGAGTAGCAAAGTCAAATGTGGGTACCTTGAATGCAGACACGGGTGAAATAATTATGGGCAACAAGAAATTGGCAGAAGAGTTGAATAGGTATTTCGGATCTGTCTTCATTAAGGAGAACACAAACAATCTCCCAGATGTACTGGAGGACAGAAAATCCAAGGGGGTAGAGAAACTGAAATAAATTTTCATTAGACGAGAAATAGTATTGGGTAGGCTAATGGGACTGAAGGATGATAAATCCCCTGGGCTTGATGGTCTGCATCCCAGGGTCCTCAGGGAGGTGGCTCTAGAAATAGTGGATGTATTAGTGGTCATTTTCCAATGTTCAATAGATTCAGGATCAGTTCCTGTGGATCGGAGGATAGCTAATGTTATCCCACTTTTCAAGAAAGGAGCGAGAGAGAAAACGGGGAATTACAGACCAGTTAGCCTGACTTCGGTGGTTACACAAAAAGCTGGAGAAACTCAGCGGGTGCAGCAGCATCTAAGGAGCGAAGGAGATAGGCGACGTTTTGGGTCGAGACCCTTCTTCAGACTTTTTCAGTTTCACAGCCTGACTTCGGTGGTGGGAATGATGCTGGAGTCAATTATTATTTTTTTGTTTAATTTTTTTTATTAGAAGTAATCAATTTACAATAGTGTAAACAGTTTTACAAACATGAACTTAATTCCATTTTTTTTTTAAATAACCCGTTGAAAGTTATTATCTTCTTTTTTTTAGGAAATAAAGATAAAGATAGAGTAGTTTTAAATCAATAAGAGAGTGATTAAATAATAATTTGATTATATAAAAGAGAAAAAGAAAATAGAGAAAGGAAATAAGGTTAACAAAAAATGAAAAGATATATATATATATATAAATGAAAATCAACAAAATATATTGTATCTAAAACTATTACAAATAATAATATCAATGAAGACATGCCTATTAATCCAAGTATAAGAATATGTTATTCTCATCAAGTCCCGCAGGGTACCCGTCAAGCTGTGGTGTCAAGGACAGCTACTTCTCTAGATACTGTATATATGGAGACCATATTTGTTCGAAGGAATTATATTTGTCCAATAGGACAAATCTGATTCTTTCTAATTTTAACGTCTCCAACATTTCTGCTGCCCACATTTTAATTGTGGGGGTTAAAGTTCCCTTCCAAAATTTCAATATTATTTTTTTCCCTATTATCAAACAGTATTCAAAGAAATTTCTTTGATTTACTGTAAGTACCGAATTTGAATCCAAAATTCCAAGTATTAATAACTTTGGGTCTGGATCCAATCTAATTTTAAGAACCTCAGAGATAACCTTAAAAATTTCTGTCCAGTAGTGATTCAATTTGGGACATGTAGCAAAACTGTGTGTTAAATTTGCTTCTAAATTCTTACATTTATCACAAATTGAAGAGAGATTGGGAAAGATACTATTTAATTTAGAAGGGGGATTTAGGAGTCAATTATTAAAGAGGTAATAATGGAGCATTTGGATAGCAGTAAAAGGATTAGTCCAAGTCAACATGGATTTATGAAAGGGAAATCATGCTTGACTACTCTTCTGGAATTTTTTTGAGGATATGACAAGTAAAATGGATGAAGGGGTGCCAGTGGATGTATCTAGACTTTCAGAATGCCTTTGATAAGGTCCCGCACGGCAGATTGGTGACTAAAATTAGAGCACATGGTATTGGGGGTAGGGTATTGACACGGATAGAAAATTGGTTGGCAGACCGGAAGCAAAGAGTAGGAGTGAACGGGTCCTTTTCAGAATGGCAGGCAGTGGCGAGTGGAGTGCCGCAAGGCTCGGTGTTGGGGCCGCAACTGTTTACCATATATATATAAATGATTTGGAAGAGGAAATTAGGAGCAACACTAGCAAGTTTGCGGATGACACAAAGCTGGGTTGACCTGGACAGCTTGAGTGAGTGGGCAGATGCATGGCAGATGCAGTATAATATTGATAAATGTGAGGCTATCCACTTTGGCGGCAAAAACAAGGGAGCAGATCATTATCTCAATGGGGTTAGGTTAGGGAAGGGGGAGGTACAGTGAGACTGGGTGTCACAAGACCTGGGTGTCCTTGTACACCAGTCACTGAAAGTTGGCGTGTAGGTACAGCAGGCAGTGAAGAAAGCTAATGGAATATTGGCCTTCTTAATAAGAGGATTTCAGTGCAGGAGTAAAGAGGTTCTTCTGCAGTTGTATAGGGCTCTGGTGAGACCACATCTGGAGTATTGTGTACAGTTTTGGTCTCCTAATTTGAGGAATGACATCCTTGAGATTGAAGCAGTGCAGCGTAGGTTCACGAGATTGATCCCTGGGATGGCGGGACCGTCATATGAGGAAAGATTGAAAGGACTAGGCTTGTATGCACTGGAGTTTAGAAGGATGAGGGGGGTCTTATAGAAACATGTAAAATTATAAAGGACTGGACAAGCTAGATGCAGGAAAAATGTTCCCAATGTTGGGTGAGTCCAGAACCAGGGGCCACAGTCTTAGAATAAAGGGGAGGTCATTTAAGACTGAGCTGAGAAAATCTTTTTTACCCAGAGAGTTGTGAATTTATGGAATTCCCTGCCACAGAGGGCAGTGGAGGCCAAATCACTGGATGGATTTAAGAGAGAGTTGGATAGAGCTCTAGGGGCTAGTGGAGTCAAGGGATATGGGGAGAAGGCAGGCACGGGTTATTGATAGCGAACGATCAGCCATGATCGCAATGAATGGTGGTGCTGGCTCAAAGAGCCGAATGGCCTCCTCCTGTACCTAATTTCTATGTTTTTCCCTCCTCTCCCCCTCCCCTTCCCCTCTGCCCTTCCCCTTCTCCTCTCCTCTCCCCCTCCCCTTCTCCTCACCCCCTCCCTTTTCCTCTCTCCTCCCCCTCATCTCCCCCCCTCCTCTCCCCCCCTCCTCTCACCTTCCCCCTTCCCTTCTCCCCTCTTCTCCTCTACCCCTCCCCCCCTCTTCCTCTCCTCTCCTCTCCTCCCCTCCCCCCTTCTCCTCTCTCCCTTCTCCTCACTTCCTCTCCTCTCCTCCCCCTTATCCCCTCCTCCTCTCCCCTTCTCCCCCTCCTCCTCCTTCTCCTCTCCCCCTCCCCCTCATCCTCTCCCCTCCCCCCTTCCTCTCCTCTCCCCCCTTCCTCTCCTCTCCCCCCTTCCTCTCCTCCCCACTTCCTCTCCTCCCCCTTCCTCTCCTCCCCCTTCTCCTCTCCCCCCTTCTCCTCTCCCCCTTCCACCCTTGTCCTCTCTCCCTTCACCTCTCCCCTATCCCTTCTCCTCCCCCTTCTCCTTCTCCTCCCCCCTCCTTCTCCTCCCCTCCTCCTCTCCCTCTCACCCCCTCTTCCTCCCCCTCCTTCTCCTCTCCTCCCCCCTTATCCCCCTACTCCCCTCCCCTCCTCCTCTCCCCCTCCCCCTTCTCCTCTCCCCCCCCCCCTTCTCCTCACCTCTTCCTCTCCTCCCTTATCCCCCTCCTCCTCTCCCCCTTCTCCCCCTCCTCCTCTCCCCCTTCTCCCCCTCCTCCTCCTCTCCCCTTCACCTTTCCCCCTCCCCCTTCTCCTCTTCCCCCTTCTCCTTCTCCTCCCCCCTCCTTCGCCTCCCCTCCCCCTCCTCCTCTCGCCCTCCTCCTCTCCCCCTCCCCCTCTTTCTTCCCCTTATCCCCCTCATCCTCTCCCCTTCTCCCCCTTCACCCCCTTTCTCCCCTCCCTCTCCCCCTCCCCCTTCTGCTCTCCCCCTCCCCTTCTCCTCTCCCCTTCCTCTGCTCACCCCCTTCCCCTCTCCCCCTTCCCCCCTCCTCCTCCTCTCCCCCTCCCCGTCGTCACTCCCCATCCCCCCTTCTCCTCCCCCCCTCCTCCTCCCCCTCCTTCTCCTCTCCCCCTCCTCCTCGTCCCCCTCCTCCTCCCCCTCCTCAACGTGCGAGGCCTCCCGGGCGGATAAACTGTACTACACTCGCTCCCGGGCGGATAAACTGTCTGAAGAAGGGTCTCGACCCGAAACGTCGCCTATCTCCTTCGCTCCTTAGATGCTGCTGCACCCGCTGAGTTTCTCCAGCTTTTTGTGTAACCCTCGATTCTCCAGCATCTGCAGTTCATTCTTTAACATTATAAACTGTATTACACTCGCTCCCGGGCGGATACACTGTGTTACACTCGCTCCCGGGCGGATACACTGTGTTACACTCGCTCCCGGGCGGATACACTGTGTTACACTCGCTCCCGGGCGGATACACTGTCTTACATTGAGTCTGAAGAAGGGTCTCGACCCGAAACGTCGCCTATCTCCTTCACTCCTTAGATGCTGCTGCACCCGCTGAGTTTCTCCAGCTTTTTGTGTTACACTCGCTCCCGGGCGGATACACTGTGTTACACTCGCTCCCGGGCGGATAAACTTTATTACACTCGCTCCCGGGCGGATAAACTATTACACTCGCTCCCGGGCGGATACACTGTATTACACTCGCTCCCGGGCGGATACACTGTGTTACACTCGCTCCCGGGCGGATACACTGTGTTACACTCGCTCCCGGGCGGATACACTGCATTACACTCGCTCCCGGGCGGATACACTGTGTTACACTCGCTCCCGGGCGGATACACTGTGTTACACTCGCTCCCGGGCGGATACACTGTGTTACACTCGCTCCCGGGCGGATACACTGCATTACACTCGCTCCCGGGCGGATACACTGTATTACACTCGCTCCCGGGCGGATACACTGCATTACACTCGCTCCCGGGCGCCTCCAGCTTTCGACGCCCGTTAACCTCCCGCCTCATCCTCCTCCCCACCTGCCGTCAACGTCCGTTAACCTCCCGCCTCCTACTCTTCCTCCCTCCTCTCTCTTTCCACCCGACCGCTCCCCCCCCCCCCACCACTAACCGTTGATCGCCGTTGTTAGCCGCCGCTGAGCTGACAGCTGGAGGCGGCCAAGTTGCTGCCGCCGCCGCCGCTGCTGCAGCTGCATTGACACCGCGTGCCCGCTCTCCCGCTCCACCTGGGATCCAGAGCGCGTGAGGCCAGAGCGCGGGGCCGCTGTCAACGTCACACCAACGGCCGCTGCCCGTCTCTCCCGCGCGCGGCCCCGCTTGAAACCAACGGCGCGAGGCCGAGTGACGTCAACCCCCCCCCCCCGCCCACCCGGTTGTCGACGCGCGCTGGCATTCCGCTGTCAGTCAGTCTCCGTCTCCCTCCCTCCCACTGTGTCCCCCCCCTCCCTCTCTGTCCATCTGTGACTCCCTTCTGTGTCCCTCTCTGTCCATCTGTGACTCTCTTCTGTGTCCCTCTCTGTCCATCTGTGACTCTCTTCTGTGACCCTCTCTGTCCATCTGTGACTCTCTTCTGTGTCCCTCTCTGTCCATCTGTGACTCCCTTCTGTGTCCCTCTCTGTCCATCTGTGACTCCCTTCTGTGTCCCTCTCTGTCCATCTGTGACTCTCTTCTGTGACCCTCTCTGTCCATCTGTGACTCTCTTCTGTGTCCCTCTCTGTCCATCTGTGACTCCCTTCTGTGTCCCTCTCTGTCCATCTGTGACTCCCTTCTGTGCCCCTCTCTGTCCATCTGTGACTCTCTTCTGTGCCCCTCTCTGTCCATCTGTGACTCTCTTCTGTATCCCTCTCTGTCCATCTGTGACTCTCTTCTGTGTCCCCCCTCTCTGCTCCATCTGTGACTCTCTTCTGTGACCCTCTCTGCTCCATCTGTGACTCTCTTCTGTGACCCTCTCTGTCCATCTGTGACTCCCTTCTGTGCCCCTCTCTGCTCCACCCCCTCCTACTCTCCCCACCCCTCTAACCGTTGGTCGCCGCTGTGAACCGCGCCTAACTGTCGACGCGCGCTCCCTCAGCCGTTGACGCCCGTTATTTCCCGCCCCCCCGCGTTGCCCGCTGGGAAGAAGCCGTTTCCAGAAGGTTCTTCACCAACGGTCATTCATTCGGACTTCGCTTCTCCACAACGACGTTCCCATTCCGATCATTATTTCCATTTAAACCATTTTAAAAAGGTCAACGCTTTTCTTGTTTTTCCAAACGTAGACGATTTTTTCAATATTTATTTATATTTGAATAATTCTTTTTAACAAGATTATTGCATAAATGTTTCGATACTTCGCGCTTATTTGATTCGCTGATTAGACAACTGAAAATGCCTTTCTTTAATTTAGATTAAACTGTTAATTTTTACAAAATTGCTTATTTTTGAATGTTAAAATCCCCACTGCTCTCTCCTCATTTCTTTTCCAAACAGCCATTAAGAAGAAACCGAGTGTCCAGAGTTTTCAACACTTTTGATGATTGCTCCTCAGTTCATCAGTGGATGTTTAACACAGCAATCACATAGCAATGTTACAAAAAATTGAGATTTTAAAAATCAAGTGTGCCATTTATCCCATCAGATAAAGCATAAAAAGAAGTTTAATTTGACACCTAATTCACTTTCATATCTTCAGTATTAAGAAAGTTATGACCATTTTCATACTCGGAAATTAGCATCTTGTTCCCCATTGCCTTTCAATTGACTTAACTCAAAAGCTGTGATCTAGAACAGTCAAAAGCCCATAACTTTCTTAAAAATTAAGAGAACTCAATGAAATTTTCAGTTATTATAGATTGAAGCATTCTGAAACAAATATGAAACAATCTTACTTGGATGACCTGAAATTAAAGCATATAATTACTTAGTTATCAAATTGTAGCTAATTACAAAATTCAATGAGTAGATCTAAACATCTATCCATTTCTTAAGAAAAGATAACCTTTTTAAATTGCCTAAGTGTCCAAATAGCATTCACACAATAATCCACAATATAACATAATTTTTAAATCTCATTTTCATGAATTTCTGGGCCAAATGGAAGGAATTTAGTGTTTAATGCCTGTAAATTAATGTCCATTTAAATCAACTAGCAAGTGGGTTTTAGTGGAATGCGGTGGATTGGAACGTTGTGGTTTGCGGTGAAGTCGGGAGGAAAAATACTGTTGGTTCATACATTTTTTTTGGACCCCATTTCGCAACATGAAAATATTATTAAAGCCTCCATAAAAACCAACTTTTAATATAAAAATAAACAGTGTACCTTGTTTTCTCCCCTAGGCAAAATCCTTCCCGTTGTCGGCGCTCACGGCTTTTGAAGGTGATTTTTAAATTATTCTAGATAATAAATAACCTAGCGTAATTTAAAAATACCTTCATTAATGAAATGTCGGAGCGATTTTTCTTCCGCAACGAAATCGCCCGACATGGATCGATTTGCCCAGTCTGTGGAAAAACGGCACTTTAAGCCCGCCCCCCTCTGAGAGGCGCCAAAGTCACATACACGGGGGGCGGCAGAACTGCAGCGCTGCTCAAGGTGAGTTTTGTAACATACCTACTAAATCCAAGTCTAGTGAATTCTTAAACACTTATATAAAAAACACTAATATAACAGATGTATGGAGAATAGCTAATCCAACAGGAAGGGAATATTCGTTTTAATCATCAGTACACAAAACTTATTCAAGAATTGATTACTTTTTAGTGGACACAAACTTAATACCATATACGATTAATCCTAAATACCACAATCGTATTATTTTTGATCACTCCCCGCTGACTTTTACTTTAAAATTTGAGGGAATGCCAGGTATAAAATTCTTTTGGAGATTTAACACACAAATAGCTAATGACTCACAAGGTTACGAGTATTTAAAACAACAAATGATTTTTTTTAAATAAACAAACGAGACACCAGGTATTTCACCATCTCTATTATGGGAATCTTTTAAGGCATTCATTCGTGGAGTTATAATTTTGTATCAAAGTTTTCTAAATAAAAAAACAGGACAGAACAATGGATGTTATAAAAGGAAATTAAATTATCAGAATTAGGAAACGCAAAAGACCCAACTATAGACAAACATAATAAGATAACATTATTGAAATTTAAACTTAATCGAATATTATCGGCAAGAGTAATAAGATTATTTCAGATCACAAAACAAATACAGTTTGAATTTGGGGATAAACCACGTAAACTTCTAGCACGACAATTGAAGAAGCAAGAAAAGGAAAAAAACAATTAGTAAATTTAAATCATAGAATGGGGAATTGTTAACTGTACCTAAAGACATTAACAAAAGGTTTGCTCAATTTTATCAAAATTCATAGACATCTAAAACTAACATTGAAGACAACAAAATTATACATTTTTTAGATAAGTGTAACTTGCCAAAATAGGATACCTTAGAACAAGAGGAATTAGGAGCTCAGATTACAAGTGAAGAAATAAGAGAAACAATAAAAGAACTGAAAAATGCCCAGGGCCCGATGGTTTTAATAATGAATTCTTAAAAAGATTTCAGGAGTTATTGGTCCCATGATGACTTAAATTATATAGTTATGCTTTTACCGAAAAGAAATTACCAGAAGCTTTAGCAGAATCTACAATTACGCTTGTACCAAAAAAAGATAAAGATCTAGAAGATCCGGGCTCGTATAGAGCTATATCACTTTTAAATACAGATCAAAAAATTTCAGCAAAGATTTTCGCAAGAAGATTGAGCAAATACATTAATAAATTGATAAACCAGGACTAAACGGGGTTTATACCCAAAAGACAATCATTTAACAATTTGAGACGACTTTTTAATATTATGTATTCACATAAAGGGGAAAAGGAAGACTTATCAGTTATATCTTTGGATGCAGAGAAAGCATTTGACCAGGTAGCGCGGCAGTATTTATACATAGTACTCCAAAAATTTAATACGGGAGATAATTTTATTAGATGGGTAAAACTATTATATGATAATCCAACAGCAAGAATATTAACTAATAATATGTTGTCTCCAAAATTCCAATTATCACGAGGCAATAGGCAGGGATGTGTATTATCACCCCTGCTATTTGCCCTTATGATAGAGCCACTGGCTGAAAGGATAAGAACACATCCGAATATTCAAGGATACAATACTAAGGACTCAACAAAATTTCATTATACGCGGATGATATACTTTTATATATTAGAAATTCAGAAACGAGTATCCCGAAGTTATCAAATGTAATAGAGGAATCTGGCTCCTTTTCTGGATATAGAATAACTTGGAATAAAAGTGAAATTGCATCATTACAGCCCCAGAAAGCGAATAATCTATTAACATTTCCATATAAAATTGCAACGGAAAACTTGAAGTATTTAGGTATTCAAGTTACCAGAAGATATAAATCATTATTTAACGCTAATTTTAGTCCTTTGTTAAATAAATTGAATGCTCTGATTACATTTTGGAAAACGCTACCACTATTAATTGGCAGAATAAATGCTATAAAAATGATAGTGCTACCACAAATAATATATATATTTCAATCCATACCAATATATATACCAAAATATATATTTTTTAAAATTAGACTCTAATATTACTAATTTTATATGGGACTACAAAGCACATAGAATTAAAAAGAAATCATTTGGGTATACCTAAAGATGTAGGGGGGACTTGACTGCCTAATTTTTTACATTATTATTGGGCAGTGCATATTAAGAATATTATTTATTGGTTGGATTGTCCTTCTCAACAGATGGAATGGATAAGAATGGAGAAAGAGGATTGTTTTCCTTATGATTTAGGAGTGATCCTCTTGCCCCTGATAAAATTGTATGATATATTATATAAGAAGAATCCAATCATACACAATATAATTCGAATTTGGAAACAAATAAAATTAACTTTAAAATTAAGAAACTTATCATCATTAACACCAATAGTGAATGATACGGTATTGAAACCATCTTTTGTGGATAAAACATATAGACAATGGGAAAGATTGGGAAATAAAAAGTTGGGTGACATGTATGAAATGTGAAATTTATTATCATTTCAACAATTAAAATCAAAATTTAATCTGAATAATAACCAATACTTTAAATATTTACAGATATGTGACTTTATAAAAAAAAATATACCAAGATTACAAAATATAACGATAGACCCACTGGAAGAAGCAATGAATATTAAGGCGGACTCACAAATAATATCATATCTATATAATAGTATTCTAATAGAGAATTGCCATCAACAGAGGCAATTAGAGAAGACTGGGAAAAAGATTTAATGATAAAAAATTTCTAAAGAAACATGGGAGAGGTATTTGATATATATACATAAATGTTCGATTAACACTAGACATAATTTAATTCAGTTTAAAATATTACACAGATTATATTCAAAAGTTAGGTTGAATAAATTTTATTCAAATATTTCTGCCATCTGTGATGAATGCCTTTCTCAAAATGCCAACTTCACAAATTCTTTCGTTTTTTGCACAAAACTTCAAAGATTTTGTAGTGATATATTTGATATATTCACTAGTTTAAGATAAAAATGGAACTTAGCATGGAAATGATTATCTTTGGAGTATTAGGAGATGGAAACAAATTAAATACATCCCAAATCTCATTTATTAATTATGGTTTAATAACAGCGAAAAAAACTTGCTGTTGGATCCATTTCTTCTCGCTTAAAAAACGGTTCACTGTCAGTTCTCTGGAAACTTCATTCCCAGGATTTCCTTCTGTGTCAACGTATTTCAGTTGTACCACATTAGTAACTCCCAATGCTCTCTCCATTGGCAGATCGTGTCTGCCCAAATCCAACTCTCTGGTTTCTTTGGCTCTGTCATCTAGTGGAATGCTTTCACAATTGTCGCTGTCCCACTGCAAAAGTATAAATCCTCCCATATTGCAAAGAGAAGTCAAATGTTCTACTGGTAGAATTGCTTCCTGCTAAGTAGGCCTAGATTTTAAGCAATCATCCTTGTAGAATCATAGAAAATAGCTGCAGGAGTAGGCCATTCGGCCCTTCGAGCCTGCAGGCCATTCAATATGATCATGGCTGATCATCCAACTCAGTATCCTGTACCTGCCTTCTCTCCATACCCCCTGATCCCCTTAGCCACAAGGGCCACATCTAACTCCCTCTTAAATATAGCCAATGAACTGGCCTCAACTACCTTCTGTGGCAGAGAATTCCCCAGACTCACCACTCTGTGTGAAAAATGATCTTCATATCTCCATCCTAAAAGACTTCCCCCTTATCCTTAAACTGTGACCCCTTGTCCTGGACTTCCCCAACATTGGGAACAATCTTCCTGCATCTAGCCTGTCCAACCCCTTAAGAATTTTGTAAGTCTCTAAGATCCCCCCTCAATCTCCTAAATTCCAGCGAGTACAAGCCGAGTCTATCCAGTCTTTCTTCATATGGAAGTCCTGCCATCCTAGGAATCAGTCTGGCAAACCTTCTGTGTACTTCTTCTATGGCAAGCATGTCTTTGCTCAGATTAGGAGACCAAAGCTGTACGCAATACTCCAGGTGTGGCCTCATGAAGACCCTGTACAACTGCAGTAGAATCTCCCTGCTCTTGTACTCAAATCCTTTTGCTATGAATGCCAACATACCATTCGCTTTCTTCATGGCCTGGTGCACCTGCATGCCTACTTTCAATGACTGGTGTACCATGACACCCAGGTCTCGTTGCATCTCCCCTTTTCCTAATCAGCCACCATTCAGATAATAGTCTACCCTCCTGTTTTTGCCGCCAAAGTGGATAACCTCACATTTATCCACATTATACTGCATCTGCCATGCATTTGCCCACTCACCCAACCTATCCAAGTCACCTTGCAGCCTCCTAGCATCCTCCTCACAGCTAACACTGCCCCCCAGCTTCGTGTCATCCGCAAACTTGAAGATGTTGCATTCAATTCCCTCATCCAGATCATTAATATATATTGTAAATTGCTGGGGTCCCAGCAATGAGCCTTCCGGTACCCCACTGGTCACTGCCTGCCATTCTGAAAATGACCCGTTTACTCCTACTCTTTGCTTCCTGTCTGCCAGCCAGTTCTCTATCCACATCAATACTGAACCCCCAATATCGTGTGCTTTAAGTTTGTATGCTAATCTCTCGTGTGGGACCTTGTCGAAAGCCTTCTGAAAGTCCAGATACAACACATCCACAGGTTCTCCCTTATCCATTCTACTAGTTACATCCTCGAAAAATTCTGTTAGATTCGTCAGACATGATTTACCTTTCATAAATCCATGCTGACTTTGTCCAATGATTTCACCACTTTCCAAATGTGCTGCTATCCCATCTTTAATAACTGACTCTAGCATTTCCCCCACTACCGATGTTAGACTATCTGGTCAGTAATTCCCCATTTTCTCTCTCCATCCCGTTTTAAAAAGTGGGGTTACATTAGCTACCCTCCAATCCTCAGGAACTACTCCAGAATCGAAAGAGTTTTGAAAAGTTATCACAGATAATTATTAGAAATGATTCTTCAAAGAGATTCTTCTTTCATGAAATATACGCATCTCGCCAAACTTGTGATTAAAGTCTGGGTATCTTGTTCTGCCATACTACGATTATTTGATAGATTAACACTTTCTTGTTTGAAAGGCAAGTCTCCACAACAGTGTCCATTAGTTTTCACTGAGTAGTTCATAACATCCATGAACTTCAATTCTTCATCCGACATCTCTGCAGGTGGTTTGCTGGTACTTTTATTAGAGTCATGATTGTATGGCTCCATCACCGGCTTTTCTAATTCATCAGTAGACATTTGATTGACAGCAATGGCAGGACAGCTCTTCTGATTTTCGATTTTGTGGTTCCTTTTCAAGGAGCCATAGATAACCCATCCAAGTCGGGTTTTCGTAGCATACAGTCCAACACCTTGGCTCCTAACAATCTGTATAGGTTCCAAAGCCTTCAAAACATTTATTCCGATAAGTAGATCAACACTAGAATCTATTTCAGATATCTTGACATCCTTCAGATAAGACCATTGCTTAATTCTTCATGTCTTGTTATATTTTGATGACCAACAGGCATAGTTCCATGCGTAAACACTTCAGATACCACCGGTATGAAATTATCTTCATCCAAACTGAATATTTCCATACTCATAATGCAATGACTCATGCTCTCTTTATATTTATTCATGGTAAGTAATCCAATCTTAGTCTCTTCTGTGATATTCAGCCTTCTCGTCAGGCTTTCTGTGCAAAAGGTAGTCCCATGACCCAGAAAATCATATGTTTGCAACACTGTATTCGTCTTGCTGTTCCTTACTTGCACTGGTAAGATAGAAAAATTGCGAGCTTCTACCCCGGCCCCAATATGAGCAGTTACTTGAGGCGAGGTGATAGCATTTCTAGTGGTTGGCTTGTCGCCCTGTTCTGTTTGTTCCGGTTCATCTTCTTCTATTTGCTCTGGTATTTCATCATCCGTTTGTTCCAGTTCTTCTTCTTCTTCCCGGTGCTCTGGTAGCTCTTCTTCAATGTGAAGTGCTTCAGGATGATATTGATTGCATTCATAACAAATTATAGGACTCTTACAGTCTCTCACCATATGACCTTTTTTCAAACATCCAAAACAGATTCCCTTCTCTTTCAAGAAATCCATCTTGTCTTCATATTCTTTCATCATGAATCTTCAACACCATCTGATGGTGTGACCAACTTCATCACATAACAAACAAAATACTACTTGCTGCGCTAGTAGACACCTTTCTTTTTCTTTCATCTGTCTTTTCCACAAAAACGGTCGTGATAACAAAGCTACTTCTCTTTTTCAGATCTTTATTCGATTTTGGAAAAGGTAGAGCCTGTATAAGTTGCAAGTTGGCTGCGATCTTCAATAGATCCGTTGTATGAGTCTGACATGTACCGTACTTCTTTGTCCAAGAATTCCAACAGGTCTGGTAGCCTAGCTACTTGTTTGCTCTTATCTCGTATTTCGCCTGCCTTATCTCTCCACTTTTCTCTCATCCTTCTGGGCAACTTGTTAATGATGATGCTTAAATTACTTGCATGATTCATTTCCTCCACGTAGCCGAGATTTCTCATCGAGCTGCAACGTCTTAGAAATATTGCATAATCACTCAATGTTCCACATCTTCTGGCTTGATTTCTTTCCAAGCATGGGCCTTCTCCATGTAAGCATTCACAATCCTCTGTTCATCACCAAAACGTTCTTCAAGTCATCTTCTCACCTTTTTATAGCCATAGTTGCCTGGCTCCTTCTGACAACTTTCTACAAGTAGCTTCACACTTCACCAGAAATCGTAACTGCTCTTTTTCATCCTTAACTTTTGTCTCTATTACCTCCTCTAGTGCTCTTACGAAAGCTTCATACTCCAAAGGATCTCCAGCATACGTAGGAATTTCTACTGGTGGTAGAATGAGAGAGATATTTCGTTGAGCTATAATCTCGCTTCAACAGTGCCAATAATCCATCCTGATAACTCTGTCTTGGCTCCACCTGTTGATAAACAGGCCTTTGTGATTCAAAGTGGCTTGCTCGAGTCTGTGCACCAGGCCTCAAAAAAGCATGGTCCGCTATTGGTTTGTCTCGAGCATTAACAGATGCTCCAATAGTAATTGGTTTCAATCCAGCACCCATTTGCTGAGATGCAGTTATCCCCATCTTCCCCTGTTCCAATGAGTTTTCAAAGCCTAGAAATCCGGTGGACCTCGATTGTGGAATTGATCCAGCTGCTGATTCACTTTGAGCAGTTTTTCTTCTTGGTCCAGAGCTCATCGTCCTCGACGATCTAGAGCTGCATCTTGACCCCTCACTTTCCAGTATGTCCTTCCGGGCTTTGGCCACCGCCATCTTTGTGTCTAATTCCAGTTGTTCCTGCTGTCGCGCCATCTCATGTTGCTGTCGCTGCATCTCTTGCGCCATCTCTTCTTGCTGTTGTGCCATCTCATGTTTTTTCTTCATGGCATCCGCTTCTATTGAGTAACTCAGCTAACTCAGCCTTTGCTCCCAATTGAGTAGAAGCCCTCGAAACCAAACTGGCTGAGCAACCAGATCTGTGGTCTGATCTTTGTGAAGATACATTCGAGATACTATCTCGTCGTCTAAATTCATCTTCCATTCTGGCACCTTGTTGCTTCGCACTTCCAGCTACTAAGCTGGTAACTTGTGACATAATTTCAGATAACCACTTCTCTGCCTTTTTCTGGAAACCATTAAATATCTTCTTGGTGTCTTCATCCCACTGGGTATGTCTTCTGTGTTCTTCCCAAGACAGCACTGAACACAGCAGTACATTCTGTTTCTTGCCAACCTCCTGGTAGAGGTTCCAGAGTTGGCTCATTTAGATTTCACTTTGATCACGTTCTGTTCTGATTCCATTAGGTTTTTCTGTGCATCAATGAATCTGTTAACCTGTAATCATAATATGTTTATCTCTTTCTCGGTTTCTCTCAAACAGGCAGCTAGTGAAATATCTGTTTCTTCAAGTTGTCTGGGTCTTTCTGCACCACCACGTTGTTCATCTGGCGTAGCTCCTTCTTCATCTAATTCCATGATTTTAAAGCGGTCTTTGCAGATTGCCAAGTCTTTAAATTAATCGAACAAAATTCTCTGCTAGCAGCTGTGGCTTTGTTTTGTCAGTAATTTCTTTCAAAACCAAAACATACTTAAAATGTAGAGAACATCTCTCTAATTCCAGGTGCAAAATGTGGCTCTAATTCAATGGAATGTGCTTATAAGGAGCGATTCACAACAATCCAAGGTCGGTCTGCTTTCCCCAGACCAGCTGGAGAAAACACCTTCTGAGTTCTGTTACAGAAGACTTTTAATAAAGCTGTGATTTTAATTCAAAGAGTAATAATCAATTTGTACTCGCAAATCCAGTGATACATCCTCAGATAAGTCTCGATGCTGTCGATAGACCTCAAGGCCCTTCTCTGGCCCAGATCTTTATCTTCAGTTCCTCCTTCCTCCAGTTTCTTCTGGCTAAACCACTCCGAGAATTTTAGCCAATCTTTGTCCTCGTCTCTGCAACTTGTAATTTCTTCTTCTTCTGTTCCACGACTGGAACCAGTCTTCTTTGGCTATACCTCTCCAAGGTCTTAGCCTGATCGTCCTTCTTCGATTTAATCTTCTGTCCCTCTCTGGGACTGGTATTTAACCCCCCTGCCGGAGGTTCCCTTCCACTTGATGTTGCGGCAGATTTTCATATCTTTCAGGTAATTAGCCCCCTAGCCGCTATTTGGATGAGAATGGTTGAAGGGGGTGTGTTCTCAACGCATGCAAGCTCACTCACAGAGACTTTCAGAGCTTCTTCTCGGATATGGCTTAAAAGCACAGTCTTTTGAAGAATAAATGCTTTATTGTTGATCAAAAACAGTAAGATACATCCAAATTTCTTCTGACTTGTTACTACAATCTTCTTCGAACTCCAGCTTATTACTTCAAACATTAGTAAATTCCTCGTGTCTCCATAACACTGGCAAGATCCGCATGATCCCACATGATCACCTTTAGATCTCCCGTGGACCCCGCATGGCCTGCATGGGAGAAACAGAGAAACTATGTGCAGAAGGCCATTCAGCCCTTCGAGCCAGCACCACCATTCAGTGCGATCATGGCTGATCATCCCCTATCAATAACACGTGCCTCCCTTATCCCCATATCCCTTGACACCACTAGCCCCTAGAGCTCTATCTAACTCTCTCTTAAATGCATCCAGTAACTTGGCCTCCACTGCCCTCTGTGGCAGGGAATTCCATGAATTCTCAACGTTCCGGGTGAAAACGGTTTCTCTCACCTCAGTCTTAAATGACCCCCCCTTTATTCTATGACTGTGGCCCCTGGTTCCAGACTCGCCCAACATTGGGAACATTTTTCCTGATATAGCTTGTCCAGTCCTTTTATAATGTTATATGTTTCTATAAGATTCCCCCTCTTCCTTCTAAACTCTAGTGAATACAAGCCTAGTATTTTCAATATTTCCTCATATGACAGCCCTGCCATCCCAAGGATCAATCTCGTGAACCTACGCTGCACTGCTTCAATCACAAGGATTCCTTCCTCAAATTAGACCGAAACTGTACACGATACTCCAGATGTGGTCTCACCAGAGTCCTATACCACTGCAGAAGAACCTCTTTAATCCTATACTAAAATCCTCTTGTTTTGAAGGCCTACATTCCATTAGCTTTCTTCACTGCCTACTGCACCTGTAAGCCAACTTTCATTGACTGGTGTACAAGGACGCCCATGTCTCGCTGCCCCTAACCTAACCCCATTGAGATAATAATCTGCCGCCTTGTTTTTGCCACCAAAGTGGATAACCTCACATTTATCTATATTATACTGTATCTGCCACGCATCTGCCCACTCACTCAACCTGTCCAGGTCACCCTGCAACCTCCTAACATCCTCTTAACTCTTATAAATTTTGATTCTGGTAATTAAAAAAAAAAAAGATTTTTAAATAATTTATTTTTAAATGGCTCATATGCTGTGTTTGAGTTGATTTTGTTGAGTTGACACTTGCACTCTGTAATTCATTCATCTAATCATACTGTTCGCAACTGCAGTATTTGGGAAAATAATAGCATTATGAAGATTCCAGTTGCTCGAGCCCTGGAATGTTACTTAATATTTCTGTGTCTATGGAGCTGTTTCTAAACAATAAAATGGGTCTGATCTTCCTAAAACCCAGAGAGTGGAATGAGATCTGTCTGTAATGGTGGGGTTATCTAAATGAAGTATTTCACAAAATTAAATGTGTTTAAGCAAGATTTACAATGATGTATAACTTAAGGATGGTTTTATTCAGCGAGCATACAAATGATTAGATTGTGCTGGAAAGTACACACATACATGAACGTGATATAGATGTATATGATTAATTAACACACACATTTACATTTCTTCCGATTTTTATATCCAATGATAAACTTTATTTCAGACTAGACAAGGGGCAATATTAAATAAAAAAACATTGTAAACCTCACGCAACTTCACTTTGGTGTCTCGGCCGTGCTGATCCGGGCCAGACTCCCTGCACGCTGTGGAAGGGACATCTTTTCGCTTTCATTGTAATTTATTTCTCTTTTTAACACTGAATATCTGATAACGACACATCAGCAGCCGATGTTGCCGAAGCTGCCGCCCTCTAGTCCAGCGGACGAAGCTGTTGCCGTGGGAGCTCCGGAAAAACAACCTGTGACCTACGAGCTCCTGACCATGTCATCTACTGGGCCCGCGGCCGAACCTCCAAAGTCGGGCCACCGTCGCCGCCGTGACACAGCCTCAGCCCCGAGTCGGTCCGCCACCGCCGGGACACGGCCTCAGCCCCGAGTTGGGCCGTCACTGCCGGGACACAGCCTCAGCCCCGAGTCGGGCCGCTGCCTCAACCCCGAAAATGGAGGCGGAAGCAAAGATCATATCTTTAGGCGGAAGCAAGATGGCGGAGGCTGGTTGCTGAAATGGGTCGAATAATTACCCATGAATGGGCCCATTTCGCGTTTTTCGTGGGAGTAGGCCATCTTGCTCGCTATGGGATCTTTGCTCCAAACACACCCAAAATCACGTCATAAATCCCACCCACAATATAAAGGGCAGTCTAAAATTTAAAGCCACATGCCATCATCAATGACATGCAAAACAGGCCAAATGGCCACTACACTGTGGTCACACTCCCACCGTGTGGTGATCCACTGTACTGCAGAACCGTCCAATCTGTGGTCAACACTCCCACCGAGCCTGCAATGCATTAGATCACCACATAGTGGCAGTGTTGACCACAAACTGGAGCAACTTAACATATGAATTCCATGCACATTTGTAGTTGCTGTCTACAAATAGATTTAATTGTGCTCTTCACTGTAAAATTGTTCTTTATTGCACATTTACGGCCCATTTCCTTTCCCCGGAATACACCCATTCCCTCGATGCCAACATTTGTAAAAGCCCTGAAACCAGGGAAACAGAAAAATAGGTGCAGGAGTTCGCCATTCTGCCATTGGCGTGAATATTGAAGACAGACATAGATCGGTGATGTTTCAAAGTTAATGTGAGCTAGTCATTAACCACTTGTGTCAAATGGTTAATGATAACTACCCCAAGCAAAGCATGAAAGACTTTCAGGTGAAAGGAAGCTGCGTGTGATGCGTAGAGTGTTTATTCATTGAGCTTTGGACTGGAAAGATAGTTGTGTATGGACGCTCTTGCTCAATAGACACAAAGTGCTGGAGTAACTCAGCGGGTCAGGCAGCATCTGTGGAGAACATGGATAGTTGATGTTTCACAGAGTGCTGGAGTAACTCAGTGGGTCAGGCAGGAAGTGTGGAGAACATGGACAGGTGACATTTCAGAGTGCTGGAGTAACTCAGCGGGTCAGGCAGCATCTGTGGAGAACATGGATAGGTGACGTTTCGCAGAGTGCAGGAGTAACTCAGCGAGTCAGGCAGCATGGGAGTCAATTCCTGGGATGATGGCGGGACTGACATATGTTGAAAGAATGGGTCGACTGAGTTTGTATTCACTGGAATTCAGAAGGGTGAGTGGGAATCTTATTGAATCATAATTTTACTAAGGGATTGGACAGGGTAGATGCAGGAAACGTGTTCCCCATGTTGGGAGAGTACAGAACTGTTAAGGTTCATTTCTTATAAAACACAACTCACAATAAGTTAGATCAACCAACACAAGCTTTACTGATCATTTAGCCGGCGAGAGTGCCAGGGGATACAAAGTCAAGTATGCTACACATACTTAACCCTCCTGGGCCATCAGCCTAAAGAACAAGGGATCACAGCATCTTTTTATAATATTTTGGATATGTAGTCACATGTTTATAAGAGTTGGAGCAAGGACGTCTAACACATCAATCACAGAATATACCCATTGAAAGCATTCTTGTCACTAACACAATACTTCTCAAGCTATGGTTATATCGGTCACAAACGTTAGTTACAAACCCACAAACAACAGGAACTTAGTCAAATTTCTATCACCTACAGTACCCTCTTAAACAATGCAAGGATCTTTATCAATTACCCACAGAAGTTTCTGTTTACAGAGACCCAACTCCAAATGAAACACATCCTCTCTCAAGGCTTCTGTTTACAGAAGCCAGCACCTCTGGAAACACATCCTCTCTAACCATTGTCAATATCTTTTGCTTGGGCACAACAGGAAACAGCTTGGATGCAGTTTGAATGCTGGCCTCCAATTTCCTGATCACCCAGCTCACCTACAGCACAGAATTACAAAGCTTCAGAACCCAAAAAAGCCAAATTAATCTTTACTTAATAAAATACCTTACGTTATAATTTGTATTATATAACTAGGATATTATCAGAACCAGGGGCCACCGTTTAAGAATAACGGGTAGGTCATATAGGACTGAGATGAGGAAAAACTTTTTCAACCAGAGAGTTGTGAATCTGTGGAATTCCCTGCCACAGAAGGCAGTGGAGGCCAATTCACTGGATGTTTTCAAGAGAGTTAGTTCAGTTCACATTTACTGTCACATGCACCAATTAAGGTACAGTGATATTTCAGCTACCATACAGCCATACTAAGTAAAAAGCAACATGACACACAGCCACAGAAACATCCACCGTAGCGGAATCCACATTCCCCACTGTGATGGAAGGTAATAAAGTTCAATAATTTTCCTCGTTTGTTCACCAGTGGTCGGGGCTGTTGAACCCTCCACAGTCGCTGATGCCGACGGTCCGATATCTGAAGCCCTACAATCGGGATGACGGAAACTCCGGTGTCGGGAAGGATTGGAACACTCCGCAGCATGGAGCTCCCGAGCGGCCTCTTCTTACTGGAGATCGCGGGCATGATGGTGTTAAAGTCCACAGGCCCCGGTTGGAGTTCCTCATGGGCGATCCTCGGCAAAGGAGAAAAATCGCATCTCCATAGAGGTAAGTTCCCCCAATTCCCCCCCCCCCCCCCCAATGTAAAAGAAACCTAGAAACATTAAAACATACTTAAAATACGGGAAGTCGTGACTCTGGATTAATCCCGATGCCTTTCGTCAGTGAGAAAAAGACAAAGGAATGACGAAGGGATGGCTCAAGAGGGAGATGGGGGGGGGGGGGGATGTCTGTTTAATTCAGATAATTCAATGATAATGTCACTGGACTGTGAACTATGAGGTGCTGTTCCTCCACTTTGCGCGTCGCCTCACTCTGGCAATGGAGGAGACACAGGACAAAAAGATCAGTATGGGAGTGGGAAGGGGAGTTAAAATGGTTGGCAACCGGGAGATTCAACAGGCCTTGGCGGACCGAGCGCATGTGTAGGGGGATATGCACGCCTAGACTAGATACAAGGAACAGCAGATGCTGGTTTACAAAAAGAGACACACTCTCCTGGAGTAACTTGCACCTCTGGAGAGCATGGACAGGCAACATTCTAGGTCAGGATCCTTCTTCAGATTGCTTGGTGTGGGGGGTGGAGAAAGTTGGAAAGCAGAGGTGGGAGTGGTCGCCTTAGATTCCCTTCCCTCTACAGATGTGGCCTGACCCACTGAGTTCCTCGACTGCTTTACAGGGAATGGACAGACGACGTTTTGAGTCAGGACCCTTCTTCAGTGATTGGAGAGGGTGGGGATAGCAAGCTGGAAAAGAGAGATGGGAGCTGGACAGCGGGACAGGCAGCATCTCCAGAGAGAAGGAATGGGTGATGTTTCAGGTTGAGACCCTTCTTCAGAAGTGATAGGTGGACATAGGTGAGGGAGACCCAAGAAACTGCAGATGCTGGAATCTTGCATAGAACACAATTTAGTTAGATGCACAGAATCTCTTGCCCAGAGTGAGGGAATCGAGGACCAGAGGACGTGGGTTCAAGGTGAAGGGGAAAAGATTTAATAGGAATCTGAGCGGTAACCTTTCAACAGAGGGTGGTGGGTGTATGGAATAAGCTGCCCAAGGAGGTAGTTGAGGCTGGGACAATCACAACGTTTAAGAAACAGTTATAGACAGGTACATGGATAGGCCAGGTTTGGAGAGATATGTACCAAATGCAGGCAGGTGTGACTAGTGCAGCTGGGACATGTTGGTCGGTGTGGACAAGTTGGGCCGAAGGTCCTGTTTCCACACTGTGTCAATCTATGACTCTAAACCAAAGTGCTGCAGTAACTCAGCAGGTCAGGCAGCATCTGTGAGGAACATGGATAGGTGACATTTCACAGAGTGCTGGAGTAACTTGGCGGGTCAGACAGCATCTCTGCGCAACATGGATAGGTGACGTTTCACAGAGAGCTGCAGTAATTCAGCGGGTCAGGCAGCATCTGTGGAGAACATGGATAGGCGACATTTCGGGTCGGGACACTATGTTAACATAGAAACATAGAAAATAGGTGCAGGAGGAGGCCATCCGGCCCTTCGAGCCAGCACCGCCATTCATTGTGATCATGGCTGATCGTCCGCTATCAATAACCAGTGCCTGCCTTCTCCCCATATCCCTTGACTCCACTAGCCCCTAGAGCTCTATCCAACTCTTTCTAAAATCCATCCAGTGACTTGGCCTCCACTGCCCTCTGTGGCAGGGAATTCCATAAATTCACAACTCTCTGGGTAAATACGTTTTTTTCTCAGCTAAACTAAAGACCTCCCCTTTATTCTAAGACTGTGGCCCCTGGTTCTGGACTCACCCAACAGAGGGAACATTTTTCCTGCATCTAGCTTGTCCAGTGTTTTTATAATTTTATATGTTTCTATAAGGTACCCCTTCATCCTTCTAAACTCCAGTGAATACAAGCCTAGTCTTTTCAACCTTTCCTCATACGACAGTCCCGCCATCCCTGGGATGAATCTCGTGAACCTACGCTGCACTGCTTCAATCACAAGGATGTCCTTCCTCATATTCAGAAGAAACTCTTTACTCCTATACTGAAATCCTCCTGTTATGAAGGCCAACATTCCAATAGCTTTCTTCACTGCCTGCTGTACCTGCACGCCAACTTTCAGTGACTGGTGTACAAGGACACCCAGGTCTCGCTGCACCTCCCCCTTACCTAACCCCAGTGAGATAATAATCTGCTCCCTGTTTTTGCCGCCAAAGTGGATAATCTCACATTTATCTATATTGTACTGCATCTGCCCACTCACTCAACCGGTCCAGGTCCCACTGCAACCTCCTAACATCCTATTCACAGTTCACACTGCCACCCAGCTTTGTGTCATCCGCAAACTTGCTAGTGTTGCTCCTAATTCCCTCTTCCAAATCATTTATATATATGGTAAACAGTTGCCGCCCCAACACCGAGTCTTGCGCCACTCCACTCGCCACTGCCTGACATTCTGAAAAGGACCCGTTCACTCCTACTCTTTCCTTCCGGTCTGCCAACCAATTTTCTATCCATGTCAACACCCATCCCTGTGCTCTAATTTTAGTCACCTGTCTCCCGTGCGGGACCTTATCAAAGGATTTCTGAAAGTCTAGATACACTACATCCACTGGCACCCCTTCATCCATTTTACTTGTCACATCCTCAAAAAATTCCAGAAGATTAGTCAAGCATGATTTCCCTTTCATAAATCCATGTTGACTTGGACGAATCCTTTTACTGCTATCCAAATGCTCCATTATTACCTCTTTAATAATTGACTCCAGCGTCTTTCCCATCACCGAAATCAAGCTAACTTGTCTGTAATTCCCTGTTTCCTCACTCGCTCCTTTCTTGAAAAGTGGGATAATATTAGCTATCCTCTAATCCACAGGAACTGATCCTGAATCTATTGAACATTGGAAAGAGATCACCAACGGATGAGAGGGTGATCGGCAGATGAGTGAAGTAAGTGACGAGGCGAGGGAAAATAAGGAGATAAAAGGATGTGAGATAAGGAGAGAGGAATGTATATGTGCAGCTTTAAGGGACATTGGTCAGGTAGCATTTGGAGTATTGCATTCAGTTCTGGTCACTCCATTACAGGACTGATGTGGAGGCTTTGGCAAAGGTGCAGAAATGGTTAACCAGAATGGCTTAAAAACAAGGAACTGCAGATGCTGGTTTACAAAAAAGGACACAAAATGCTGGAGTAACAAAGCAGGACAGGCAGCATCTCTGGAGAGAAGCGCTGGGTGACATTTCGGGTTGAGACTGTGAAGAATCTCGACAAGAAACGTTATCCATTCCTTCCAGCATTTTGTGTTTACCTAAACAGCTCCTATCAACGTGGCAGTGTACCAGCAGGCTGGAGGAGCGGGCAAAAGCCTTGCCACAGAGCAGGCAGGTGAACGGGCGCTGGCCGGTGTGTACTCGCCAGGGGTCCAGCAGGTGGTCAATGTGGGTGAAGCCTTTACCGCAAGATGGGCAGGGGAAGGGGCGCTCACCGCAGTGGGTACGCCGGTGCTGCCACAGGCTGGACATGCGAGTGAAACTCTTGCCACACTCAGCGCACACAAACGGTCTCTCTCTGCTGTGTAATCGCTGGTGCTCCCGCAGCCCCCATGCGCTCGTCACAGTGGGAGGAGCTGCTCGCCAGCGTGGGCCCGCCGGTGCTGCCGCAACCCCCGCGAGCTGTCAAACGACTCACTGCAGTACGGGCAGTCGTAGAGCTGGCCACTGGTCTGCACGTGCTGGTGAGACAGGGCGTGCGAGGCCTTGGCAAAGCGCTCTCCACACACCGGGTTGGGGATGCGACTGTCGCCGGCGTGCACCCGCTGGTGGGACCGCAGCCTGGAGGAGTTGGAGAAGCCCTTGCCGCACTGGGTACAGGTTTTGGGACGCTCCCCGGTGTGGGTGCGCTGGTGCCTCAGTAGGTTGCTGGAGTGAGTGAAGCCCTTGCCGCACTGGGTACAGGTGTAGGGGCGCTCCCCGGTGTGGGTGCGCTGGTGCCTCAGTAGGCTGCTGGAGTGAGTGAAGCCCCTGCTGCACTGGGTACAGGTGTAGGGGCGCTCGCCGGTGTGGGTGCGCAGGTGCTTAAGCAGGGTGCAGGATTCAGTGAAGCCCTTGCCGCACTGGGCACAGGTGTAGGGGCGCTCGCCGGTGTGGGAGCGCTGGTGCCTCAGCAGGTGGCTGGATTGGGTGAAGCCTATGCCGCACTGGGCACAGGTGTGGGGGCGCTCACCGGTGTGGGTGCGCTGGTGCTTCAGCAGGTTGGCGGAAGAGGTGAAGGCCTTGCAACACTGGGCACAGGTGTAGGGGCGCTCGCCGGTGTGGGTGCGCTGGTGCTCCAGCAGGTGGTTGGATTGAGTGAAGCCCTTGCCACACTGGGCGCAGGTGTAGGGGCGCTCGCCGGTGTGGGTGCGCTGGTGCTTCAGCAGGTGGCTGGATAGGGTGAAGCCTTTGCCGCACTGGGCACAGGTGTAAGGACGCTCGCCAGTGTGGGTGCTCTGGTGCTTCAGCAGGCTGCAGGATTGGGTGAAGCCCTTGCCGCACTGGGCACAAGTGTAAGGACGCTCGCCAGTGTGGGTGGTCTGGTGATTCAGCAGGTTGCTGGAGTGGGTGAAGCCCTTGCCGCACTGGGCACAAGTGTAAGGGCGCTCACCGGTGTGGGTGCGCTGGTGATTCAGCAGGTGGCCGGAGCGGGTGAAGCTCTTGCCGCAGTCGCTGCAGGTGAAGGGCCGCTCCCTGGAATGCACCCGCCTGTGCAATTTCAGGTCCGTGGATGACTTGAAGCCTTTGCCGCTGTCAGAGCAGGTGAAGGGCCGCTCACTGCTGTTCACCCTCTGGTGCTCCCGCAGCCCCGACAACAGGGCAAAGCTCTTGCCACAGGTGGAGCAGCCATAGGGATTCTCGCTGGTGTGCACTCGCTGGTGAATCTTCAGTTGATTCGCCAACTTGAAGCTCTTGTCGCACTCCGAGCAGTCGAAGGGGCGTTCTCCTGTGTGAACCCGCCGGTGGGCCTCCAGCTGGCTCGGGTACTGCCAGGACTTGCCACACACATCGCACTCATAACACTTCTCCTTGTTGTGCCCCGTCATGAGGTCCTCCACCGTAGCTCAGCCCGCACACCGAGTAGATGGGGGGGAGAAGCTCACTGGCACCCTGGCCACCCTCAATGGCCGCTCACGACCCCATCTCTCCGTCCACAGCAACGGTTCCTAAACCCTGTAGGAGGGGAAGACAGAGGGTCAACAAGCTGGCAAACAGGACATTACTAATGCGTGAACATTACCAGCGCTTGAAGGGGGGGGGGGGCTGCAAAGGGGGGTTGGGAGGTGAGCGGGGGGGATGGGGGAGTGAGAGGGGTGACGGGAGGGGAGAGGTGGTGAGGAGGCAAGGGGGGAAATGGGGACGGGGATTAACACGGTGGAAGTGAGGGGAGATGGGGGAGAAAGGACGGGGGGTAGTGAGGGGAGATGGGGGAGTGTGAGGGGATGAGGAGGCAAGTGGGAGAAGGGGAGGGCGCACTGACCTGGGGCGTGCCGAGCATCCGGGCACTGAGTCAAGCTGCCCGCACGTCTCCCCGCCCTGCGCTGTGACGTCTGCCGCACACACGGCACGCACCACAGGTGCCCTGACGTCACCCCTAATTCAAGCGGGAGAGCCGGCACCGTACCGGCGGGGATTGGCGCAGAGTCACGTGGGGGTGGCATGAGTGGGGGGGGGGAGGGGGGGGGGTGAGGGGGCGCCAAACATTCGTGAACCGCGTCAAGCCGCCCTGCACCGTGATGTCAGCCACACGCACAGGCGGCGTGTACAATTGGCGCACTGGCGTCACGGCCCATCTGAGGGGGATTTCCAGCCCCGCCTCCTGCCATTGCGCGGAGTCGCGTGGGGGGCGGCATGCATCATGGGAAGATGGACACAGTGCTGGAATCACTCAGCGGGTTGGGCAGCGTCTGTGGAGAGAAGGAATCCGTGACGTTTTAGGTTGAGACCCTTCTTCAGTGATGGGAGGGAGAGAGATAAGGGAGTGTAAGGAGTGAAAACAGGACATATGGAATGGAGTTCAAGGAACATGTAGAATAGATCATTGTTAGTTGGGATAAGGTAACATGGACAAGAAGTGCAGGAGTAGGCCATTCAGCCAGCAACACCATTCGATCTGATCATGGCTGATCATCCCCAATCAGTACCCCGTTCCTGCCTTCTCCCCAGATCCCCTGACTCCGCTATTTTTAAGAGCCCTATCTAGCTCTCTCTTGAAAGCATATAGAGAAAACCAGCCCCCATCGCCCTCTGAGGCAGAGAATTCCACAGACTCACCACTCTCTGTGTGAAAAAGTGTTTCTCCTTATTCTTAATCTGTGGCCCCTAGTTCTGGTCTCCCCCAACATCGGGAACATGTTTCCTGCATCTAGCGTGTCGAAGCACTTAGCAATCTTATATGTTTCAATGAGATCCCCTCTCATCCTTTTAAACTCCAGAATGTACTAGCCCAGCAGCTCCAATCTCCAGAATATTACAGTCCCGCCATCCCGTGAATTTACCTTATAAGAGCAGGGAGGTTCTACTGCAGTTGGACAGAGTCTTGGTGAGGCCTAACCTGGAGTATTGCGTACAGTTTTGGTCTCCTAATCTGAGGAAAGACATTCTTGCCACAGAGGGAGTACAGAGAAGGTTCACCAGACTGTTCCTGGGATGGCAGGACTTCCATATGAAGAAAGACTGGGTAGACTCGGTTTGTACTCACTAGAATTTAGAAGATTAAGGGGGGATCTTATAGAAACTTACAAAATTCTTAAGGGGTTGGACAAGAGGCTAGATGCAGAAAAGATTGTTCCCGATGTTGGGGAAGTCCAGAACAAGGGGTCACAGTTTAAGGATGAGGGGGAAGTCCTTTAGGACCGAGATGAGAAAATAATTTTTCACACAGAGAGCGGTGAATCTGTGGAATTCTCAGCCACAGAAGGTAGTTGAGACCAGTTCATTGGCTATATGTAAGAGGGAGTTAGATGTGACCCTTGTGGCTAAAGGGATCAGGGGGTATGGAGAGAAGGCAGGTGCAGGATACTGAGTTGGATGATCAGCCATGATCATATTGAATGGCGGTGCAGGCTCAAAGGGCCGAATGGCCTACTCCACCTATTTTCTATGTTTCTATGACTTCAGAGAACTCGGAAGGCAGCGACAAATAGGACCTCTAGGATGGCTATCTCCAGTTTGCTTCCACTTCCTCGTGCTGGTGAGGGGAGGAACAGGGAGATAGAGGATCTCAATGTGTGGCTGAGGAGCTGGTGCAGGGAGCAAGGATTTACATTCTTAGACCACTGGGATCTGCTTTGGGGGAAGAGCGAATTGTACAAAAAGGATGGGTTGCACCTTAACAGGTGGGGGAACAATAATGGCAGGTATTTCTACAGAAGGTGCAGGATTGGTTCATTCCAAAGAGGAAGAAAGATTCAAAGGGAAGTAAGGAGCGACCGTGGCTGACAAGGGCAGTCAGGGACAGTATAAAAATAAAAGAGAAGTACAACATTGATATGTTAAGGAAAAAAGAGTAGCAAACAATCTCCCAGATGTACTGGAGGTCAGAGGATCTAAGGGGGGAGAGGAACTGAAAGAAAATTTCATTAGGCGAGAAATAGTATTGGGTGGGCTAATGGGACTGAAGGATGATAAATCCCCTGGGGCTGATGGTCTGCATCCCAGGGTCCTCAGGGAGGTGGCTCTAGAAATAGTGGATGTATTAGTGGTCATTTTCCAATGTTCAATAGATTCAGGATCAGTTCCTGTGGATCGGAGGATAGCTAATGTTTCAACTTTTCAAGAAAGGAGCCAGAGAGAAAACGGGGAATTACAGACCAGACCAGAATGAACAGACCAGTTAGCCTGACTTTGGTGGTGGGAAAGATGCTGGAGTCAATTATTAAAGAGGTAATAATGGAGCAATTGGATAGCAGCAAAAGGATTAGTCCAAGTCAACATGGATTTATGAAAGAGAAATCATGCTTGACTAAACTTCTGGAATTTTTTGAGGATGTGACAAGTAACATGGATGAAGGGGTGCCAGTGGATGTAGTGTACCTAGACTTTCAGAAAGCCTTTGATAAGGTCCCGCACAGGAGACTGATGACTAAAATTAGAGCACATGGTATTGGGGGTAGGGTGTCGACATGGATAGAAAATTGGTTGGCAGACCGGAAGCAAAGAGTAGGAGTGAACGGGTCCTTTTCAGAATGGCAGGCAGTGGCGAGTGGAGTGCCGCAAGGCTCGGTGTTGGGGCCGCAACTGTTTACCATATATATAATGATTTGGAAGAGGGAATTAGGAGCAACACTAGCAGGTTTGCGGATGACACAAAGCTGGGTGGCAGTGTGATCTGTGAAGAGGATGTTAGGAGGTTGCAGGGGGACCTAGACAGGTTGAGTGAGTGGGCAGATGCATGGCAGATGCAGTATAATATAGATAAATGTGAGGTTATCCACTTTGGCAACAAGGGGGCAGATTATTATCTCAATGGGATTAGGTAAGGTAAGGGGGAGGTACAGCGAAACCTGGGTGTCCTTATCCACCAATTACTGAACGTTGGCGTGCAGGTCCAGCAGGCAGTGAAGAAAGCTAATGGATAGCTGGCCTTCATAACAAGAGGATTTCAGTACAGGAGTAAAGAGTTTCTTCTGCAGTTGTATAGGGCTCTGGTGAGACCGCATCTGGAGTATTGTGTACAGTTTTGGTTTCCTAATTTGAGGAAGGACATCCTTGTGATTGAGGCAGTGCAGCGTAGGTTCACGAGATTGATCCCAGGGATGGCGGGACTGTCGTATGAGGAAAGGTTGAAAAGACTAGGCTTGTATTCACTGGAGTTTACAAGGATGGGGGGGGGGGGGGGGTCTTATAGACACATATAAATTTACAAAAGGACTGGACAAACTAGATGCAAGAAAAAAATTCTCAATGTTGGGTGAGTCCAGAACCAGGGGCCACAGTCTTAGAATAAAGGGGAGGCCATTTAAGACTGAGCTGAGTAAAAACTTTTTTACCCAGAGAGTTGTGAATTTATGGAATTCCCTACCACAGATGGCAGTGGAGGCTAAATCACTGGATGGATTTCAGAGAGAGTTGGATAGAGCTCTCGGGGCTTGTGGAGTCAAGGGATAGGGGGAGAAGGCAGGCACGGGTTATTGATAGTAGACGATCAGCCATGATCACAATGAATGACGGTGCTGGCTCGAAGGGCTGAATGGCCTCCTCCTGCACCTATTTTCTATGTTTCTAACATAGCAAAGATGAGCGAGAAGCAAGAGGATTGGGTAACTTTTAAAAAGCAACAGAAGATAACTAAAAAGGCAATACAGGGAAAAAAGATGAGGTACGAAGGTAAGCTAGCCAAGAATATAAAGGAGGATAGTAAAAGCTTCTTTTGGTATGTGACGAGGGAAAAATTAGTTAAGCACAAATTTGGAGACTGAATAAGGTGAATTTATTATGGGGAACAAGGAAATGGCAGACGAGTTGAACAGGTACTTTGGATCTGTCTTCACAAACAATCTCCCAGATGTACTAATGGCCAGAGGATCTAGGGTGATGGAGGAACTGAAGGAAATTCGCATTTGGCAAGAAATGGTGTTGGGTAGATTGATGGGACTGAAGGCTGATAAATCCCCAGGGCCTGATGGTCCACATCACAGGGTACTTAACGAAGGAGAAGTCAAGGGGGAGGGAGAGAGGTAGAGAGAGGGAGGGTGGACGGAGAGTTCATTGATTACGCCCCTTAGATGGGGGTTTATTGATTATGTACAGCAAGGGGGAAGAGTGGGGGAGAGATGGAGATGGGGAGAGGAGGAGTTTATTGATTGTTTACCTCATATATCTACTCAGACAGAGGTTTATAACATTACTTAGCCCAGTTTTTCTCACAGACCTGTAGTTTATGTGGAGATTTATTGATTATTTACAAGGGGGGACAGACACTGACAGATGTTTATACCCTTATTCACCCCAGTTTTACCCCCAGATATGTAGTTTATGTGAAGATTTACCTCAGTGAATAAGGAAGGTGGACAAAAATGCAGGAGAAACTCATCAAGTGAAGCATCATCTGTGGAAAGAAGGATACCTTAAACTACTGTTGCTGGTGTCTCTGCCAAGGCACCACAGCAATTCTCTCTCACTCCAACAAGAAGACATTCGCAACTTTAAAAAAAAGAGAGGAATACATTCCACAGATCTAGAAAGAGGTAGGGAGAGACATGGAAAGAGAAAGACAGAGAGAGAGTGATAGAGAGATAGCCGTGTACATCCCGCAGACAGAGAGATTGAGAAAGAGAATGAGAAGGAGAGAGAAAGCGAGGGGGAGAAGGGGAGGGGGGAGGGGGTAGGGGGGAGGGGGGGAAGAGCAGAAGGGGGAGGGGGGAGAGGGGGAAGAGCAGAAGGGGGAGGGAGGAGAGGGGGAAGAGCAGAAGGGGGAGGGGGAGAGGGGGACGAGCAGAAGGGGGAGGGGGGAGAGGGGGAAGAGCAGAAGGGGGAGGGGGGAGAGGAGGGAAGAGCAGAAGGGGGAGAGCGGAAGCGAGAGAGATAGAGAGACAGAGAGAGAGAGAGATAGACAGAGATAGATAGAGAGAGCAAGCTAGAGCGAGAGAGAGAGAGCCAGAGAGGGATAGATAGAGATATAGAGAAAGGGAGAGCCAGAGAGATGTGTGTGTACATTATCCCGCAGACGTTGTTGACTATTTGACAGTAGAGAGAGAGTTGCGGCTCCCCGAGCTCCGCCAACCCCAACCCCAGGCCCAGTCACTGTCTCCCGGGTGCGAGCGAGGCCGCGGCCTGGACCCCCCCCCCCCCCCGCGCACCGAATCCCCCCCCAGCCAGCGCGCTCGCCCCGCCCGCCCTGATCCACCGGAGCCTCTCACCGCGACCGGCCCGGCCCGGGTACTCACGGCTCATCCCGCCCGCTGCCCGTTGCCCGTTGCCCCGGAGACAGAGAGAGAGAGACCGCGCGGCGCAGGGGCCTCAGCCCGGACATGACGTCACGGCCCCGGCCCGTGGCCCCGCAGACAGAGAAACCGCGCAACGTGGGGGGGGAGAGGGGCATCAGGCCGGAAATGACGTCACGACTCGGCCCATTCCCCGCAGACAGATAGACCGCGCAACGCAGGGGGGGAGAGGGGCATCATCCCGGAAATGACGTCGCCGCCGCGGCCCCGATGCCCCGCAGGTTGCGGGGCGGCCTCAGTTCGAAAATGACGTCGCGGCCAAGATGCAGCCGACCCGCACTGGACGGTGAGAGACAGAGGGGGAGGAAGGGAGAGGGAAAGTGAGACAAAGAAAGAGGAGAGAGAACAATAAGGAGAGAGAGAGAGAGAGGGGCAGGCGCTGGAAAATGGGTGAAGTGAAGGGAGGGGGAAGGGGGTGGGATTCAAGGGGGAGTGGGTTTGGTGCCGAGGGGGATGAATGGGGGGAGCAGGGAACTGGGGGGGAGAGAGAGGGGTCAAATGGGTCAAGGAAGGGGGTAGGGAGCCTGGTGGGGGTTCACACTGTGTGGGGGTTGGGAGGAGGGGGAGGGAGCAATGGGGGGTGAGGAGCAGGAGGAGGCAGGGGTAAGATGCAGGGAGCCACAGAGTTGAGGTCACATTGTTTTGGGGTGGGGAGGGTGTTGCAGTTCGGAAGTCAAACCAGGGCAGGATTTTCTCTGTGAATGGCGGGGCGCTGGGGCAATAGACAATTGGTGCAGGAGTAGGCCATTCGGCCCTTTGAGCCAGCATCGTCATTCAATGTGATCATGCCTGATCATCCCGAAACAGTACCCCGTTCCTGCTCCCCATATCCCTTGACTCCACGATATTTGAGAGCCCTATCTGGCTCTCTCTTGAATGTATCCAGAAAACCGTCCTTCACCTTTCCTCGTCTCCGTTCCAAATGGCTTTCCCCTCATTCTTAAATAGTGGCCCCTGGTTCTGGACTCCCCCAACATTGGGAACATGTTTCCTGCCTCTAGCATGTCCAAACCCTTAACAATCTTATATGTTTCAATAACACCCCCACTCATCCTCCGACAGCCTACACTCCAGAGTGTACAACCCCAGCCGCTCCATTATCTCAGCATATGACAGTCCTGCCATCCTGGGAATTAAACTTGTAAACCTATGCTGCACACCCTCAATAGCAACAATATTTCTCAAATTAAGGGACCAAAACTGCACACAATACTCCAGGAGCAGTCTCACTAGGACTGTACAACTCGGAGCCTTGCGGAATGTGTTGAGGCGAGGGATCTAGGAGTGCGGGTCGAGTTGTGCCAAAGGCCCTCTTTCCAACGCTGTATCATTCTATGACTATGACAAAGTGTTGGAGTAACTCAGTGGGTCAGGCAGCATCTGTGGAGAAGATAGACACAAAGTGCTGGAGCGACTCAGCGGGTCAGGCAGCATCTGTGGAGAGAAGGAATGGGTAGTATTTTGGGTCGACACCCATTGGTTTAATTTAGTTTAGAGATGCAGCATGGACACAATAGGTCTTTTGGCTCACGGAGTCTGCGCTGTCCAGCGATCACCCCGTACACTAACACTATCCCACGCACATTAGGGACAATTTAGCAATTTTGCGGAGGCCGATTAATCTACAACCCTGAACGTCTTTGAAATGTTGGAGGAAACCGGAACCGCCGGAGTAAAAATCCATGCAGGTGAAGGCGAGAACGTACAATCTCCGCACAGACAGCACCTGTAGTCAGGATCGACCCCGGGTCTCTGGCGGTGAGGCAGCAACTGGACCGGTGTGCCAGTGTGCCGCGCAGAATTATATAACAGTTTCCTACGCCTATAAAATGACACAATATGTGCTTGTAATGTCTTGTTTCCAAGCTTGTTGACTATCTGTGTTCCGCTCCTGCAGGGTTTAGGAGCAGTTGCTGTGGATGGAGAGACGGGGACATGAGCGGCTATTGAGGTCGGCCAGGGTACAGGTGAGCCCCCCTCCCCTGCTCAGTGTGCGGGTTGAGCTTCGAGGGGCAGAGCTTCGATGGAGAACCACATAACTGGGCACAACAAGGAGAAGTGTTATGAGTGCGATGTGTGTAACAAGGCCTGGCAGTACCCGAGCCAGCTGGAGACCCACCGGCGGGTGCACACGGGAGAACGCCCCTTCGACTGCTCAGAGTGCGACAAGAGTTTCAAGACGGCGAATGTCCTGGAGATCCACCGGCAAGTGCACAAGGGCGACAAGCCCTATGGCTGCTCCACATGCGGAAAGAGCTTTACCCAGTTGTCGGGGCTGTGGGAGCACCGGTGGGTGCACAGCAGTGAGCGGCCCTTCATCTGCTCCGACTGCGGCAAAGGCTTCAAGTCGTCCAAGGTCCTGAAGGTGCACAGGCAGCTGCATACCGGAGAGCAACCCTTCACCTGCAGCAACTGCGGCAAGGGCTTCACCCACTCCAGCACCCTGCTGAAGCACCAGCGCACCCACACCGACAAGCACCCGTACACCTGTGCCCAGTGCGGCAAGGGCTTTACCCAATCCAGCGGCTTGATGAAGCACCATTGCACCCACACCAGCGAGCATCCGTACACCTGTGTCCAGTGCGGCAAGGGCTTCACCAGATCCACAAGGCTGCAGGACCACCAGCGTACCCACACTGGCGAGCGCCCGTACACCTGTGCCCACTGCGGCAAGGGCTTCATCCTATCCAGCGGCCTGCTGAGGCACCAGCGCACCCACACCGGTGAGCGCCCCTACACTTGCACCCAGTGTGGCAAGGGCTTCACCCGTTCCGACAGCCTGCTGCAGCACCGACGCACCCACACCAGCGAGCTCCCCTACACCTGCATCTAGTGCGGCAAGGGTTTCACCAGGTCAAGCAGCCTGATGAAGCACCAGTACACCCACAACGGCAAACACGCCTACACCTGCGACCAGTGCAGCAAGGGCTTCACCCGCTCCGACAGCCTGCTGGAGCACCAGTGCACCCACTCCGGCGAGCGTCCCTACACTTGTGCCCAGTGCGGCAAGGGTTTCACCCAAATCTGGCAACCTGCTGAAGCACCAGTGCACCCACTCCGGCGAGCGTTCCTATACCTGTGCCCAGTGCGGCAAGGGCTTCACCCAAATCTGGCAACCTGCTGAAGCACCAGTGCACCCACACCGGCGAGTGTCCCTACACCTGTGCCCAGTGCGGCAAGGGCTTCACCAACTCCAGCAACCTGCTACAGCACCAGCACACCCACACCATCGAACGGCCCTACAACCACGCCCAGTGCAGCAAGAGCTTCACCTGTACCACCAGCCTGCTGTCCCACCAGCGGATGCACGCCGGCGACCGTCCCATTCACAGCCCGGTGTGTGGAGAGCGCTTTGCCATGGCCTCGCATGCCCTGTGTCACCAGCTTGTGCACACGAGTGGCCAGCCTCACGACTGCCCATACTGTGGTGAGGCGTTTGACAGCTTGCGGGGGTTGCGGCAGCACTGGTGGACCCACGCCGGTGAGCAGCTGCTCGCACTGTGACGAGAGCATGGGGGCTGCGGGAGCACCAGCGGATAGGCACTGTTTAGGTAGACACAAAATGCTAGAAGGAATAGGTAACGTTTCTGGTTGAGACCCTCCTCAGTCTCAACAAGAAATGTCACCCAGTCCTTCTCTCCAGAGATGCGGCCTGACCCGCTGAGTTATTCCAGCATTTTGTGTCCTTTTTTTGTAAACCAGCACCTCTCTTTGTCTTTAAACCATTCTGGTTAACCATCTCTGTACCTGCCACAAAACGTCCACATCAGTCCTGTAATGGAGTGACCAGAACTGTATGCAATACTCCAAATGCTACCCGACCAATGTCCCTTAAAGCTGCACATCTACATTCCTCTCTCCTTAATCTCATTTTCCCTTGCCTGTGTCACTTACTTGATTATCTGCCGATCACCCCTCATCTGTTAACATAGTGTCAGTCTGAAGAAGGTTCCTGACCCGAAATATCACCTACCCATGTTCCCAACAGATGCTGCCTGACCCGCTGAGTTACTCCATCATTGAGTGAAATGTCACCTATCCATGTTCTCCACAGATGCTGTCTGATCCGCCGAGTTACTCCAGCACTTCATGTTAGAGTCGTAGAGTGATACAGTGTAGAAACAGGACCTTCGGCCCAACTTGCCCACACCGATCAACATGTCCCAGCTACACTAGTCACACTTGCCTGCATTTGGTCCATTTCTCTCCAAACTTGGCCTACTATGTACCTGTCTATAACTGTTTCTTAAAAGTTGTGATAGACCCGGCCTCAACTACCTCCTCACGCAGCTTGTTCCATACACCCACCACTCTCTGTTCAAAAGTTACCCCTCAGATTCCTGTTAAATTTCTTCCCCTTCACCATGAACCGTTCTCCTCTGGTCCTCGATTCCCTCACTCTGGGCAAGACATTCTGTGCATCTAACTAAATTGTGTTCTATGCAAGATTCCAGCATCTGCAGTTTCTTGTGTCTCCCTCACCTATGTCCACCTATCACTTCTGAAGAAGGCTCTGAAGCTGAAACGTCACCCATTCCTTCACTCTGGAGATGCTGCCTGTCCTGCTAAGTTACTCCAGCATTCTGTATCGACCTATCACTTGCCCAGCTTTGTCCAGCCCCCACCTCTCTTTTCCAGATTCCTCCCCCCACCCTCTCCACAGTCTGAAGAAGGGTTCTGAGTCAAAACGTTCTCTGTCCTTTCCCTCCAGAGCAGTGGATGAACTCAGTGGGTCAGGCCGCATCTGTAGAGGGAAGGGAATCTAACGCGACTACTCCCACCTCTGCTTTCCAACTTCCTCCACCCCCCACACCAAGCAGTCTGAAGAAGGATCCTGACCTAGAATGTTGCCTGTCCATGCTCTCCAGAGGTGAAAGTTACTCCAGGAGAGTGTGTCTCTTTTTGTAAACCAGCATCTGCTGTTCCCTGTATCTAGACTGGGCGTGCATTTCACCCCACACTTGTGCTTGGTCCGCCAAGCCTGCTGGATCTCCCGGTTGCCAACCATTTTAACTCCCCTTCCCACTCCCACACTGATCTTTCTGTCCAGGGACTCCTCCATTGCCAGAGTGAGGTGACACGCAAACTGGAGGGACAGCACCTCAAAGCTTACAGCCCAATGGCATGAACATTGAATTCTCTAAATTAAACAAACTCCCCCCCCCCCCCCCCCTCTCTCGTGTACCATCTCTTCATCATTCCTCTGTCTTCTTCTCGCTGGCAAAAGGCATCAGGATTAATGTGGAGTCACCGCTTCCCTATTTTAAGTATGTTTTAAAAGTATGTTTTAGTGTTTCTAGGTTTGTTTTTCATGGGGGGGGGGAGAATTGGGGGAATTTTTTTTCAGTCACTTACCGCGACGGAGGTGCGATTTTTCTCCTTTGCCGAGGATTGCCCATGAGGAGCTCCAACCTCGGGGCCTGTGGACTTTAACACCGTGAAGCCCGCGGTCTCCGGTAAGAAGAGGCTGACCTGAATTGTGCCATTAATCCACTGCTTCATACGTCCAGTTCTCAGGGGACACCTTCTGGTATGGCAAAGACCTTGTCACTGTTTATGCAACAAAATGGTTATGTGGACCCCTGGAGATTTCTGAACCCAACTACTAGACAATTCTCTTTTTTTTCCTTATGTTCACCATTCTTTTTCCAGAATAGACTATTTTTTTATAGACGGCCCTTTCATTCCTGGGGTTAAGGAAATTGAATATACTGCTATAGTAATATCAGATCACTCACCTGTGATACTGGACCTGGGCTTTCCTTTAAATATTAAAGAACGACCTCTTTGGAAACTCAACCCCCTTTTGCTGTCCAATGAAACATTTTACAGTTTTGTATCAGCTAACATAGACACATTCCTTGAAATTAATAACACTGAGTCCGTATCCTGCTCTTTAATTTGGGAAACTTAAGAGATCAAATCATATCTTATACTTCATACGCCAATAAAGTACACAAGAAGGAAATGGAAACCCTGTTAAAATCCATCTTGACCCTGGATAGGCAATATGCTGAAGCACCCACCACCCTATTATATAAAAGCCAGGCTGATTTCCAAATGAAATTCAATCTTTTGTCTGCTGATCAAACAGAACAACTAATTCTCCGGACTCGTGGTCTTTATTATGAATATGGTGATAAGGCGAGCCGGCTTATGGCTCACCAGCTGAAACGTCAATCCGCGTCACGGCTTATTCCTCAGATAAGAGACATACAGCAAGACATAACAAGCAATCCAAAAGAAATAAACAATACTTTCACAGCCTTTTATTCTTCTCTTTGCGCCTCAGAATTCCCCTTGGATACTATGAATATGGAAACTTTCTTAGACGATTTGGAAATACCCACCCTGAAATTAGAAGACGCGGAAAATCTAGACCAACCCCTTGGGCAGGAAGAGATTAATAATGCCATTATGGCGATGCAGAGTGGTAAAACCCCTGGCCCTGATGGCTACCCATTAGAATTTTATAAGAAATTTAAGGATAAGCTCACACCTGTTCTTTTAGAAATGTTTGAAGAATCTTTGGAAAAAGGTTCATTACCCCCCACTCTTCCACAGGCTTCTATTTCACTTCTTCTTAAAAAAGACAAGGATCCGACTCAATATGGATCATATCGCCCCATCTCACTTTTGAATGTAGATGTAAAAATTTTGGCGAAGGCGCTGGCTTGCCGTTTAGAATGCCTTCACAAAATAATCTCAGAAGATCAAACGGGTTTCATTAAAAATCGTCATTCCTTTTCTAATATCTGCCGATTGGCCAGCGTGGTTTATTCGCCCAGTGGTTCTCTGCGCCCAGAGGCTGTTATCTCTTTGGACGCGGAGAAGGCATTCGATCGAGTGGAGTGGCCATATTTGTTCAGAGTCTTGGAGAGATTTGGATTTGGCAAAATATTTGTAGCCTGGGTTAAGCTATTATATCATTCACCCTTAGCATGTGCACAGACCAATTATTTGCGATCTTATTATTTTCAATTAACACGTGGCACTCGTCAAGGCTGCCCATTGTCTCCGCTTCTTTTTGTGATTGCAATTGAGCCCCTCTCTATTACACTTAGGTCAACTACACTATTCCAGGGCATTAGGAGAGGAAACAGGGAACATCGTGTGTCTCCATATGCTGATGACCTCCTTCTTTATGTGAGCGACCCTACAGCCAGTAGCCCTGCAATTGTGTCCTTGTTGGATCAGTTTGGGACTTTTTCCGGCTATAAACTAAAGCTCCAAAAAAGCAAATGCTTTCCCATCAACTTAGCCCTACAGATCCAACAGGAAGCCCTGCCCTTTCCCATATCTCAAGAAGGGTTTGTATATTTAGGAATACACATCATCCGCTTTTTCACATCCCTGTTTGCAGCTAACTACATGCCTCAAGTTAGCCAAATGAAGGCTGACTTTGAGAGATGGCGTAGTCTGCCACTCACTATGGCTGGGAGAGTGCAGTCAGTGAAGATGACTGTACTTCCCAGATTTCTTTACTTGTTCCAATGTTTGCCGGTTTTCCTACCCAAGTCATTTTTTAACTCAGTTAACCAATCTATAACCTCCTTTATATGGGGTAACAAGGTTCCAAGGGTCAATAAGTGCACTCTCCAAAGAGGTCGTGAAGTAGGTGGACTGGGCCTTCCTAGCTTTATTAATTATTACTGGGCATCCAATATCCAAAAGATATTATTCTGGCTCCACCGACCAGATACAGACTGGTGTCTGCTTGAATCACAATCCTGTTACTCCTCGTCTCTCCCAGCTTTAGTATATTCCTCCCTGCCAGTAAAACCCTCTAGATTTACATCCAACCCTGTCGTACTATCAACCATCAAAATTTTTAACCAATTTCATTGCCATTAAAAGCTTACATCAGTTTCAGTTCTGGGTCCCATTCACAGTAACCATTTATTCCCCCCCTCTACACTTGACTCAACCTTTCGATAGTGGGCTTTGTATGGTCTTATGTCCATTAAGGATTTATACACTAACAACATATTTGATAGTTTTGACTACCTACACAAAAAACATGGCCTCCCACATAATCATTTCTTTAAATATCTTCAGGTTCGCCACTTAGTCATGAAAAAAAATCCTTCTTTTCCTGATCTCCCTCCTGTCCCAGTGTTGGATAAACTCACTCTTACCTTTGCAAATAAAGGACTGATCTCTGCAGTATATTCTCGATTGATGTATTGAGGAGATCAAAACCTGAACATAGTTAAAGCTAGGTGGGAGGATGACCTTGGTATGGATCTGTCTGAGGAATGCTGGACAGAAGCGCTGAAAAAAGTCCGCTCCTCGTCATCATGTGCTAGATTGGGGCTCATACAATTTAAAGTTTTACACAGGGTTCATTTAAGCAAAGCCAGGCTTGCTAACATGTGTCCAGGGACGGACACTGGCTGTGACAGGTGCTCGTTCTCTCCAGGCAATCTAGCTCATGCATTCTGGTCTTGCCCCAAACTTGTTAACTACTGGGCAGTGGTTTTTAAAACCATCAGTGAAGTCCTTGGGATGACAGTGAGACCTTGCCCGCTTGTAGCTGTATTTGGTGTAACAGATAAAACCTTGGGTTTAAATACAACCCAGTCTGATATCATTACATTTACATCACTTTTGGCCCATAGGAGAATCTTGCTGGTCTGGAAATCTACCACCCCTCCATCTGCCGCTGCTTGGCTGGAAGACGTCATGTTTTTTTTAAGGTTAGAAAAGATTAAATTCACATTGAGGGGGTCTGTGAAAAAGGTTTTATTTGAAATGGGAACCCTTTTTATCATACTTTGAGGGTCTAAAGGAACTACCTATTGACTGATGGCACTTGACATTAAGTGGGGATCTGCCTTTATTCTGTTTTGTAACTTTATGATTGTTAAAAAGTGCATTTGATTTTGTGATATATTTGGATTGTGAAAAAATAAGCTGCCAAGGGGTGTTTAGGGAGGGTGGGTTAGGGTTATTTTGTTTATATTATTATTGTTATTTATAAAAAACAAAATGGAGGAAAATGTAATGCCATACATCAGATGTACTGCAAATTTTTTTTCTTTTTTTCCCTCCAATAAAAAACTATTAATTTTTTTAAAAAGAGAGAAGAAGCTGGGTCGGGAGCTCCATGCTGCGGAGTGTTCCAATCCTTCCCGATGCCGGAGTTTCCATCATCCCGACGCGATGGCTTCGGACATCAGAACGTCGGCAGTGGCGACTGTGGGGGGTTCAACAGCACCGACCACGGGTGAACAAACGAGGAATATGATTGAACTTTATTACCTTCCATCACAGTGAGGAATGTGGATTCCGCTGTGGTGGATGTTTCTGTTAAATTTTATTTTATGTGGCTGTGTGTCTTGTTGCGTTTTACTTAGTATGGCTGTATGGTAACTCAAATATCACTGTACGTTAATTGGAATATGTGACAGTAAATGTGAACTGAACTAACTCGCTCTTGAAAACATCCAGTGAATTGGCCTCCACTGCCTGTTGTTCAAGTTCCTGTTGTTTTGGCGGTCTGTAACTAAAGTTTGTGACCGATATAACCATAGCATGAGAAGTATTGTGTTAGTGACATGAATGCTTTGAATGGGTATACTCTGTGATTGATGTGTTAGACGTCATTGCTCCAACTCTGTATAAACATGTGACTACGTTTCCAAAATACTATAAAAATATGCTCTATGTCGTTGTTCATTGCAGTGATGGCCCAGGAGGGTTAAGTATGTGTTGCATACTTGACTTTGTATCCCCCGGCACTCTCGCCGGCTGAATGATCAGTAAACCTTGTGTTGGTTGATCTAACTTATTGTGAGTTGTCTGTTTTAGGAACAGTTCTGTACTTGCCCAACATGGGGAACATGTTTCCTGCATCTACCCTGTCCAATTCCTTACTTAATGTAGCGGCAGATTTTCATATCTTTCAGGTAATTAGCACTGTAGCCGCTTTTTGGATGAGAATGGTTGAAGGGGGTGTCTTCTAAATGCATGCAAGCTCACTCACAGAGACCTTCAGAGCTTCTTCTCAGATATGGCTTCAAAACACAGTATTTTGATGATTAAATGCTGTATTGTTGATAGAAAACAGGAAGATACATCCAAGTTGATTCTGACCCATTACTAGAATTCTTCGAACTCCAGGTTATTGCTTTAGACATTATAAAACTCCTCATGTCTCCGTAACATTAACTTAATATTACTAATTAATGGTTTTGCTATTATATTAATTTTATACTAATATAATTAACCAAGGTAAAAACCTAATGGATTTAGGGGATAAGGGGCATATAGAGATGATTATTATTAACATATATAAGGTTAATTTAACTGAAAAGAAATGAAATATAATTTAGGATGTATACTAACACACTCCAATTAATGAAAAGGGGTATAAGAATATTATAACATCACAAACTTGTGGGAAGAAAGTGGCATTAATGATTTGGAAAAGTTCCAGAGGTTTGGGCTGGAAGATGGTTGTATTTAAGATAAGAAATGAAACCCTTGAAACAGGCTGGTAATTAAGGTGCAGATGAATACTGTATATTTGGACAGGGACAGGGCAGGTGTTCGCATGTTTTTTAATTCTATGATTCGGGGATTACGAGCAAGTAACATAGAAGGTTTAAAATTGGGGTAGAAAATAGAATATTTGAAACAGTAAATCTTTTTTTTTTCCTTTAGATATATTAAGACAAATTAAGATATATTTAGATGAAACGGCATGTAGTTATAAATGCCATTGTATTTAGGGGGCTGAACTCAATGTATAATTCCATCTACGGAGGTCAGTCATTTTTTTGCCATCATAGATGGCTTCTTATATTTAGGGTATCACCTTTTTGATACCTTAAATTCAGGGTTTTTTTGTTGTTGTATTTACTTTTATGTGGCTTATTTAACAATCTTTCTTTTTTTCCCTCACTATTTTTCAACACATCTTTCTCTTTTTCTTATGGAGGTTCCATATTCAGAGGACAGGTAAAATAACGTCAGAAGTGTGGGATGATACCCATATATCCAAAAGTCTGAGGTACCCAACTACACCACATGAAGTAAAATCACTAAAACCTCTTTATAATGCAGGATAATAAGGAAAAAAAGAATGGAGGAGTCACATGTTGTAGTTGGAATATTAGGGGTGCGAATGATCAAATTAAAAGGGGCAAGATTGTGACCCATTTAAAATCTTTAAAGGTGGATATCGCTTTTCTGCAAGAAACGCATATGAAACTACAAACGCAGATGAGATTAAGGGCAAACTGTATAGGCCAAACGTATCACTGGTCATTTACTACTAAAGCTAGAGGAACAGCTATTATTATTCGGAAAGGTATACCGTTTATATTAATGAATACAATATCTGATAAAGAAGGAAGATACACGATAGTGGCGGGAGAAATTAATTCCACTCCACTGACTCTGATAAATATTTACGCACCAAATTTTGATAATCCCCAATTTTTAAATAAAGTTATGGATGAAATAGATGAGTGTAATTTTCAAAATGTAACACTAGTGGGCGACTTTAACTGTGTTATAGATTCATACTTAGACAAGTCAATAAAATTAAGGAAGGGTAGCGCTAAATCCAAGTCTAGTGAATTCTTAAACACTTACATAAAAAACACTAATGTAACAGATGTATGGAGAATAGCTAATCCAACAGGAGGGGAATATTCGTTTTAATCATCAGTACACAAAACTAATTCAAGAATTGATTATTTTTTAGACACAAAATTAATACCATGTACGATTAATCCTAAATACCACAATAGTATTATTTCTGATCACTCCCCGCTGACTTTTACTTTAAAATTTGAGGGAATGCCAGGTATAAAATTCTTTTGGAGATTTAACACACAAATAGCTAATGACTCACAAGGTTACGAGTATTTAAACCAACAAATTATTTTTTTTTTAAACAAACGAGACACCAGGTATTTCACCATCTCTATTATGGGAATCTTTTAAGGCATTCATTCGTGGAGTTATAATTTTGTATCAAAGTTTTCTAAATAAAAAAAACAGGACAGAACAATGGACGTTAGAAAAGGAAATTTAATTATCAGAATTAGGAAACGCAAAAGACCCAACTATAGACAAACATAATAAGATAACATTATTGAAATTTAAACTTAATTGAATATTATTGGCAAGAGTAATAAGATTATTTCAGATCACAAAACAAATACAGTTTGAATTTGGGGATAAACCACATAAACTTCTAGCACGACAATTGAAGAAGCAGGAAAAGGAAAAAAACAATTAGTAAAATTAAATCAGAGAATGGGGAATTGTTAACTGTACCTAAAGACATTAACAAAAGGTTTGCTCAATTTTATCAAAATTCATATACATCTAAAACTAACATTGAAGACAACAAAATTATAAATTTTTTAGATAAGTGTAACTTGCCAAAATTGGATATCTTGGAACAATAGGAATTAGGAGCTCAGATTACAAGTGAAGAAATAAGAGAAACAATAAAAGAACTGAGAAATGGGAAGACACCAGGGCCCGATGGTTTTAATAATGAATTCTTAAAAAGATTTCAGGAGTTATTGGTCCCATGATTACTTAAATTAGATAGTTATGCTTTTACCGAAAAGAAATCACCAGAAACCGTAGCAGAATCTACAATTACCCTTATACCAAAAAAAGATAAAGATCTAGAAGATCCGGACTCGTATAGAGCTATATCACTTTTAAATACAGATCAAAAAATGTTAGCAAAGATTTTAGCAAGAAGATTGAGCAAATACATGAATAAATTGATAAACCAGGACTAAACGGCTTTATACCCAAAAGACAATCATTTAACAATTTGAGACGACTTTTTAATATTATGTATTCACATAAAGGGGAAAAGGAAGACTTATCAGTTATATCTTTGGATGCAGAGAAAGCATTTGACCAGGTAGCGTGGCAGTATTTATACATAGTACTCCAAAAATTTAATACGGGAGATAATTTTATTAGATGGGTAAAACTATTATATGATAATCCAACAGCAAGAATATTATCTAATAATATATTGTCTCCAAAATTCCAATTATCACGAGGCAATAGGCAGGGATGTGTATTATCACCCCTGCTATTTGCCCTTATGATAGAGCCACTGGCTGAAAGGATAAGAACACATCGAATATTCAGGGATACAATACTAAGGACTCTAATAACAACATTTCATTATACGCGGATGATATACTTTTATATATTAGAAATTCAGAAACGAGTATCCCGAATTTATTAAATGTAATAGAGGAATCTGGCTCCTTTTCTGGATATAGAATAACTTGGAATAAAAGTGAAATTGCGTCATTACAGCGTCATTATTTAACACTAATTTTACTTCGGAGTCACGTGAGTGACTTCGTGAAGACCCCGTCAACACGCATGCGCGGCATACCGTCACGCGCATTTGCTCACGGCAGCTGGGGGGGGGGGAGTGCGCTCCCTCAACCGGCTCCTTCAAAAAGTAAGCAGCTGCAGGTAAGTCTAACCTTAAGCTGGTTCGTTGTGGTCTGCATTGTTTTTGCAGGGCCATGGAAGGAGGAAGGAGTATCAAGAGTCGCGTTCAGCGAGTGAAGTCCCCGGAGCTGCCCGCTAGATCGGGAGCAGCAGAGACACCACCGGGGAAGAAGTCACGGGGAGCTCTGGGCAGCTGGTCAGACCCGGCACAACCCCTCTGGCAAAGAAGAGGGTGTCTGCGCAGGAGCAGGGGCTGGGAGACCCTGACTCCAGGCCTCCAGTGCCCAAGTCCAGGGCTGGAGGTAAGGCACGTGGGGCTCTTGGAGCAAGCGTGTCTGCGGGTGCATCCCCCCCTTTAGAGGTCCCTCGTGGGCAGAACAGGGGGGAAGCCTTGCTAAAGTCCAGCCTTGTCAGTGCGGCAGGCAAGGACAAGCCACTGCGTAAACCTGCGAGGAAGCAGGCCAGTGGCAATGCTGGCGTGCCGAGGATCCCTGTGGGGCAGGATGTTCTGGCACACCACCGGAACAGGCTGCCGTAGTGCGGGCCGGTGGCAGCAAAGTACGGTCCAGCACCCCTGCTGAGGCGGGTATAGCAGACCATGCGCCGCCACATTCCCATTTATGTGTGGAACACTGTGGTGGTAAGCCCGCACGGACATCGAGGAGTCTGGCTTCTGGTGCAAGCACTGACTCAAGCCCTCTTCCCTCCCACCAGACAGAGGGGCCGCTGCTGTCCAAATGACGGCGACCAGCGGTATGTCCGTGCGGGAGTCGCACAGCCCCACTGGAGTGGGAGCTGGCGACTTCCTGGCAGTGCATTCCGTGGGGGTGCTGACAACTGCCGGAAGCCCCAGTTCCTCTGGAGAGGCTGGGGAAGACGACCAGTGGCCCACGTGCAGCGGTGACGGTCGTATGGCCCGGTTGGAGCGGATGGTGGAGGTGCTCTATCAACGGGACCTGGAGCATCAGGAACGGCAGTCCCAGAGGTCTGGGAGCTACGTACAGCCGCCACCTTCCATCTCACCATCGCTTATTGAAAGCCAGCAAGGAAGTATGGGTGAGTCTGAGGAGGAGGGAGAGCTCGAGGCCCCACAGGAAATGTTGGAGGCAGTCTCGAAGTTTGGGTCGCCTGCTACCACTGGGGACCCATTACATCCCAAGATAGCGGCTTCGGTTGATTTCCTGACTACGCACCAGCTCCAGGATACCGTGCTCACGGAAACAATGGCAAAATATAAAGCACCAGCGAACTGCAACTCCCTCAACGTTCCAAAGGTGAATACAGCAATATGGGGGAACATGTCTACCAACACAAGGATCAAGGAGGGCAAGCTCCAGAAGATCCTGAAGCTGCTGACGGCAGGTATCACGGCCTTTGCTCGGTCTCTGGATGCCACGAGTGTTTCCGAGGAGCAGCAGGATGCACTAGCGCTCTTGTGCAACACTCAGTTTGAAATAAACTGCTTTAGGAAAAGCTCCATCCGGCCAAATTTAAATCCCAAATTTGCGGGATTATGCAGCACCTCCACCGCACCACCACCAAGGCAGCTGTTTGAGGAACACCTGCCTAAACGGGTGAAAGAGCTGGACGAGGAGGCCAAGACTGTGGGGATGATGAGGCAGCCTCATTCATCTAAGGCTCACGTTTACACCAGGCAGCAGCCACGTTCCTCGGTCAGGTCCCGCACACCGGTGGACAAGGTCCCCAGAACATACCCGCAAACAACATACTCCACGCCGGGGCCCCAACAGCAGAAGCCTTTTTTATTCCAAGGCCAGCCCAAGCCGGCTTGGAAGATGCGGCAACAGGGCCACGCCACACGGGAAGCAAAAACACCACAATCCAGACCCCGGTGCTAACCTTGGAGGTAAGGGGGCTTGGTTCCTTCCACAAATTAGCAATAGTAACCTCACCGGTGGGGGGACGGCTACGGGAATTCCGGTCTGCCTGGGATACCATAACTACGGATCCTTTTATTTTACAAAGCATTCAGGGTTATGAGATAGAGTTTATTAATGGCAGGGATCCCCCTTCGCAACATGAGCCTAGTCGCAGATTTGCACTCTCTCAATTAGAGAAGGAGCGGGCTCATGTTGAGATACTACGATTGGAAGAAAAAGGGGTGATACAGAAAACGACGCATGAGCCACTGGAGTTTGTATCCAACATCTTTACTAGAACCAAGAAGGATGGAGAATGTCGGATTATCATCGACTTAACCCAGTTGAATACTTTCGTACAATATACCCATTTCAAAATGGAGACGTTTGAGACAGCCAAGCTGTTGGTCAGTCATGGGTACTTTATGGCTTGCATTGACCTGAAGGATGCATATTATACAGTGCCTATCGCTAAACAACATAGAAGGTTCTTGAAATTTGTCTGGGAAGGTCAATTATGGCAATATAAAGCTTTGCCTAATGGGATTACAACAGTGCCGAGACTATTTACCAAAATTGTTAAACCTATATTGGAACATCTTAGGAAACGAAACCATGTCGTAATGGCATATTTGGATGACATATTCATAGCGGGGGAAACCCTAGCGCTAGCTCAGCTGGCAGTCTCAGCCGCCATTTCTTTGTTTCAAAGAATGGGGTTTGTAATCCATCCAGACAAATCCAAGTTCAACCCTTCGCAGGTCATGGACTCTTTGGGGTTCACTATAGACACTAACCAGATGAAAATCACCGTCCCAATTGACAAAGTGGTGGACATTCAACACGCATGCATCAGTTTACTTGACAGCAACAGGCCAACCATTCGGCAGGTTGCAAAGGTAATTGGGAAGCTGGTAGCTACGTTCCCAGCTGTAAATTATGGTCCATTGCACTACCGGAAATTACAAACAAGCAAAATTCTGGCGTTAAAATTGAATGCCGGACATTTTGACAGACCTATGCAACTGGCCATAGGGGAAAAAACCGAGTTGAACTGGTGGGTTCACGGTATTAGAGGAAGTTCCAAACCCATCCTTCTCCCAAATCCAACGGTTCTGTTGCAAACTGATGCAAGCGCACAAGGCTGGGAAGCAACTGACACCATAACCAGCTGCGGCGGTAGATGGGACGCTCATGAGTTCACCCTTCTCCAAGTACAAGGCATTAATTATCTGGAGATGCTGGGGGTCTTTCATGGGTTACGGGCATATTGCAATAATTTGCGTCATGCACATGTCCGCCTTCAAATAGACAATACCACGGTGGTAGCCTATATAAATCATATGGGTGGTATCAGGTCAGTATCTTGTAATGATTTGGCAAATACAATTTGGCTCTAGTGCATCAAAAGGGATATTTGGATATCAGCAACGTACCTACCGGGGATACTCAATACAGTAGCGGACACCAGGTCACGAGTGTTCAATGATAACATCGAGTGGATGCTGAATCCCCATGTGTTTGCTGAAATTGCAACAAAATTTGGTATGCCAGATATTGACCTATTTGCGTCTAGGTTGAACCATCAGATACCAACGTATGTATCGTGGGAACCAGACCCTGGGGCAGTGGCGTTGGATGCTTTTTCGCTCCACTGGGGGAAATGGTATTGCTACGCATTTCCCCCATTCTGCCTCATCAGCCGGGTATTGCAGAAAATCAAATTGGACTCTGCGTCAGGCATTCTGGTAATACCCGACTGGCTGACACAACCATGGTACCCGGTGGTCTCCCAGATGTTGAAACATCCTTGGGTGCAAATTGCAAACAACCCGCAATTGGTCACTAATCCCGTCACTGGCGCCTCGCATCCGTGCCACGGCTATCTAAACCTGTTGGTCTGCAGGTTCTGAAAAGGCCTTTAATAAACACCGGGATCTCATCGAGGGCCATGGATGTAATCGCTGCATCGTGCAGAACATCTACCAGACGGCAGTACCTGACCCAGATCAGGAAATGGGAGTTATTCTGCTCAAGGAAGAATGTTTCCTATGATTCTGCTACGATACCTGACGTCCTGGAATTCCTGGCGGGCCTCCATTACGATGAAGGGCTCAGCTATAGTGCCATCAATAGCGCCAGGAGTGCGCTGTCCTCGAAACTTCCGGTAGGAGTGGGGACCAACAATCTGGTGTCAAAGTTCATGAGGGGTGTATTTAATACCAACCCTCCACGGCCCAGATATAACGTTGTCTGGGATGCAGGAGTGGTCCTGTCCCTTTTAAGATCATGGTCTCCCATGGCGGGGTTACCACTTCACCAACTCACCCTAAAGGTGGTCATGTTGATGGCACTCACGTCTGCTCAGCGGGTACGGGCGCTTCAAAAGTTGCGCATTGACAATATGCTCTCTACCCCTGGGAAAGTAACATTTTACGTTGCAGAGTTGCTGAAGCAGCATAGACCCGGGACTACGGGGCTGCAATTGGAATTCCAGGCGTACGCCACTGATGCCACACTCTGCACAGTCGCCCACCTCCGTTACTACATCGAGTCAACCCAGCCAATCAGGAACTCAGAACAAGGACTGCTCATAAGCCACAAAAAACCACGTCACCGGGTGACAGTGCAGACGATCTCCAGGTGGCTCAGGGAGGTATTGGATGCAGCGGGTATTGACACTCACATTTTTAAATCTCATTCCACCAGGGCTGCATCCACATCAACAGCGAGGGCCATGGAGGTGCCCATGGATCACGTCCTCGCAGGATGGGCCAGTGAGTCAACCTTCCAACGGTTCTACCACAAGCCATTGGCCGGACCTGCAACATATGCGGATGCAGTACTCAGGGCTGCTCCCTAATATCATTTGTCCCCAGACAGGGGGTTTGTTTATGATTTGTGTTAATAAATCTCCATTATTTTTTGGTTTCAGCTTGTCCAGTCTGGATTGCATTAACAAACTTCCTCCATCAGGAGTGCGGCAGTGTGGTAGCATGGACGTTGTCCAGGGCGTGTAATGACAGAGCTTTGAAATCTTCACGAAGTCACTCACGTGACTCCGAAGTAAAATAGTAAGATTAAACGAGAACTTACCAGTTCGAAGGTTGATCTTTATTTTATGAGGAGTTGCGGTGAGGGATTTCGTGCCCTCCGCTCCCAACCCTCGATCATTATGTTCAACTGGTTAGTTCAAAGGTTAATCTTAATATCCTTACTTTTGGTCGGGTCTGCTTTGAAGGATGCCGCGCATGCGTGTTGGCGGCGTCTTCACGAAATCCCTCATCGCAACTCCTCATAAAATAAAGATCAACCTTCGAACTGGTAAGTTCTCGTTTAATCTTACTATTATACACCGTTCCGGAAGGGCTACAAGGCCATTTCACTCCCTCCCCTAGGAAAATCTGACCACGTTGCCATTTTTCTGCAGCCGGAGTATAAACAGAGGATAGTTCGGGAAGCGGTAGAGACGGAGGGACGGGAAGCGGTGGTCCGACCAGTCAGAGGCCATGCTGCAAGATGCACTGAGCGATGTCGACTGGAATATGTTCCAAGCAAGTTCCAGCGACGTCAGTGAGTTCGCAGAAGCAGTCACGGACTTCATCACAACAATAACCGACAACATCATCCCCACGGTAAGGGTTAGCATCTTTCCGAATCAAAAACCCTGGGTAGACAGGTCTGTTCGTGTTGCCTTGAATGCTCGCACCGCTGCCTACAACTCTGGCCTGGGATCAGGAAACATGGACGTCTACAAGGTAGAGTGCTACCGACTGCGAAGGGCGGTGAAGGATGCAAAAAGGAGGTACAGGGACAAGATGGAGTCACAGATGGAGCAGCAGGGCACCAGACGCCTGTGGCAAGGGCTACGGACTATAAGCAACTACCGGAGCACCCCACCCTCATCCGCAAGTGCCAGCACCTCCCTAGCAGATGACCTGAACTCTTTTTACACTCGGTTTGAGATGGGCAACAACACCCCAGGTCTGCCGACTATCGACAATACCACCAGCGGGCTGGCTAACGAAGCTGATGGGAGAAATGAGCACACATTCTCGCTGTCCGAGCACGATGTGAAGAGGACTCTGACACGGGTGAACACGAGGAAAGCGGCAGGCCCCGATGGCATATCGGGACGAGTACTTAAGTCCTGTGCTACGCAGCTAGCTCCGGTGCTCACTGCAATATTCAACCTCTCCCTGGACAAGTCCGTAGTCCCTGCCTGCTTCAAAAGATCCACCATTGTACCTGTACAAAAGAATGCCTCCCCAGCCTGTCTGAATGACTACCGTCCGGTGGCCCTCACCTCCGTAGTCATGAAATGCTTTGAGAGGCTGGTGAAGAAACACATCTGCGCCTTCCACCCTCGCAACATGGACCCATTACAATTTGCATACCATCTGAACAGATCCACGGACGATGCTGTCTCCCAGGTTTTGCACAACGCTCTCTCTCACCTTGACAGTCAGAAGGGGGGGTACGTGAGGATGCTGTTCATAGACTTCAGTTCAGCCTTCAACACGATAGTCCCCACCAGACTGGCCGAGAAGCTGCTGGATCTAGGGCTCAACACCCCCCTGTGTGCCTGGGTCCTGGACTTTCTCACCGCCAGGCCCTAGGTAGTCAGGATGGGAAGGAATACATCAAAGTCCCTCACCCTGAGCACAGGATCCCCCCAGGGTTGCATCCTCAGCCCCCTACTGTACTCCCTGTACACACATGACTGTGTGGCGAGGTTCAGCTCCAACTCGATAATCAAGTTGCTGATGACTCTGTGGTGGTGGGCCTGATCTCAGACAACGATGCGAAGGCCTACCGGGAGGAGGTGGCTGATCTGGCACTCTGGTGTCAGGACAACAGCCTCCTCTTGAACATCAAAAAAACGAAGGAGCTGATCGTGGACTTTAGGAGGGCACATCATCCGAGGATGTACACACCATTGAGGATAAATGGGGATACTGTGGATAGGGTGAGCTGTTTTAAATACCTGGGAGTCCACATCTCTGAGGATCTGACATGGACATCGCACGCTGCAGCACTCGTGAGTAAGGCAAGGCAGCGCCTTTACCACCTCAGGCAATTGAGGAAATTCAGAGTGTCTCCGAGGATCCTCCAGTACTTCTACTCTGCGGCTGTGGAGAGCATCTTATCCGGAAACATCACGACTTGGTTTGGGAATTGCTCTGCCCAGGACATGAAGGCTCTGCAGAGTAGTGCGTTCAGCCGAATGCACTATGGGAACTTCTCTCGCCCCTCTGCAGGAACTATACGTCAGAAGGTGCAACTCCAGAGCCAACAAGATAACGGGAGACCCCTTCCACCCCTGCAACGGACTGTTCCAGCTGCTATGGTCAGGCAAACGCCTCCGTTGCCATGCTGTGAGAACGGAGAGGATGAGAAGGACTTTCTTCCCAGAGGCCATTCGGACTGTAAACTCCTATCTCACCAGGGACTAACTCTACTACAGTTACTGGACCACAATACCACCCAATATTTTATTATGGAAAAGAACATGTGATTCTGTTTGAAGTTTGTTGGTTGTTGTTTGTTTGTTTTTTGCACAAAGTCCGCAGGCACGGCCACTTTTCATTTCACTGCACATCCCGTATGTGTATGTGACGAAGAAACTTAACTTCACTTGACTTAACTTGACTTTCAGGTGAAAGGAAGCTGTGTGCGATGTGTAGAGTGGTCATTCATTGAGCTTTGGACTGGACAGATAGTTGTATATGGACGCTCTTGCTCAATAGACACAGAGTGCTGGAGTAACTCAGCGGGTCAGGCAGCATCTGTGGGGAACATGGACGGGTGACGTTTCAGAGTGCTGGAGTAACTCAGCACGTCAGGCAGTATTTGTAGGGAACATGGATCAGTGATATTTCAGAGTGCTGGTGTAATTCAGCGGGTCAGGCAGCATTTCTGGTCAATTTGGATAGACGATGTTTCAGTTCGTGACTCAAAAATATGTTCCCCATCCACATGTTCTCCATGGACAGACACAGAATGCTAGAGTAACTCAGCAGGGCAGGCAGCGCCTCTGGAGAGAAGGAACCTTCTTCAAACAGAGTCACAGGAGAGGGGGACACAGACACAAGGAAGTCTAAGGTGTTATGCCCCTGTCCCATTTAGGGAACCTGAACGGAAACCTCTGGAGACATTGCGCCCCACCCAAGGTTTCCGTGCGGTTCCCGGAGCTTTTGCCAGTTTAAACCATTAGGGAGACTGACAAAAACCTCCGGGAAACGCATGTCTCCTAAGTGGGACAGGGGCATTACTCCAGAACTCTGTATTATCTGAATGGTGTCAGGTTAGGAAACTGGGAAGTACAACAAGACCTGGGTGTCCTTGTACATCAGTCACTGAAAGCAAGCATGCAGGTACAGCAGACAGTAAAGAAAGTTAATGGCATGTTGGCCTACAAACCGAGAGGGGTTGAGTTTAGGCACAAGGAGGTCCTACTGCAGTTGTACAGAGCCCTAGTAACACCATAACTGGAGAATTGTGCGCAGTTTTAATGTCCTAATTTGAGGAAGGGTATTCTTGCTATTGAGGGAGTGCAGCATCGGTTCACAAGGTTTATTCCTGGGATGGCGGGACTGACATATGTTGAAAGAATGGGTCGACTGGGTTTGTATTCACTGGAATTCAGAAGGATGAGCGGGAATCTTATAGAATCATAAATTTAGTGAGGGATTGGACAGGGTAGATGCAGGAAACATGTTCCCCATGTTGGGGGAGTCCAGAACTGTTAAGGTTCATTTCTTAAAACAGACAACTCACAATAAGTTAGATCAACCAACACAAGCTTTGCTGATCAGTTAGCTGGCGACAGGGCCAGGGGATACAAAGTCAAGTATGCAACACATACTTAACCCTCCTGGGCCATCACTATACTGAACAAAGACATACAGCATATTTTTATAGTATTTTTGAAACGTTGTCACACGTTTATACAGAGTTGGAGAAATGACATCTAACACATCAATCAGAGTATACCCATTCAAAGCATTCTTGTCACTAACACAATACTTCTCATGCAATGGTTGTATCGGTTGCAAACTTTAGTTACAAACCCCCAAACAACAGGAACTTAGTCAAAGGTCTATCATCTGCAGTACCTTCTTAAACAATGTAAGGATCTTTATCAATTACCCACAGAAGGTCCTGTTTACAGAGACCCAACTACAAAGGAAACACATCATCTCTCAAGGATTCTGTTGATAGAAGCCAGCACCTTCTCAGGAAACAAATCCTCTCCCACCATTGTCAATATCTTTTGCTTGGGCACAACAGGAAGCAGCTTGGATGCAGTTTGAATGCTGGCCTCCAATTTCCTGATCACCCAGCCCTTCTACAGCACAGAATTACAAAGCTTCAGAACTCAAAACCCAAAGAAGTCAAATTAATCTTTACTTAATACAATACCTTACGTTATAATTGATATTATATAACTAGGATATTATCAGAACCAGGGACCACCGTTTAAGAATAACGGGTAGGTCATATAGGACTGAGATGAGGAAAAACCTTTTCAACCAGAGAGTTGTGAATCTGTGGAATTCCCTGCCACAGAAGGCAGTGGAGGCCAATTCACTGGATGTTTTCAAGAGAGTTAGTTCAGTTCACATTTACTGTCACATGCACCAATTAAGGTACAGTGATATTTCAGTTGCCATACAGCCATACTAAGTAAAAAGCAACAAGACACACAGCTACATAAAATAATGATTTAACAGAAACATCCACCACAGCGGAATCCACATTCCTCACTGTGATGGAAGGTAATACAGTTCAATCATTTTCCTCGTTTGTTCACACGTTGTCGGGGCTGTTGAACCCTCCGCAGTCGCCACTGCCGATGGTCCGATGTTCGAAGTCCTCACGTCAGGATGACCGAAACTCCAGCATCGGGAAGGATTGGAACACTCCGCAGCATGGAGCTCCCGAGTCAGCCTCTTCTTACCGGAGTCCGCGGGCTTCACGGTGTTAAAGTCCACAGGCCCCGAGGTTGGAGCTCCTCACGGGCGATCCTCGGCAAAGGAGAAAAATCGCATCTCCGTCAAAGCAAGTGACTGAAAAAAGTTCCCCCAATTCCCCCTCCCTCCCTTCCCATGTAAAACAAACAAGAAACACTAAAACATACTTAAAATACGGGAAGCGGTGACTCGATTAATCCTGACTCCTTTTGCCAGCGAGAAGAAGACAGAGCAATAATGAAGAGATGGCCCACGAGGGAGGGGGGGAATGTCCGTTTATTTTGGATAATTCAATGTTCATGTCAGCCGGTGGACGGGAAGCAGTGACTCTGGATTAATCCTGACGCCTTTCGCCAGCGAGAAGAAGACAGAGGAATGACAAAGAGATGGCCCTCGATGGGGGATGTCTCCTTAATTTGGATAATTCAATGTTCATGTCATTGGGCTGTAAGCTTTGAGGTGCTGTCCCTCCAGTTTGTGTTTCACCTCACTCTGGCAATGGAGGAGGCCCAGGATGGACAAACCAGTGTGGGAATGGTAAGGGGAGTTAAAATGGTTGGCAACCGGGAGACCCAGCAGGCCTTGGTGGACCGAGCGCGAGTGAAGGGTGAAATGCACGCCTAGTCTAGATACAAGGAACTGCAGATGCTGGTTTACAAAAAGAGACACAATCTCCTGGAGTAACGTGCACCTCTGGAGAGCATGGACAGGCAACATTCTAGGTCAGGATCCTTCTTCAGATTGCTTGGTGTGGGGGGTGGAGGAAGTTGGAAAGCAGAGTGGGAGTGGTCGCCTTAGATTCCCTTCCCTCTACAGATGCGGCCTGACCCACTGAGTTCCTCCTGCTCTGAAGGGAATGGACAGACGATGTTTTGAGTCAGGGCCCTTCTTCAGACTGAGTGGAGAGGGTGGGGGGGGGGAGGAAGCTGGAAAAGAGAGATGGGTGCTGGACAATGCCTGGCAAGTGCTAGGTGGATACAAAATGCTGGAGTAACTCAGCGGGACAGGCAGCATCACCAGAGAGAAGGAATGGGTGACGTTTCAGGTTGAGACCCTTCTTCAGAATTGATAGGTGGATATAGGTGAGGGAGACACAAAAATCTGCAGATGCTGGAATCTTGCATGGAACACAATTTAGTTAGATGCACAGAATCCCCTGCCCAGACTGGGGGAATCGAGGACCAGAGGACATGGGTTCAAGGTGAAGGGGAAATGATTTAATAGGAATCTGAGGGGTTTCTTTTCAACAGAGGGTGGAGGGTGTATGGAACAAGGTGCCGGTGGAGGTAGTTGAGGCTGGGACTATCCCAACATTTAAGAGAGAGTTATAGACAGGTACATAGATAGGCCAGGTTTGAAGGGATATGGACCAAATGCAGGCAGGTGGGACTAGTGTAGCCGGGACATGTTGGTCGGTGTGGGCAAGTTGGGCCGAAGGTACTCTTTCCACACTGTATCACTCTATGGCTCTAACACAAAGTGCTGGAGTAACTCAGCGGGTCGGGCAGCAGCTGTGGGGAACATGGATTGGTGACATTTCGGGTAAGGACCCTTCTTCAGACTGACACAATGTTAACAGATGAGGGGATGATTGGCAGATGAGTGAAGTGACATGGGCGAGAAGAAATAAGGAGATAAAAGGATGTGAGATAAGGAGAGAGGAATGTATATGTGCAGCTTTAAGGGACATTGGTCAATTGCATACAGTTCTGGTCACTCCATTACAGGACTGATGTGGAGGCTTTGGGGAAGGTGCAGAGATGGTTAACCAGAATGGTTCAAAAACAAGGAACTGCAGATGCTGGTTTACAAAAAAGGACACAAAATGCGGGAGTAACTCAGCGGGTCAGGCAGCATCTCTGGAGAGAAGCAGTGGGTGACATTTCGGGTCGAGACTGAGGAAGGTCTCGACAAGAAACATTACACATTCCTTCCAGCATTTTGTCTCTACCTAAACAGCGCCTATCCACGTGGTGGTGGGTGCGCCGGTGCTGCCACAGGCTGGTCATGCGGGTGAAACCCTTGCCACACACAACGCACACAAACGGTCTCTCTCTGCTGTGTATCTGCTGGTGCTCCCACAGCCGCTATGCTCCCTTGTCACACTGAGAGCAGCTGCTCGTCGACGTGGGCCCGCCGGTGCTGCCGCAACCCCCGCGAGCTGTCAAACGCCTCACCACAGTGCGGGCAGTCGTAGGACTGGCCACTGGTGTGCATGAGCTGGTGAGACAGGGCATGCGAGGCCTTGGCAAAGCGCTCTTGACACACCGGGCTGGTGATGGGACTGTCGCTGGCGTGCACCCGCTGGTGGGACAGCAGCCTGCAGGAGTTGGAGAAGCCCTTGCCGCACTGGGCACAGGTGTAGGGGCACTCGTTGGTGTGGGTGCGTTCGTGCACCAGCAGGTTGCTGGATTGTGTGAAGCCTTTGCCGCACTGGGCGCAGGTGTAGGGGCGCTCGCCGGTGTGGATGCGCTGGTGCACCAGCAGGTCCCTGGATTGGTTGAAGCCCTTGCCACACTGGGCGCAGGTGTAGGGGCGCTCGCCGGTGTGGGTGCGCTGGTGCATCAGCAGGTTGCTGGATTGGGTGAAGCCCTTGCCGCACTGGGCACAGGTGTAGGGGCGCTCGCCGGTGTGGGAGCGCTGGTGGTCCAGCAGGATGTCAGAGCGGGTGAAGCCCTTGCCGCACTGGGTGCAGGTGTAGGGGCGCTCGCCGGTGTGGGTGCGCTGGTGCACCAGCAGGTTGCTGGATTGGGTGAAGCCCTTGCCGCACTGGGCACAGGTGTAGGGGCGCTCACCGGTGTGTGTGCGCTGGTGCTTCAGCAGGTTGTTGGAGCGGGTGAAGCCCTTGCTACACTGAGCACAGATGTAGGGGTGCACGCCGGTGTGGGTGCACTGGTGCACCAGCAGACTGCTGGATTGTGTGAAGCCCTTGCCGCACTGGGCACAGGTGTAGGGGCGCTCGCCGGTGTGGGTGCGCTGGTGCTGCAGCAGGCCGCTGTACTGGGTGAAGCTCATGCCGCAGTCGCTGCAGGTGAAGGGCCGCTCCCCAGTGTGCAACCGACTGTGCACCTTCAGGTTCATGGACGATTTGAATCCTTTGCCGCATTTGGAGCAGGTGAAGGGCCGCTCACTGCTGTGCACCCGCTGGTGCACCCGCAGACCCGACAACTGGATAAAGCTCTTGCCGCATGTGGAGCAGCAAAAGGGCTTCTCGCCCGTGTGCACCCGTCGGTGGGTCTCCAGCTTGCTCGGGCTCCGGCAGGCCTCGCCACACACGTCACAATCATAATGCTTCTCCTTGTGCCCCATCATGTGGTCCTCCATCGAAGCTCAGCTCCTCGAAGCTCAGCCTGCACACCGAGCAAATGGGGCGCTCATCGGCACCCTGGCCACCCGCAATGGCGTCTCACGTCCCCGTCTCTCCGTCCACGGCTCATAAACCCTGCAGGAAGGGAAAAGAGGATCAACAAGCTGGCAAACAGAACATTACTAGCACATATTGGAGCATTTATGGTGGAAACCGTTATATAATTCTGCGCAGCACACTGCGCCGGTACAGTTGCTGCCTCACAACCATAGACCCGGGGTCAATCCTGACTACGGGTGCTGTCTGTGCGGAGATTGTATGTTCTCTCCTTGACATGCTTGGATTTTTACTCTGGGTGTTCCGGTTTCCTCCAACATTTCAAAGACGTTCAGGGTTGTAGATTCTCGACCCAAAACGTCGCATATCTCCTTCGCTCCTTAGATGCTGCTGCACCCGCCGGGTTTATCCAGCTTTTTGCGTAACCACCAGGGTTGTAGATGAATCGGCCTTCACAAAATCCGTGGGCCGAAAGACCTGTTATTTCCACGCTGCATCTCTAAACTAAACTAGAGAAGGGTGTCGACCCAAAACACCACCCATTCCTTCTCTCCACAGATGCCGCCTGACCCGCTGAGTTACTCCAGCACTTTGTGTCTATCTTCTCCACAGATGCTGCCTGACCCGCTGAGTTACTCCAGCACTTTGTGTCTATCTTCTCCACAGATGCTGCCTGACCCGCTGAGTTACTCCAGCACCTTGTCATAGAGTCATGGAGTGATACAGTGTTGGAAAGAGGCCCTTCGGCCCAACTCTTACCCCGCACTCCTAGATCCCTCGGCTCCACACATTCCGCAAGGCTCACAGTTGTACAGAGTCCTAGTGAGACCACACCTGGAGTACTGTGTGCTGTTTTGGTCGCCTAATTTGAGAAAGGACATTCTTGCTATTGAGGGAGAGCAGCGTAGGTTTACAAGGTTAATTTTCGGGATGGCGGGATTGTCAATATGCTGAGAGAATGGAGTGGCTGGGCTTGTCCTCTGGAATTTAGAAGGATGAGGGGGTCTTATTGAAACATACAAGATTGTTAAGGGTTTGGACACGCTAGAGGCAGGAAACATGTTTCCGATGCTGGTGGAGTCCAGAACTAGGGGCCACAGTTTAAGAATAAGGGGTAAGCAATTTAGAACGGAGAGGAAGAAACACTTTTTCTCACGGAGAGTTGTGAGTGGAGAATTCTCTGCATCAGAGGGAGGTGGAGGCCGGTTCTCTGGATACATTCAAGAGAGAGCTCCATAGGACTCTCAAACATTGCGGAGTCAAGAGATATGGGGAGAATGGGGTACTGATTCGGTATGATCAGCCATGATCACATTGAATGGCGGTGTTGGCTCAAAGGGCCGAATGGCCTACTCCAGCACCTATTGTCATTTGTCTATTGCCCCAGCGCCCCGCCATTCACAGCGAAGATCCTGCCCTGGTTTGACTTCCTAAACGGCAACACCCTCCCCACCCCCAAACAATGTGACCTCCTCGGGTCTGAAGAAGGGTTTCGGCCCGAAACGTCACCTGTCTCCTTCGCTGCTGAGATGCTGCTGCACCCGCTGAGTTTCTCCAGCCTTTTGTGCACCCTCGATTTTCCAGCATCTGCAGTTCCTTCTTTAAAACAATGTGACCTCCTCCCTGTGGCTCCCTGCACCTTCCCCCTGCCGCCTCCTCCTGCTCCTCACCCCCCTTCACTCCCTCCCCCTCCTCCCCACCCCCACCAGGCTCCCTACCCCCCTTCCTTGACCCACTTGACCCCTCTCTTTCTCCCCCCCCCAGTTCCCTGCCCCCCCCCATGGCACCAAACCCACTCCCCCTTGAATTCCTCCCCCCTCCCTTTGCTCCCTGCCTCCCCCGCTACTCACTTCACCCCTTTTCCAACCCCCAGTCTCTCTCTCTCTCTCTCTCTCTCTCTCTCTCTCTCTCTCTCTCTTTCTTTCTCTCTCGCTCTGCTTCTCTCCACTCTCTCTCTCTCTCTCTCTTTCTTTCTCTCTCGCTCTGCTTCTCTCCACTCTCTCTCTCCTTCCCTCTCCCTTCCTCTCTCCCTCTCTCTCACCGTCCAGTGCAGATCGACTCCATCTTGGCCGCGGCGTCATTTCCGGGCTGAGGCCGCCCCGCAGCCTGAGGGGCAACGGGGACGGGGCCGCGACGTCATTTCCGGGCTGATGCCCCTCTCCCCCCCGCGTTGCGCGGTCTCTCTCTCTCTCTCTGTCTGCGGGGCAAAACGTCATTTCCGGGTTGATGCCCCTCTCCCCCCCCCTAGTTGCGCGGTCTCTCTGTCTGCGGGGCAACGGGCCGTGACGTCATGTCCGGGCTGAGGCCCCTGCGCCGCGCGGTCTCTCTCTCTCTCTGTCTCCGGGGCAACGGGCGGGATGAGCCGTGAGTACCCGGGCCGGGCCGGGCCGGACGCGGTGAGAGGCTCCGGTGGATCAGGGCGGGCGGGGCGGGGGGTCCAGGCCGCGGCCTCGCTCGCACCCGGGAGACAGTGACTGGGCCTGGGGTTGGGGTTGGCGGAGCTCGGGGAGCCGCAACTCTCTCTCTACTGTCAAATAGTCAACAACGTCTGCGGGATAATGTACACACACATCTCTCTGGCTCTCTCTATCTAGCTATCTCTGTCTATCTATCTATCTCTCTCTGTCTCTCTATCTCTCTCACTTCCGCTCCCCCCCTCCCCTCCCCCCCTCCCCCCTCCCCCCTCCCCCCTCCCCTCCCCCCTCCCCCTCCCCCCTCCCCCCTCTCCCCCTCTCCCCCTCTCCCCTCTCCCCTCTCCCCTCTCCCCTCTCCCCTCTCCCCTCTCCCCTCCCCCCTCTCCCCTCCCCCTCCCCCTTCCCCCCCTCCCCCTTCCCCCTCCCCTTTCCCCTCTTCCCCCCTCCCCCCTCCCCTCTTCCCCTCTTCCCCCCTCCCCCCTCCCCTCTTCCCCCTCCCCCATCCCCCCTCCCCTCTTCCCCCCTCCCCTCTTCCCCCTCCCCTCTTCCCCCCTCCCTCCTCCCCTCCCCCTCCCTCTTCCCCCCTCCCCTCTTCCCCCCTCCCCTCTTCCCCCTTCCCCCCTCCCCCCTCCCCCCCTTCCCCCCCTCCCCTCTTCCCCCCTCCCCTCTTCCCCCCCTCCCCTCTTCCCCTCTTCCCCCTCCCCTCTTCCCCTCTTCCCCCTCCCCTCTTCCCCTCTTCCCCCTCCCCTCTTCCCCTCTTCCCCTCCCCTCTTCCCCCCTCCCCTCTTCCCCCTCCCCTCTTCCCCCCCCTCCCCCCTCCCCTCTTCCCCCCTCCCCTCTTCCCCCCCTCCCCCCCTCCCCTCTTCCCCCCTCCCCCCCTCCCCTCTCCCCCCCGCTCCCCCCCTCCCCTCTTCCCCCCCTCCCCTCTTCCCCCTCCCCTCTTCCCCCCTCCCCTCTTCCCCCTCCCCTCTTCCCCCTCCCCTCTTCCCCCTCCCCTCTTCCCCTCTTCCCCCTCCCCTCTTCCCCCTCCCCTCTTCCCCCCTCCCCTCTTCCCCCCCTCCCCCCCCCCCTCTTCCCCCCCTCCCCTCTTCCCCCCTCCCCTCTTCCCCCCTCCCCTCTTCCCCCCTCCCCTCTTCCCCCCTCCCCTCTTCCCCCCTCCCCTCTTCCCCCCTCCCCTCTTCCCCCCCTCCCCTCTTCCCCCCCTCCCCTCTTCCCCCCTCCCCTCTTCCCCCTCCCCTCTTCCCCTCTTCCCCCCTCCCCTCCTCCCCTCTCTCCCCCCTCCCCTCTTCCCCCCTCCCCTCTTCCCCCCTCCCCTCTTCCCCCCTCCCCTCTTCCCCCCTCCCCTATTCCCCTCTTCCCCCCTCCCCTCTTCCCCCCTCCCCTCTTCCCCCCTCCCCTCTTCCCCCCTCCCCTCTTCCCCCCTCCCCTCTTCCCCCTCCCCTCTTCCCCCCTCCCCCCTCCCCCCTCCCCTCTTCCCCTCTCCCTTCTTTCCACAGATGTTGCTTCACTTGCTGAGTTTCTCCTGCATTTTTGTCCACCTTCCTTATTCACTGAGGTAAATCTTCACATAAACTACATGTCTGGGGGTAAAACTGGGGTAAATAATGGTATAAACATCTCTCAGTGTCTGTCCCCCCCTGTAAATAATCAATAAATCTCCACATAAACTACAGGTGTGAGAAAAACTGGGGTAAATAATGTTATAAACCTCTGTCTGAGTGGATATATGAGGTAAACAATCAATAAACTCCTCTCCCCATCTCCATCTCTCCCCCACTCTTCCCCCTTGCTGTACATAATCAATAAACCCCCATCTAAGGGGCGTAATCAATGAACTCTCCGTCCACCCTCCCTCTCTCCCTCCCCCTTGACTTCTCCTTCGTTAAGTACCCTGTGATGTGGACCATCAGGCCCTGGGGATTTATCAGCCTTTAGTCCCATCAGTCTACCCAACACCATTTCTTGCCTAATGCGAATTTCCTTCAGTTCCTCCATCACCCTAGATCCTCTGGCCATTAGTACATCTGGGAGATTGTTTGTGAAGACAGATCCAAAGTACCTGTTCAACTCGTCTGCCATTTCCTTGTTCCCCATAATAAATTCACCTTATTCAGTCTTCAAGGGTCCAAATTTGTGCTTAACTAATTTTTCCCTCGTCACATACCAAAAGAAGCTTTTACTATCCTCCTTTATATTCTTGGCTAGCTTACCTTCGTACCTCATCTTTTTTCCCTGTATTGCCTTTTTAGTTATCTTCTGTTGCTTTTTGAAAGTTACCCAATCCTGTTGCTTCTCGCTCATCTTTGCTATGTTAGAAACAAAGAAAATAGGTGCAGGGGGAGGCCATTCAGCCCTTCGAGCCAGCACCGTCATTCATTGTGATCATGGCTGATCGTCCGCTATCAGCAACCCGTGCCTGCCTTCTCCCCATATCCCTTGACTCCACTAGCCCCGAGAGCTTTATCCAACTCTCTCAGAAATCCATCCAGTGATTTGGCCTCCACTGCCATCTGTGGTAGGGAATTCCATAAATTCACAACTCTCTGGGTAAAAAAGTTTTTACTCAGCTCAGTCTTAAATGACCTCCCCTTTATTCTAAGACTGTGGCCCCTGGTTCTGGACTCACCCAACATTGAGAACATTTTTCCTGCATCTAGTTTGTCCAGTCCTTTTGTAAATTTATATGTGTCTTTAAGATCCTCCCCCTCCCCCTGGGATCAATCTCGTGAACCTACACTGCACTGCCTCAATCACAAGGATGTCATTCCTCAAATTAGGAGTCCAAAACTGTACACAATACTCCAGATGTGGTCTTACCAGAGCCCGAAACAACTGCAGAAGAACCTCTCTACACCTATACTGAAATCCTCTTGTTATGAAGGCCAACATTCCATTAGCTTTCTTCACTGCCTGCTGTACCTGCACGCCAACGTTCAGTAATTGGTGGTTAAGGACACCCAGGTTTCACTGTACCTCCCCCTTACCTTACCTAACCCCATTGAGATAATAATCTGCCCCCATGTTTTTGCCGCCAAAGTGGATAACCTCACATTTATCTATATTATACTGCATCTGCCCACTCACTCAACCTGTCTAGGTCCCCCTGCAACCTCCTAACATGCTCTTCACAGATCACACTGCCACCCAGCTTTGTGTCATCCGCAAACCTGCTAGTGTTGCTCCTAATTCCCTCTTCCAAATCATTATATATATGGTAAACAGTTGCGGCCCCAACACCGAGCCTTGCGGCACTCCACTCGCCACTGCCTGCCATTCTGAAAAGGACCCATTCACTCCTACTCTTTGCTTCCGGTCTGCCAACCAATTTTCTATCCATGCCAACACCCTACCCCCAATACCATGTGCTCTAATTTTAGTCATCAGTCTCCCGTGCGGGACCTTATCAAAGGCTTTCTGAAAGTCTAGGTAGACTACATCCACTGGCACCCCTTCATCCATGTTACTTGTCACATCCTCAAAAAATTCCAGAAGTTTAGTCAAGCATGATTTCTCTTTCATAAATCCATGTTGACTTGGACTAATCCTTTTGCTGCTATCCAATTGCTCCATTATTACCTCTTTAATAATTGACTCCAGCATCTTCCCACCACCAAAGTCAGGCTAACTGGTCTGTAATTCCCCGTTTTCTCTCTCGCTCCTTTCTTGAAAAGTGGGATAACATTAGCTATCCTCCGATCCACAGGAACTGATCCTGAATCTATTGAACATTGGAAAATGACCACTAATACATCCACTATTTCTAGAGCCACCTCCCTGAGGACCCTGGGATGCAGACCATCAGGCCCAGGGGATTTATCATCCTTCAGTCCCATTAGCCTACCCAATACTATTTCTCGCCTAATGAAATTTTCTTTCAGTTCCTCTCCCCCCCTTAGATCCTCTGACCTTCAGTACATCTGGGAGATTGTTTGCTACTCTTTTTTCCTTAACATATCAATGTTGTACTTCTCTTTTATTTTTATACTGTCCCTGACTGCCCTTGTCAGCCACGGTCGCCCCTTACTTCCCTTTGAATCTTTCTTCCACTTTGGAATGAACCAATCCTGCACCTTCTGTAGAAATACCTGCCATTTTTTTTCCCCCACCTCTTAAGGTGCAACCCATCCTTTTTGTACAATTCGCTCTTCCCCCAAAGCAGATCCCAGTGGTCTAAGAATCTAAATCCTTGCTCCCTGCACCAGCTCCTCAGCCACACATTGAGATCCTCTATTTCCCTGTTCCTCCCCTCACCAGCACGAGGAAGTGGAAGCAAACTGGAGATAGCCACCCTAGAGGTCCTATTTTTCAGCCGCCTTCCGAGTTCTCTGAAGTCATAGAAACATAGAAAATAGGTGTAGTAGGCCATTCGGCCCTTTGAGCCTGCACCGCCATTCAATATGATCATGGCTGATCATCCAACTCAGTATCCTGCACCTGCCTTCTCTCCATACCCCCTGATCCCTTTAGCCACAAGGGTCACATCTAACTCCCTCTCACATATAGCCAATGAACTGGTCTCAACTACCTTCTGTGGCAGAGAATTCCACAGATTCACCGTTCTCTGTGTGAAAAATGATTTTCTCATCTCGGTCCTAAAGGACTTCCCCCTCATCCTTAAACAGTGACCCCTTGTTCTGGACTTCCCCAACATCGGGAACAATCTTTCCTGCATCTAGCCTCTTGTCCAACCCCTTAAGAATTTTGTAAGTTTCTATAAGATCCCCCCTTAATCCTCTAAATTCTAGTGAGTACAAACCGAGTCCACCCAGTCTTTCTTCATATGGAAGTCCTGCCATCCCAGGAATCAGTCTGGTGAACCTTCTCTGTACTCTCTCTGTGGCAAGAATGTCTTTCCTCAGATTAGGAGACCAAAACTGTATGCAATACTCCAGGTGTGGCCTCACCAAGACTCTGTCCAACTGTAGTAGAACCTCCCTGCTCTTATACTCAATGCTTTTGCTATGAAAGCTAACATACCATTTGCTTTCTTCACAGCCTGCTGCACCTGCATGCCTACTTTCAATGACTGGTGTACCATGACACCCAGGTCTCGTTACATCAAATAGTAAACAGCGCCTGCGGGATAATGTACACAGACATCTCTCTGTCTGCCTCTATCTATCTATCCCTACCTCTATCTCTCTGTCTCTCTATCTATCACTGTCTCGCTATCCCTATCTATATCTCAATCTATCCCTCTCTCTCTCTCCAGCTCTCTCTCATATATATATATATATATATATATCTGTCTATCTATCTCACTCCATCTATTTATCTCTATCTACCTATCTCTATCTCTCTATATATCTCTCTCGGCGTTGGTCAGTCTGGTTTTACTGACCAAATAGTAAACAACGACTGTGGAATAATGTACACAGACAACACACTCTCTCTCTCTGTTTCCAATTCTGCCTCTCTGTCTCTCTCTCTCTGTCTCTCTCTCTGTCTCTCTCTCTGTCGCTCTCTCTCTGTCTCTCCCTTTCTCTCTGTCTGTGTCTCTCTCTCTCTGCCTTTCTGTGTATCTCTGTCTCTCTCTCTCTCAAAGTAACTTTAGCAAATTTGCAGATGACACAAAGCTGGACGGCGGTGTGAACTGTGAGGAGGATGCTATGAGAATGCAGGGTGACTTGGACAGGTTCGGGGAGTGGGCAGATGCTTGGCAGATGAAGTTTAATGCTGATAAATGTGAGGTTATCCACTTTGGTAGCAAAAACAGGAAGGCAGATTACTATCCAAATGGCTTCAAGTTGGGAAAAGGGGAAGTACAATGGGATCACGGGGTCCTTGTACATCAGTCTAAGAAAGTAAGCATGCAGGTACAGCAGGCAGTGAAGAAAGCAAATGGCATGTTGGCCTTTATAACACGAGGAATCGAATATAGAAGCAAATAGCGCCTTCTGCAATTGTTCAGGGCCCCAGTGAGACCACAGCTGGAGTATTGTGTGCAGTTTTGGTCCCCTAATTTGAGGAAGGACATTCTTGCTATTGAGGGAGTGCAGCGTAGGTTTACAAGGTAAATTCCCGGGATGGCGGGACTGTCATATTCTGGAGATTGGAGCAGCTGGGCCAGTACACTCTGGAGTTTAGAAGGATGAGAGGGGATCTCATTGAAATATATAAGATTGCTAAGTGCTAGATGCAGGAAACATGTTCCCGATGTTGGGGGAGACCAGAACTAGGGGCCACAGATTAAGAATAAGGAGAAACACTTTTTCACACAGAGAGTGGTGAGTCTGTGGAATTCTCTGCCTCAGTGGGCGATGGGGGCTGGTTTTCTCTATATGCTTTCAAGAGAGAGCTAGATAGGGCTCATAAAAATAGTGGAGTCAGGGGATCTGGGGAGAAGGCAGGAACGGGGTACTGATTGGGGATGATCAGCCATGATCAGATCGAATGGTGTTGCTGGCTGAATGGCCTACTCCTGCACTTCTTGCCCATGTTACCTTATCCCAACTAACAATGATCTATTCTACATGTTCCTTGAACTCCATTCCATATGTCCTGTTTTCACTCCCTTATCTCTCTCCCTCCCATCACTGAAGAAGGGTCTCAACCTAAAACGTCACGGATTCCTTCTCTCCACAGACGCTGCCCAACCCGCTGAGTGATTCCAGCACTGTGTCCATCTTCCCATGATTCATGCCGCCCCCCACGTGACACCACACAATGGCAGGAGGCAGGGCTGGAAATCCCCCTCAGATGGGCAGTGACGCCAGGGCGGCAATTGTACACGCCGTCTGTGCGTGTGGCTGACATCACGGTGCAGGGCGGCTTGACGCGGTTCACAAATGTTCGGCGCCCCCTCACACCCCCCCCACCCCCCTCACGCACGCCACCCCCACGCACGCCACCCCCACGTGACTCTGCGCCAATCCCCGCCGGTACGGTGCCGGCTCTCCCGCTTGAATTAGGGGTGACGTCAGGGCACCTGTGGTACGTGCAGTGTGTGCGGCAGACGTCACAGCGCAGGGCGGGGAGACGTGCAGGCAGCTTGACTCAGTGCCCGGATGCTCGGCACGCCCCAGGTCAGTGCGCCCTCCCCTTCTCCCACTTGCCTGCTCATCCCCTCACGCTCCCCCATCTCCCCTCACTACCCCCCGTCCTTTCTCCCCCATCTCCCCGCACTTCCACCATGGTCTTCCCCATCTCCATTTCCCCCCTTGCCTCCCCTCTCACTCCCCCATCCCCCCCACTCGCCTCCCAACCCCCCCACTGCAGCCCCCCCCCTTCAAGCACTGGTAATGTTCACGCATTAGTAATGTCCTGTTTGCCAGCTTGTTGACCCTCTGTCTTCCCCTCCTACAGGGTTTAGGAACCGTTGCTGTGGACGGAGAGATGGGGTCGTGAGCGGCCATTGAGGGTGGCCAGGGTGCCAGTGACCTTCTCCACCCCCATCTACTCGGTGTGCGGGCTGAGCTACGGTGGAGGACCTCATGACGGGGCACAACAAGGAGAAGTGTTATGAGTGCGATGTGTGTGGCAAGTCCTGGCAGTACCCGAGCCAGCTGGAGGCCCACCGGCGGGTTCACACAGGAGAACGCCCCTTTGACTGCTCGGAGTGCAACAAGAGCTTCAAGTTGGCGAATCAACTGAAGATTCACCAGCGAGTGCACACCAGCGAGAAGCCCTATGGCTGCTCCACCTGTGGCAAGAGCTTTGCCCTGTTGTCGGGGCTGCGGGAGCACCAGAGGGTGAACAGCAGTGAGCGGCCCTTCACCTGCTCTGACAGCGGCAAAGGCTTCAAGTCATCCACGGACCTGAAATTGCACAGGCGGGTGCATTCCAGGGAGCGGCCCTTCACCTGCAGCGACTGCGGCAAGAGCTTCACCCGCTCCGGCCACCTGCTGAATCACCAGCGCACCCACACCGGTGAGCGCCCTTACACTTGTGCCCAGTGCGGCAAGGGCTTCACCCACTCCAGCAACCTGCTGAATCACCAGACCACCCACACTGGCGAGCGTCCTTACACTTGTGCCCAGTGCGGCAAGGGCTTCACCCAATCCTGCAGCCTGCTGAAGCACCAGAGCACCCACACTGGCGAGCGTCCTTACACCTGTGCCCAGTGCGGCAAAGGCTTCACCCTATCCAGCCACCTGCTGAAGCACCAGCGCACCCACACCGGCGAGCGCCCCTACACCTGCGCCCAGTGTGGCAAGGGCTTCACTCAATCCAACCACCTGCTGGAGCACCAGCGCACCCACACCGGCGAGCGCCCCTACACCTGTGCCCAGTGTTGCAAGGCCTTCACCTCTTCCGCCAACCTGCTGAAGCACCAGCGCACCCACACCGGTGAGCGCCCCCACACCTGTGCCCAGTGCGGCATAGGCTTCACCCAATCCAGCCACCTGCTGAGGCACCAGCGCTCCCACACCGGCGAGCGCCCCTACACCTGTGGCCAGTGCGGCAAGGGCTTCACTGAATCCTGCACCCTGCTCAAGCACCAGCGCACCCACACCGGCGAGCGCCCCTACACCTGTACCCAGTGCAGCAGGGGCTTCACTCACTCCAGCAGCTTACTGAGGCACCAGCGCACCCACACCGGGGAGCGCCCCTACACCTGTACCCAGTGCGGCAAGGGCTTCTCCAACTCCTCCAGGCTGCGGTCCCACCAGCGGGTGCACGCCGGCGACAGTCGCATCCCCAACCCGGTGTGTGGAGAGCGCTTTGCCAAGGCCTCGCACGCCCTGTCTCACCAGCACGTGCAGACCAGTGGCCAGCTCTACGACTGCCCGTACTGCGGTGAGTCGTTTGACAGCTCGCGGGGGTTGTGGCAGCACCGGCGGGCCCACGCTGGCGAGCAGCTGCTCCCACTGTGACAAGAGCGCATGGGGGCTGCGGGAGCACCAGCGATTACACAGCAGAGAGAGACCGTTTGTGTGCGCTGAGTGTGGCAAGAGTTTCACTCGCATGTCCAGCCTGTGGCAGCACCGGCATACCCACTGCGGTGAGCGCCCCTTCCCCTGCCCATCTTGCGGTAAAGGCTTCACCCACATTGACCACCTGCTGGACCCCTGGCGAGTACACACCGGCCAGCGCCCGTTCACCTGCCTGCTCTGTGGCAAGGCTTTTGCCCGCTCCTCCAGCCTGCTGGTACACTGCCACGTTGATAGGAGCTGTTTAGGTAAACACAAAATGCTGGAAGGAATGGATAACGTTTCTTGTCGAGACTCTTCACAGTCTCAACCCGAAATGTCACCCAGCGCTTCTCTCCAGAGATGCTGCCTGTCCTGCTGAGTTACTCCAGCATTTTGTGTCCTTTTTTGTAAACCAGCATCTGCAGTTCCTTGTTTTTAAGCCATTCTGGTTAACCATTTCTGCACCTTTGCCAAAGCCTCCGCATCAGTCCTGTAATGGAGTGACCAGAACTGAATGCAATGCTCCAAATGCTACCTGACCACTGTCCCTTAAAGCTGCACATATACATTCCTCTCTCCTTTTATCTCCTTATTTTCCCTCGCCTCGTCACTTCACTCATCTGCCGATCACCCCCTCATCCGTTGGTGATCATTTTCCAATGTTCAATAGATTCAGGATCAGTTCCTGTGGATTAGAGGATAGCTAATATTATCCCACTTTTCAAGAAAGGAGCGAGTGAGGAAACAGGGAATTACAGACCAGTTAGCTTGATTTCGGTGATGGGAAAGACGCTGGAGTCAATTATTAAAGAGGTAATAATGGAGCATTTGGATATCAGTAAAAGGATTCGTCCAAGTCAACATGGATTTATGAAAGGGAAATCGTGCTTGACTAATCTCCTGGAATTTTTTGAGGATGTGACAAGTAAAATGGATGAAGGGGTGCCAGTGGATGTAGTGTATCTAGACTTTCAGAAATCCTTTGATAAGGTCCCGCACGGGAGACAGGTGACTAAAATTAGAGCACAGGGATGGGTGTTGACATGGATAGAAAATTGGTTGGCAGACCAGAAGGAAAGAGTAGGAGTGAACGGGTCCTTTTCAGAATGGCAGGCAGTGGCGAGTGGAGTGCCGCAAGGCTCGGTGTTGGGGCGGCAACTGTTTACCATATATATAAATGATTTGGAAGAGGGAATTAGGAGCAACACTAGCAAGTTTGCGGATGACACAAAGCTGGGTGGCAGTGTGAACTGTGAATAGGATGTTAGGAGGTTGCAGTGGGACCTGGACCGGTTGAGTGAGTGGGCAGATGCAGTACAATATAGATAAATATGAGATTATCCACTTTGGCGGCAAAAACAGGGAGCAGATTATTATCTCACTGGGGTTAGGTAAGGGGGAGGTGCAGCGAGACCTGGGTGTCCTTGTACACCAGTCACTGAAAGTTGGCGTGCAGGTACAGCAGGCAGTGAAGAAAGCTATTGGAATGTTGGCCTTCATAACAGGAGGATTTCAGTATAGGAGTAAAGAGTTTCTTCTGAATATGAGGAAGGACATCCTTGTGATTGAAGCAGTGCAGCGTAGGTTCACGAGATTCATCCCAGGGATGGCGGGACTGTCGTATGAGGAAAGGTTGAAAAGACTAGGCTTGTATTCACTGGAGTTTAGAAGGATGAAGGGGTACCTTATAGAAACATATAAAATTATAAAAACACTGGACAAGCTAGATGCAGGAAAAATGTTCCCTCTGTTGGGTGAGTCCAGAACCAGGGGCCACAGTCTTAGAATAAAGGGGAGGTCTTTAGTTTAGCTGAGAAAAAAACGTATTTACCCAGAGAGTTGTGAATTTATGGAATTCCCTGCCACAGAGGGCAGTGGAGGCCAAGTCACTGGATGGATTTTAGAAAGAGTTGGATAGAGCTCTAGGGGCTAGTGGAGTCAAGGGATATGGGGAGAAGGCAGGCACTGGTTATTGATAGCGGACGATCAGCCATGATCACAATGAATGGCAGTGCTGGCTCGAAGGGCCGGATGGCCTCCTCCTGCACCTATTTTCTATGTTTCTATGTTAACATAGTGTCCCGACCCGAAATGTCGCCTATCCATGTTCTCCACAGATGCTGCCTGACCCGCTGAATTACTGCAGCTCTCTGTGAAACGTCACCTATCCATGTTGCGCAGAGATGCTGTCTGACCCGCCAAGTTACTCCAGCACTCTGTGAAATGTCACCTATCCATGTTCCTCACAGATGCTGCCTGACCTGCTGAGTTACTGCAGCACTTTGGTTTAGAGTCATAGATTGACACAGTGTGGAAACAGGACCTTCGGCCCAACTTGTCCACACCGACCAACATGTCCCAGCTGCACTAGTCACACCTGCCTGCATTTGGTACATATCTCTCCAAACCTGGCCTATCCATGTACCTGTCTATAACTGTTTCTTAAACGTTGTGATTGTCCCAGCCTCAACTACCTCCTTGGGCAGCTTATTCCATACACCCACCACCCTCTGTTGAAAGGTTACCGCTCAGATTCCTATTAAATCTTTTCCCCTTCACCTTGAACCCATGTCCTCTGGTCCTCGATTCCCTCACTCTGGGCAAGAGATTGTGTGCATCTAACTAAATTGTGTTCTATGCAAGATTCGAGCATCTGCAGTTTCTTGTGTCTCCCTCACCTATGTCCACCTATCACTTCTGAAGAAGGGTCTCAACCTGAAACATCACCCATTCCTTCTCTCTGGAGATGCTGCCTGTCCCGCTGAGTTACTCCCACATTTTGTATCCACCTATCACTTGCCAGGCTTTGTCTAGCCCCCATCTCTCTTTTCCAGCTTGCTACCCCCACCCTCTCCAATCACTGAAGAAGGGTCCTGACTCAAAACGTCGTCTGTCCATTCCCTGTAAAGCAGTGGAGGAACTCAGTGGGTCAGGCCACATCTGTAGAGGGAAGGGAATCTAAGGCGGCCACTCCCACCTCTGCTTTCCAACTTTCTCCACCCCCCACACCAAGCAATCTGAAGAAGGATCCTGACCTAGAATGTTGCCTGTCCATGCTCTCCAGAGGTGCACGTTACTCCAGGAGAGTGTGTCTCTTTTTGTAAACCAGCATCTGCTGTTCCTTGTATCTAGACTAGGCGTGCATATCCCCCTACACATGCGCTCGGTCCGCCAAGGCCTGTTGAATCTCCCGGTTGCCAACCATTTTAACTCCCCTTCCCACTCCCATACTGGTCTTTTTGTCCTGTGTCTCCTCCATTGCCAGAGTTAGGCGACACGCAAAGTGGAGGAACAGCACCTCATAGTTCACAGTCCAGTGACATTATCATTGAATTATCTGAATTAAACAGACATTCCCCCCCCCCCCCCCCCATCTCCCTCTTGGGCCATCCCTTCGTCATTCCTTTATCTTTTTCTCACTGACGAAAGGCATCGGGATTAATCCAGAGTCACCACTTCCCGTATTTTAAGTATGTTTTAATGTTTCTAGGTTTCTTTTACATTGGGGGGTGGGGGTGGGAATTGGGGGAACTTACCTCGACGGAGATGCGATTTTTCTCCTTTGCCGAGGATCGCCCATGAGGAGCTCCAACCTCGGGGCCTGTGGACTTTAACACCATCAAGCCCGCGATCTCCAGTAAGAAGAGGCCGCCTCGGGAGCTCCATGCTGCGGAGTGTTCCAATCCTTCCCAACACCGGAGTTTCCGTCATCCCGATTGTAGGGCTTCAGATATCGGACCGTCGGCATCAGCGACTGCGGAGGGTTTAACTGCCCCGACCACTGGTGAACAAACGAGGAAGATGATTGAACTTTATTACCTTCCGTCACAGTGGGGAATGTGGATTCCGCTACGGTGGATGTTTCTGTGGCTGTGTGTCATGTTGCTTTTTACTTAGTATGGCTGTATGGTAACTGAAATATCACTGTACCTTAATTGGTGCATGTGACAGTAAATGTGAACTGAACTAACTCTCTTGAAAACATCCAGTGAATTGGCCTCCACTGCCTTCTGTGGCAGGGAATTCCACAGATTCACAACTCTGGTTGAAAAAGTTTTTCCTCATCTCAGTCCTATATGACCTACCCGTTATTCTTAAACGGTGGCCCCTGGTTCTGTTAATATCCTAGTTATATAATACAAATTATAACGTAAGGTATTTTATTAAGTAAAGATTAATTTGGCTTCTTTGGGTTTTTGAGTTCTGAAGCTTTGTAATTCTGTGCTGTAGATGAGCTGGGTGATCAGGAAATTGGAGGCCAGCGTTCAAACTGCATCCAAGCTGTTTCCTGTTGTGCCCAAGCAAAAGATATTGACAATGGTTAGAGAGGATGTGTTTCCAGAGGTGCTGGCTTCTGTAAACAGAAGCCTTGAGAGAGGATGTGTTTCATTTGGAGTTGGGTCTCTGTAAACAGAAACTTCTGTGGGTAATTGATAAAGATCCTTGCATTGTTTAAGAGGGTACTGTAGGTGATAGAAATTTGACTAAGTTCCTGTTGTTTGTGGGTTTGTAACTAACGTTTGTGACCGATATAACCATAGCTTGAGAAGTATTGTGTTAGTGACAAGAATGCTTTCAATGGGTATATTCTGTGATTGATGTGTTTGACGTCCTTGCTCCAACTCTTATAAACATGTGACTACATATCCAAAATATTATAAAAAGATGCTGTGATCCCTTGTTCTTTAGGCTGATGGCCCAGGAGGGTTAAGTATGTGTTGCATACTTGACTTTGTATCCCCTGGCACTCTCGCCGGCTAAATGATCAGTAAAGCTTGTGTTGGTTGATCTAACTTATTGTGAGTTGTGTTTTATAAGAAATGAACCTTAACAGTTCTGTACTCTCCCGACATGGGGAACACGTTTCCTGCATCTACCCTGTCCAATCCCTTAGTAAAATTATGATTCAATAAGATTCCCACTCACCCTTCTGAATTCCAGTGAATACAAACTCAGTCGACCCATTCTTTCAACATATGTCAGTCCCGCCATCATCCCAGGAATTGACTCCCATGCTGCCTGACTCGCTGAGTTACTCCTGCACTCTGCGAAACGTCACCTATCCATGTTCTCCACAGATGCTGCCTGACCCGCTGAGTTACTCCAGCACTCTGAAATGTCACCTGTCCATGTTTTCCACAGTTCCTGCCTGACCCGCTGAGTTACTCCAGCACTCTGTGAAACATCACCTATCCATGTTCTCCACAGATGCTGCCTGACCCGCTGAGTTACTCCAGCACTTTGTGTCTATTGAGCAAGAGCGTCCATACACAACTATCTTTCCAGTCCAAAGCTCAATGAATAAACACTCTACGCATCACACACAACCTGAAAGTCTTTCATGCTTTGCTTGGGGTAGTTATCATTAACCATTTGACACAAGTGGTTAATGACTAGCTCACATTAACTTTGAAACATCACCGATCTATGTCTGTCTTCAATATTCACGCCAATGGCAGAATGGCGAACTCCTGCACCTATTTTTCTGTTTCCCTGGTTTCAGGGCTTTTACAAATGTTGGCATCTAGGGAATGGGTGTATTTCAGGGAAAGGAAATGGGCCGTAAATGTGCAATAAAGAACAATTTTACAGTAAAGAGCACAATTAAATCTATTTGTAGACAGCAATTACAAATGTGCATGGAATTCATATGTTAAGTTGCTCCAGTTTGTGGTCAACACTGCCACTATGTGGTGATCTAATGCATTGCAGGCTCGGTGGGAGTGTTGACCACAGATTGGACGGTTCTGCAGTACAGTGGATCACCACACGGTGGGAGTGTGACCACAGTGTGGTGGCCATTTGGCCTGTTTTGCATGTCATTGATGATGGCATGTGCCTTTAAATTTTAGATTGCCCTCGATATTGTGGGTGGGATTTATGACATGATTTTGGGTGTGTTTGGAGCAAAGATCCCATAGCGAGCAAGATGGCCTACTCCCACGAAAAACGAGAAATGGGCAGATTCATGGGTAATTATTCGACCCATTTCAGCAACCAGCCTCCGCCATCTTGCTTCCGCCCAAAGATATGATCTTTGCTTCCGCCTCCATTTTCGGGGTTGAGGCAGCGGCCCGACTCGGGGCTGAGGCTGTGTCCCGGCAGTGACGGCCCAACTCGGGGCTGAGGCTGTGTCCCGGCGGTGGCGGACCGACTCGGGGCTGAGGCTGTGTCCCGGCAGTGACGGCCCAACTCGGGGCTGAGGCTGTGTCCCGGCGGTGGCGGACCGACTCGGGGCTGAGGCTGTGTCCCGGCGGTGGCGGACCGACTCGGGGCTGAGGCTGTGTCCCGGCGGTGACGGACCGACTCGGAGCTGAGGCTGTGTCCCGGCGGTGACGGCCCAACTCGGGGCTGAGGCTGTGTCCCGGCAGTGACGGCCCGACTTGGGGCTGAGGCTGTGTCCCGGCGGTGACGGTGGCCCGACTTTGGAGGTTCGGCCACGGGCCCAGTAGACGACATGGTCAGGAGCTCGCAGGTCACAGGCTGTTTTTCCGGAGCTCCCACGGCAACAGCTTCGTCCGCTGGACTAGAGGGCGGCAGCTTCGGCAACATCGGCTGCTGATGTGTCGTTATCAGATATTCAGTGTTAAAAAGAGAAATAAATTACAATGAAAGCGAAAAGATGTTCCTTCCACAGCGTGCGGGGAGTCTGGCCCGGATCAGCACGGCTGAGACACCAAAGTGAAGTTACATGAGGTTTACAATGTTTTTTTATTTAATGTTGTCCCTTGTCTAGTCTGAAATAAAGTTCATCATTGGATATAAAAATCGGAAGAAATGTAAATGTGTGTGTTAATTTATCATATACATCTATATCATGTTCATGTATGTGTGTACTTTCCACCACAATCTAATCATTTGTATGCTCGCTGAATAAAACCATCCTTAAGTTATACATCATTTGTAAATCTTGCTTAAACACATTTAATTTTGTGAAATACTTCATTTAGATAACCCCACCATTACAGACAGATCTCATTCCACTCTCTGGGTTTTGGGAAGATCAGACCCATTTTATTGTTGAGAAACAGCTCCATAGACACAGAAATATTAAGTAACATTCCAGGGCTCGAGCAACTGGAATCTTCATAATGCTATTATTTTCCCAAATACTGCAGTTGCGAACAGTATGATTAGATGAATGAATTACAGAGTGCAAGTGTCAACTCAACAAAATCAACTCAAACACAGCATATGAGCCATTTAAAAATAAATGATTTAAAAAATTTTTTTTTTAATTACCAGAATCAAAATTTATAAGAGTTAAGAGGATGTTAGGAGGTTGCAGGGTGACCTGGACAGGTTGAGTGAGTGGGCAGATGCGTGGCAGATGCAGTATAATATAGATAAATGTGAGGTTATCCACTTTGGTGGCAAAAGCAAGGCGGCAGATTATTATCTCAATGGGGTTAGGTTAGGTAAGGGGGAGGGGCAGCGAGACATGGGCGTCCTTGTACACTGGTCAATGAAAGTTGGCGTGCAGGTACAGTAGGCAGTGAAGAAAGCTAATGGAATGTTGGCCTTCAAAACAAGAGGATTTCAGTATTGGAGTAAAGAGGTTCTTCTGCAGTTGTATAGGGCTCTGGTGAGACCACATCTGGAGTATTGTGTACAGTTTTGGTCTAATTTGAGGAAGGACATGCTTGTGATTGAAGCAGTGCAGCGTAGGTTCACGAGATTGATCCTTGGGAATGGCTGGATTGTCATATGAGGAAATATTGAAAATACTAGGCTTGTATTCACTACAGTTTAGAAGGATGAGGGGGAATCTTATAGAAACATATAAAATTATAAAAGGACTGGACAAGCTATATCAGGAAAAATGTTCCCAATGTTGGACGAGTCTGGAACCAGGGGCCACAGTCATAGAATAAAGGGGAGGTCATTTAAGAGTGAGGTGAGAGAAAACGTTTTCATCCAGAGTGTTGTGAATTCATGGAATTCCCTGCCACAGAGGGCAGTGGAGGCCAAGTTACTGGATGGATTTAAGAGAGAGATAGAGAGAGAGATAGAAAGAGCTCCAGGGGCTAATGGTGTCAAGGGATATGGGGAGAAGGCAGGCACGGGTTATTGATAGGGGACGATCAGCCATGATCACAATGAATGGTGGTGCTGGCTCCTCCTGCACATAGTTTCTCTGTTTCTACCATGCGGGGTCCACGGGAGATCTAAAGGTGATCATGCGGGATCATGCGGATCTTACCAGTGTTATGGAGACACGAGGAGTTTACTAATGTCCAAATAATAAAGTAATAAGCTGGAGTTCGAAGAAGATTGTAGTAACGAGTCGGAAGAAATTTGGATGTATCTTACAGTTTTCGATCAACAATAAAACATTTATTCATCAAAAGACTGTCTTTTTAAGCCATATCTGAGAAGAAGCTCTGAAGGTCTCTGTGAGTGAACTTGCATGCGTTTAGAAGACACCCTCTGCAACCATTCTCATACAAATAGCGGCTAGGGTGCTAATTACCTGAAAGATATGAAAATCTGCCGCTACATAAAGTGGAAGGGAACCTCCGGCAGGGGGGTTAAATACCAGTCCCAGAGAGAGGGACAGAAGATTAAATCGAAGAAGGACGACCAGGCTAATAACCTCGGAGAGGCATAGCCAAAGAAGACTGGTTCCAGTCGTGGAACTGAAGAAGAAGAAATTACAAGTCTCAGAGAAGAGGACAAAAGATTGGCTAAAATTCTCAGAGAGGTTTTAGCCAGAAGAAACTGGAGGAAGGAGGAACTGAAGATAAAGGTCTGGGCCAGAGAAGGGCCTTGAGGTCTATCGACAGCATCGAGACTTATCTGAGAACGTATCACTGGATTTGTGAGTACGAATCGATTATTACTCTTTGAATTAAAATCACAGCTTTATTTAAAGACTTCTGTAACAGAACTCAGAAGGTGTTTTCTCCAGCTGGTCTGGGGAAAGCAGACCGACCTTGGATTGTTGTGAATCGCTCCTGATAAGCACATTCCATTGAATTAGAGCCACATTTTGCACCTGGAATTAGAGAGATGGTCTCTACATTTTCAGTGTGTTTTGGTTTTGAAAGAAATTACTGACAAAACAAAGCCACAGCTGCTAGCAGAGAATTTTGTTCGATTAATTTAAAGACTTGGCAATCTGCCAAGACCGCTTTAAAATCATGGAATTAGATGAAGAAGGAGCTACGCCAGATGAACAACGTGGTGGTGAAGAAAGACCCAGACAACTTGAAGAAACAGCTATTTCACTAGCTGTTTGAGAGAAACCGAGAAAGAGAGAAACAAATTATGGTTACAGGTTAACACATTCATTGATGCACAGAAAAACCTAATGGAATCAGAACAGAATGTGATCAAGGTGAAATCAAAATGAGCCAAATATTGAACCTTTACCAGGAGGTTGGCATGAAACAGAATGTACTGCGGTGTTCAGTGCTGTCTTGGGAAGAACACAGAAGACATACCCAGTGGGATGAAGACACCAAGAAGATATTTAATGGTTTTAAGAAAAAGGCAGAGAAGTGGTTATCTGAAATTACGTCACAAGTTACCAGCTTAGTAGCTGGAAGTGCGAAGCAACAAGGTGCCAGAATGGAAGATGAATGTAGACGACGAGATGGTATCTCGAATGTATCTTCACGATGGGTCAAGATGCAGCTCTAGATCGTCGAGGACAATGAGCTCTGGACCAAGAAGAAAAACTGCTCAAAGTGAATCAGCAGCTGGATCAATTCCACAATCGAGGACCACCAGATTTCGAGGCTTTGAAAACCCATTGGAACAGAGGAAGATGGGTGAAACTGCATCTCAGCAAATGGGTGCTAGATTGAAACCAATTACTATTGGAGCATCTGTTAATGCTCGAGACAAACCAATAGCGGACCATGCTTTTTTGAGGCCTGGTGCACAGACTCGAGCAAGCCACTTTGAATCACAAAGGCCTGTTTATCAACAGGTGGAGCCAAGACAGAGTTATCAGGATGGATTATTGGCACTGTTGAAGCGAGATTATAGCTCGATGAAATACCTCTCTCATTCTACCACCAGTAGAAATTCCTACGTATGCTGGAGATCCTTTGGAGTATGAAGCTTTCGTAAGAGCACTAGAGGAGGTAATAGAGACGAAAGTTAAGGATGAAAAAGAGCAGTTACGATTTCTGGTGAAGTGTGAAGGTACTTGTAGAAAGTTGTCAGAAGGAGCCAGGCAACCATGGCTATAAAAAGGTGAGAAGATTACTTGAAGAACGTTTTGGTGATGAACAGAGGATTGTGAATGCTTACATGGAGAAGGCCCATGCTTGGAAAGAAATCAAGCCAGAAGATGTGGAAAATGGAGTGATTATGCAATATTTCCGAGACGTTGCAGCTCGATGAGAAATCTTGGCTACATGGAGGAAATGAATCGTGCAAGTAATATGAGCATCATCATTAACAAGTTGCCCAGAAGGATGAGAGAAACGTGGAGAGATAAGGCAGGCGAAATACGAGATAAGAGCAAACAAGTAGCCAGGCTACCAGACCTGGTGGAATTCTTGGACAAAGAAGTACGGTACATGTCAGACTCATACAACGGATCTATTGAAGATCGCAGCCAACTTGCAACTTATAAAGGCTCTACCTTTTCCAAAATCGAATATAGATCTGAACCTAAGAGAAGTAGCTTTGCTATCACAACCGTTTTTGTGGAAAAGACAGATGAAAGAAAAAGAAAGGTGTCTACTAGCACAGCAAATAGTATTTTGTTTGTTATGTGATGAAGTTGGTCACACCATCAGATGGTGTCGAAGATTCATGATGAAAGAATATGAAGACAAGATGGATTTCTTGAAAGAGAAGGGAATCTGTTTTGGATGTTTGAAAAAAGGACATATGGTGAGAGACTGTAAGAGTCCTATAATTTGTTATGAATGCAATCAATATCATCCTGAAGCACTTCACATTGAAGAAGAGCAACCAGAGCACCGGGAAGAAGAAGAACTGGAACAAACGGATGATGAAATACCAGTGCAAATAGAAGAAGATGAACCGGAACAAACAGAACAGGGCGACAAGCCAACCACTAGAAATGCTATCACCTCGCCTCAAGTAACTGCTCATAGTGGGGCCGGGGTAGAACCTCGCAATTTTTCTATCTTACCAGTGCAAGTAAGGAACAGCAAGACAAATACAGTGTTGCAATCAAATGATTTACTGGATCATGGAAGTTGGACTACCTTTTGCACAGAAAGCCAGACGAGAAGGCTGACTATCACAGAAGAAGAGACTAAGATTCGATTACATACCATGAATAAAGATAAAGAGAGCATGAGTCATTGCATTACGAGTATGGAGATATCCAGTTTGGATGAAGATAATATGTAGTGGCCATTTAGCCTGTTTGCATGTCACTGATGATGGCACGTGCCTTTAAATTTTAGACTGCCTGTTATATTGTGGGTGGAATTTATGACATGTGTTTGGGCGTGTTTGGAGCTTAGATGCTTGCGCAGAAGTTGAGTTTTTAGATTCGTTTGGAGAGCCGATGGGGAAGGTTGGCCCTTCTACCATGCGGGGTCCGCAGGAGATCTAAAGGAGATCTTGCAGGATCATGTGAGGTCCATGCCAGATCTTGCCAATGTTACGGAGACATGAGGAGTTTTATAATGTCGAAACTAATAAGCTGGAGTTCGAAGAAGATTGTAGTAACGAGTCGGAAGAAACTTGGATGTATCTTACTGTTTTCTGTCATTAATAAAACATGTAATCATCAAAAGGCTGTGTTTTGAAGCCATATCTGGGAAGAAGCTCTGAAGGTCTCTGAGTGAGCTTGCATGCATTGAGAAGACACCCCCTTCAACCATTCTCACCCAAAAAGCAGCTAGGGTGCTAATTACCTGAAAATTATGAAAATCTGCCACTACATTAAGTAAGGGATTGGACAGGGTAGATGCAGGAAACATCTTCCCCATGTTGGGCAAGTACAGAACTGTTCAGGTTCATTTCTTAAAACAGACAACTCACAGTAAGTTAGATCAACCAACACAGGCTTTACTGATCCTTTAGCCGGCGAGAGTGCCAGGGGATACAAAGTCAAGTATGCAACACATACTTAACCTGGGCCGTCACTCTAATGAACAAAGGCATACAGCATATTTTTATAGTATTTTGGTAACGTAGTCACATGTTTATACATAGTTGGAGCAATGACGTCTAACACATCAATCACAGAGTATACCCATTCAAAGCATTCATGTCATTAACACAATACTTCTCATGCTATGGTTATATCGATCGCAAACTTTAGTTACAAACCTCCAAATTACAGGAACGTAGTTCAAAGGTATATCATCTACAGTACCTTCTTAAATAATGCAAGGATTTTTATCAATTACCCACAGAAGGCCCTGTTTACAGAGACCCAACTCCAAAGGAAACACATCATCTCTCAAGGCTTCTGTTTATAGAAGCCAGCACCTTCTCGGGAAACAAATCCTTTCCCACTATTGTCAATATCTTTTGCTTGGGCACAACAGGAAGCAGCTTGGATGCAGTTTGAATGCTGACCTCCAATTTCCTGATCACCCAGCCCTTCTACAGCACAGAATTACAAAGCTTCAGAACTCAAAACCCAAAGAAGTCAAATTCATATTGAAATTTTGGAAGGGAACATTATCCCCCACAACTAAAATGTGGGCAGCAGAGATGTTGGAGACGCTACATTTGGAAAGAATTAGATTTCTTTCGAACATATAATTCTTTCGAACAGATATGGTCTCCATATATACAGTATTTAGAGAAGTAGCTGTTCTTGGCATCACAGCTCGGCGGGCACCCTGCGGGATTTGATGAGAATAACTCATTTTCATATTGGGATTAACATGCATGTCTTTATTGATATTATCATTTGTAATAGTTTTATTGACAATACATACTGTTGTTTTTCGTTTATATATATATATATTTTCACTTTTTTGTTACCCCTTTTTTTCCTTTCTTTTTTTTCTTTCTTATATATAATCAAATTATTATTTAATCACACCTTTAATGATTTATAATTATTCTATTCTTTTTCTATCTATATTTCCAAAAAAATAGAGGATAAGAATTATTAATGTATTATTTGTATAAAAATTGAATTAAGTTGATGTTGGTAAAGTTGTTTAAAACATTGTAATTGGTTACTTCTAATAAAAAAATATTTTAAAAAAAAGTCAAATTAATCTTTACTTGATACAATACCTTACGTTATAATTTATATTATATAACTAGGATATTATCAGAACCTGGGGCCACCATTTAAGAATAATGGGTAGGTCATATAGGACTTTAATGAGGAAAAACTTTTTCAACCAGAGTGTTAAGAATCTGTGGAATTCCCTGCCACAGAAGGCAGTGGAGGCCAATTCACTGGATGATTTCAAGAATGTTAGTTCAGTTCACATTTACTGTCACATGTGCCCATTAAGGTACAGTGATATTTGAGTTGCCATACAGCCATACTAAGTAAAAAGCAACAAGACACACAGCCACATAAAATAAAAATTTAACAGAAACATCCACCACAGCGGAATCCACATTCCTCACTGTGATGGAAGGTAATAAAGTTCAATCATTTTCCTCGTTTGTTCACCCGTTGTCGGGGCTGTTGAACCCTCCGCAGTCGCCACTGCCGATGGTCCGAAGTCCTCACGTCAGGATGACTGAAACTCCAGCATCGGGAAGGATTGGAACACTCCGCAGCATGGAGTTCCCGAGTCGGCCTCTTCTTACCGGAGACCACAGGCTTCACGGTGTTAAAGTCCACAGGCCCCGAGGTTGGAGCTCCTCACGGGTGATCCTCGGCAAAGGAGAAAAATCGCATCTCCGTCGAAGCAAGTGACTGAAAAAAGTTTCCCCCAATTCCCCCTCCTCCCTTCCCATGTAAAACAAACCTAGAAACACTAAAACATACTTTTCAATATACTTAAAATACGGGAAGTGGTGACTCGATTAATCTTGATGCCTTTTGCCAGCGAGAAGAAGACAGAGCAATGATGAAGAGATGGCCCACGAGGGGGGGGGGGGGGGGAATGTCCGTTTATTTTGGATAATTCAATGTTCATGTCGGCCGGGGGACGGGAAGCGGTGACTCTGGATTGATCCTGATGCCTTTCGCCAGCGAGAAGAAGACAGAGGAATGACAAAGAGATGGCCCTCGATGGGGGATGTCTCCTTAATTTGGATAATTCAATGTTCATGTCATTGGGCTGTAAGCTTTGAGGTGCTGTCCCTCCAGTTTGCGTTTCACCTCACTCTGGCAATGGAGGAGGCCCAGGATGGACAAATCAGTGTGGGAATGGTAAGGGGTTAAAATGGTTGGCAACCGTGAGATCCAGCAGGCCTTGGCGGACCGAGCGCGAGTGAAGGGTGAAATGCACGCCTAGTCTAGATACAAGGAACTGCAGATGCGGGTTTACAAAAAGAGACACAATCTCCTGGAGTAACTGACACCTCTGGAGAGCATGGACAGGCAACATTCTAGGTCAGGATCCTTCTTCAGATTGCTTGGTGTGGGGGGTGGAGAAAGTTGGAAAGCAGAGGTGGGAGTGGCCGCCTTAGATTCCCTTCCCTCTACAGATGCGGCCTGACCCACTGAGTTCCTCCTGCTCTGAAGGGAATGGACAGACGATGTTTTGAGTCAGGGCCCTTCTTCAGACTGAGTGGAGAGGGTGGGGGGGAGGAAGCTGGAAAAGAGAGATGGGTGCTGGACAATGCCTGGCAAGTGCTAGGTGGATACAAAATGCTGGAGTAACTCAGCGGGACAGGCAGCATCACCAGAGAGAAGGAATGGGTGACGTTTCAGGTTGAGACCCTTCTTCAGAATTGATAGGTGGATATAGGTGAGGGAGACACAAAAATCTGCAGATGCTGGAATCTTGCATGGAACACAATTTAGTTAGATGCACAGAATCCCCTGCCCAGAGTGGGGGAATCGAGGACCAGAGGACATGGGTTCAAGGTGAAGGGGAAATGATTTAATAGGAATCTGAGGGGTTTCTTTTCAACAGAGGGTGGAGGGTGTATGGAACAAGGTGCCGGTGGAGGTAGTTGAGGCTGGGACTATCCCAACATTTAAGAGAGAGTTATAGACAGGTACATAGATAGGCCAGGTTTGAAGGGATATGGACCAAATGCAGGCGGGTGGGACTAGTGTAGCCGGGACATGTTGGTCGGTGTGGGCAAGTTGGGCCGAAGGTACTCTTTCCACACTGTATCACTCTATGACTCTAACACAAAGTGCTGGAGTAACTCAGCGGGTCGGGCAGCATCTGTGGGGAACATGGATTGGTGACATTTCGGGTAAGGACCCTTCTTCAGACTGACACAATGTTAACAGATGAGGGGGTGATCGGCAGATGAGTGAAGTGACAGGGGCGAGAAGAAATAAGGAGATAAAAGGATGTGAGATAAGGAGAGAGGAATGTATATGTGCAGCTTTAAGGGACATTGGTCAGGTAGCATTTGGAGTATTGCATACAGTTCTGGTCACTCCATTACAGGACTGATGCGGAGGCTTTGGGAAAGGTGCAGAGATGGTTAACCAGAATGGTTTCAAAACAAGGAACTGCAGATACTGGTTTACAAAAAAGGACACAAAATGCGGGAGTAACTCAGCGGGTCAGGCAGCATCTCTGGAGAGAAGCAGTGGGTGACATTTCGGGTCGAGGCTGAGGAAGGTCTCGACAAGAAACATTACACTTTCCTTCCATCATTTTGTCTCTACCTAAACAGCGCCTATCCACGTGGTGGTGGGTACGCCGGTGCTGCCACAGGCTGGTCATGCGGGTGAAACCCTTGCCACACTCAACACACACAAACGGTCTCTCTCTGTTGTGTATCTGCTGGTGCTCCCACAGCCCCCATGCTCCCTTGTCACAGTGAGAGCAGCTGCTCGCCGACGTGGGCCCGCCGGTGCTGCCGCAACCCCCGCGAGCTGTCAAACGCCTCACCACAGTACGGGCAGTCGTAGGACTGGCCACTGGTGTGCATGAGCTGGTGAGACAGGGCATGCGAGGCATTGGCAAAGCGCTCTTGACACACCGGGCTGGTGATGGGACTGTCGCCGGCGTGCACCCGCTGGTGGGACAGCAGCCTGGAGGAGTTGGAGAAGCCCTTGCCGCACTGGGCACAGGTCTAGGGACGCTCGTCGGTGTGGGTGCGCTGGTGCACCAGCAGGTTGCTGGAGTGGGTGAAGCCCTTGCCGCACTGCGTGCGGGTGTGGGGGCGCACACCGGTGTGGGTGCGTTGGTGCACCAGCAGGTTGCTGGATTGTGTGAAGCCCTTGCCACACTGGGCGCAGGTGTAGGGGCGCTCGCCGGTGTGGGTGCGCTGGTGGTCCAGCAGGTTGTCAGAGCGGGTGAAGCCTTTGCCGCACTGGGTGCAGCTGTAGGGGCGCTCACCGGTGTGGGTGCGCTGGTGCACCAGCAGGTCCCTGGATTGGTTGAAGCCTTTGCCACACTGGGCGCAGGTGTAGGGGCGCTCGCCAGTGTGGGTGCGCTGGTGCATCAGCAGGTTGCTGGATTGGGTGAAGCCCTTGCCGCACTGGGCACAGGTGTAGGGGCGCTCACCGGTGTGGGTGCGCTGGTGCTTCAGCAGGTTGTTGGAGCGGGTGAAGCCCTTGCCGCACTGAGCACAGGTGTAAGGGTGCACGCCGGTGTGGGTGCACTCGTGCATCAGCAGGTTGCTGGAGTAGGTGAAGCCTTTGCCACACTGGGTGCAGGTGTAGGGGTGCATGCCGGTGTGGTTGTGCTGGTGCACCAGCAGACTGCTGGATTGTGTGAAGCCCTTGCCGCACTGGCCACAGGTGTAGGGGCGCTCGCCGGTGTGGGTGCGCTGGTGCTGTAGCAGGCCGCTGTACTGGGTGAAGCCCATGCCACAGTCGCTGCAGGTGAAGGGCTGCTCCCCGGTGTGCAACCGACTGTGCACCTTCCGGTCTGTGGACGATTTGAATCCTTTGCCGCAGTTGGAGCAGGTGAAGGGCCGCTCACTGCTGTGCACCCGCTGGTGCACCCGCAGCCCCGACAACTGGGTAAAGCTCTTGCCGCATGTGGAGCAGCAAAAGGGCTTCTCGCCCGTGTGCACCCGCCGGTGGGTCTCCAGCTTGCTCGGGCTCCGGCAGTCCTTGCCACACACGTCGCAATCATAACACTTCTCCTTGTGCCCCATCATGTGGTCCTCCATCGAAGCTCAGCCCGCACACCGAGCAAATGGGGGGCTCACCGGCGCCCTGGCCACCCTCAATGGCCTCTCACGTCCCCATCTCTCCGGCCACGGCAACGGCTCCTAAACCATGCAGGAAGGGAAAAGAGGATCAACAAGCTGGGAAACAGAACATTACTAGCACATATTGGAGCGTTTATGGTGGAAACCGTTATATAATTCTGCGCGGCACACTGCGCCGGTACAGTTGCTGCGTCTCCACCATAGACCCAGGGTCGATCCTGACTACGGGTGCTGTCTGTGCGGAGATTGTACGTTCTCTCCTTGACCTGCATGAATTTTTACTCTGGGTGTTCCGGTTTCCTCCAACATTTCAAAGGCGTTCAGGGTTGTAGATTCTCGACCCAAAACGTCGCCTATCTCCTTCGCTCCTTAGATACTGCTGCACCCGCTGAGTTTATCCAGCTTTTTGTGTAACCCCCAGGGTTGTAGATGAATCGGCCTCCACAAAATCCGTGGGTCGAAAGACCTGTTATTTCCATGCTGCATCTCTAAACTAAACTAGAGAAGGGTGTCGACCCAAAACGCCACCCATTCCTTCTCTCCACAGATGCCGCCTGACCCGCTGAGTTACTCCAGCACCTTGTCATAGAGTCATACAGTGATACAGTGTTGGAAAGAAGCCCTTCGGCCCAACTCGTACCCGCACTCCTCGATCCCTCGGCTCCACACATTCCGCAAGGCTCAGAGTTGTACAGAGTCCTAGTGAGACCACACCTGGAGTACTGTGTGCTGTTTTGGTCGCCTAATTTGAGGAAGGACATTCTTGCTATTGAGGGAGAGCAGCGTAGGTTTACAAGGTTAATTTTCGGGATGGCGGGACTGTCGTATGCTGGGAGAATGTAGTGGCTGGGCTTGTCCTCTGGAATTTAGAAGGATGAGGGGATCTTATTGAAACATACAAGATTGTTAAGGGTTTGGACACACTAGAGGCAGGAAACATGTTTCCGATGCTGATGGAGTCGGGAACCAGGGGCCACAGTTTAAGAATAAGGGGTAAGCAATTTAGAATGGAGAGGAGGAAACACTTTTTCTCACGGAGAGTTGTGAGTGTAGAATTCTCTGCATCAGAGGGAGGAGGAGGCCGGTTCTCTGGATACATTCAAGAGAGAGCCCAATAGGGCGCTCAAAGATCGTGGAATCAAGAGATATGGGGAGAAGGCAGGAATGGGGTACTGATCCTGGATGATCAGCCATGATCACATTGAATGGCGGTGTTGGCTCAAAGGGCCGAATGGCCTACTCATGCACCTGTTGTCATTTGTTTATTGCCCCAGCGCCCCGCCATTCACAGTGAAGATCCTGCCCTGGTTTGACCTCCTAAACTGCAACACCCTCCCCACCCCCAAACAAAGTGACCTCAGCTCTGTTGCTCCCTCCCCCTCCTCCCCACCCCCAAACAAAGTGACCTCAGCTCTGTTGCTCCCTCCCCCTCCTCCCCACCCCCACACAGTGTGAACCCCACCAGGCTCCCACCCCCTTCCTTGACCCACTTGACCCCTCTCTCTCTCCCCCCCCAGTTCCCTGCCTCCCCCATGGCACCAAACCCACTCCCCCTTGAATCCCTCCCCCTCCCTTTGCTTCCCCCGCCACTCACTTCACCCATTTTCCAACCCCCAGCCTCACACCCCCTCCCTCCCTCCCCACTCACACTCTCTCTTCCCTATCTCGCTCTGTTTCTCTCCACTCACACTCTCTCTCTCTTGTTCTCTCTCCTCTTTCTTTGTCCCTCTCCCTTCCTCTCTCTCTCTCTCTCTCTCGCCGTCCAGTACGGATCGGCTCCATCTTGGCCGCGGCGTCATTTCCGGGCTGGGGCCGCCCCGCAACCTGCGGGGCAACGGGGACGGGGCCGCGACGTCATTTCCGGGCTGATGCCCCTCTCCCCCCCCGCGTTGCGCTGTCTCTCTGTCTGCGGGGCAACGGGCCGGGGCCGCGACGTCATTTCCGGGCTGATGCCCCTCTCCCCCCCCGCGTTGCGCGGTCTCTCTGTCTGCGGGGCAACGGGCCGGGGCCGTGACGTCATGTCCGGGCTGATGCCCCTCTCCCCCCCCGCGTTGCGCTGTCTCTCTGTCTGCGGGGCAACGGGCCGGGGCCGCGACGTCATTTCCGGGCTGATGCCCCTCTCCCCCCCCGCGTTGCGCGGTCTCTCTGTCTGCGGGGCAACGGGCCGGGGCCGTGACGTCATGTCCGGGCTGATGCCCCTCTCCCCCCCCACGTTGCGCGGTCTCTCTGTCTGCGGGGCAACGGGCCGGGGCCGTGACGTCATGTCCGGGCTGAGGCCCCTGCGCCGCGCGGTCTCTCTCTCTCTCTGTCTCCGGGGCAACGGGCAGCGGGCGGGCGGGATGAGCCGTGAGTACCCGGGCCGGACGCGGTGAGAGGCTCCGGTGGATCAGGGCGGGCGGGGCGGGCGCGCTGGCTGGGGGGGTCCAGGCCGCGGCCTCGCTCGCACCCGGGAGACAGTGACTGGGCCTGGGGTTGGGGTTGGGGTTGGCGGAGCTCGGGGAGCCGCAACTCTCTCTCTACTGTCAAATAGTCAACAACGTCTGCGGGATAATGTACACACACATCTCTCTGGCTCTCTGCCTGCCTCTATCTATCTCTATCTCTCCCTATCTATAGCTTTCTGTATCTATCTGTCTACCATCAATTTCTCCCCATCTCTCTCTCTCTGCTGTCAAATAGTAAACAACGTCTGCGGGATAATGTAACCATATAACAATTACAGCACGGGAACAGGCCTTCTCGGCCCTTCCAGTCCGTGCCGACCATTTATTTTCCCCTTGTCCCATCTACCTGCACTCAGACCATTCCCTTCCCGTCCATATACCTATCCACTTTACTTTTAAATGTTAACATCGATCCTGCCTCCACCACTTCTGCTGGAAGATCATTCCACACACTCTCTGAGTAAAGAAGTTCCGCCTCATGTTACCCCTCAACTTCTGTCCCTTGCTTCTTCCCTACCCTCAATGGGAAAAGTATTTTGTACGTTTGCATAAGATCCCCACTCAATCTTCTAAATTCTAGCGAGTACAAGCCGAGTCTATCCAGTCTTTCTTCATATGATAGTCCTGCCATCCCAGGAATCAGTCTGGTGAACCATCTCTGTCCTCCCTCTATGGCAAGAATGTCTTTCCTCAGATTAGGAGACCAAAACTGTAAGCAATACTCCAGGTGTGGCCTCACCAAGACTCTGTACAACTGCAGTAGAACCTCCCTGCTCCTATACTCAAATCCTTTTGCTGTGAATGCTAACATACCATTTGCTTTCTTCACAGCCTGCTGCACCTGCATGCCTACTTTCAATGACTGGTGTCCCATGACACCCAGGTCTCGTTGCATCTCCGCTTTTCCTAATCGGCCACCATTCAGATAATAGTCTACTTTCCTGTTTTTTCCACCAAAGTGGATAACCTCACATTTATCCACGTTATACTGCATCTGCCATGCATTTGCCCACTCACCCAACCTATCCAAGACACGCTGTAGAATGTCTTTCCTCTTCTTCCCGACGTCATTTGTGCCGACATGCTCTACCACTTCCGGCTGCTCACCTTCACCCTTGAGGATGCTCTGCAATCGGTCGATGGCGTCCAGGATCCTGGCATCAGGGAGGCAACACATCATCCTTGACTCCCACCTGTTGCCGCAGAAACCCCTGTCTGTCCCCGACTACCACGGCTCTGCCTGAGGTCTGTCTCTTGGCCTATGCCTCAGCGTCACCTTTTGACTCGCAGACCTGTCCCTTCTCTCTACGGGTATCTTCAGTGTAACAATCTTACTGTAGGTCCTGCCCAGGATTTTCCGGGATGAACCTGTGGTCATCCAGCTGCTTCTCCAGTGCCCCAACTTGGTCCTTCAGGAGCTGAACACACTTTGCAAGAGGCAGGAAACATGTTCCCGATGTTGGGGGAGTTCAGAACCAGGGGCCAGATTTTAAGAATAAGGGGTAAGCCATTTAGAACGGAGACGAGGAAACACTTTTTCACACAGAGAGTTGTTAGTCTGCGGAATTCTCTGCCTCAGCCTACCACCTCCTCCCCAAAGCTCCCTCTTCAACCCCCCTCTTCCCTCACTCTCCTCTCTTCTCCCCTTCCCCTCACTTCCACTGTCCTCATTCCCCTTCCCCACTTGCCTCTTCACCCCCCTGCCCTTCCCCCCTCCCCCCCCTTCAAACACTAGCAATGTTCGCCCGTTAGTAATGTCCTGTTTGCCAGCTTGTTGAACCTCCGTGTTCCTCTCCTGCAGGGTTTAGAAGCCATTGCTGTGGACGGAGGGGCGGGGACGTGAGCGGCCATTGAGGGCGGCCAGGTTACCGGTGCGCCCCCACATCTGCCCGGTGTGCGGGCTGAGCTTTGGTGGAGGACCACATGGCGGGGCACAACAAGGAGAAGCGTTATGTGTGCGACGTGTGTGGCAATGCCTGCTGGAGCCCGAGGAAGCTGGAGATCCACCAGAGGGTCCACACGGGCGAGAAGCCCTATGCCTGCTCCACCTGTGGCAAGAGATGTACCCGGTTGTCGGGGCTGCGGGAGCACCAGCGGGTGCACAGCAGTGAGAGACCCTTCACCTGCTCTGACTGCGGCAAAGGCTTCAAGTCATCCACGAACCTGAAGGTGCACAGGCGGCTGCACACCGGGGAGCAGCCCTACACCTGCAGCGACTGCGGCAAGGGCTTCACACGCTATAGCAACCTGTTGGACCACCAGCGCACCCACAATGGCGAGCGTCCCTACACCTGCTCCCACTGCACCAAGGGTTTCAACAGCTCCACCAGGCTGCTGGAGCACCAACGCACCCACACCGGCGAGCGCCCCTACACTTGCGTCCAGTGCGGGAAGGGCTTCATCCGCTCCACCAACCTGCTGGAGCACAAGCGCACCCACACTGGCGAGCGTCCCTACACCTGCGTCCAGTGCGGCAAGGGCTTCACCAAGTCCAACAACCTGCTGCAGCACCAGCACACCCACACCGGGGAGTGTCCCTACACCTGCGCCCAGTGCGGCAAGGGCTTCACCAAGTCCGCCAGTCTGCTGTCCCACCAGCGGGTGCACGCCGGTGACCATCCCGTCCCCAGCCCGGTGTGTGAAGAGCGCTTTGCCATGGCCTCGCACGCCCTGTCTCACCAGCATGTGCACACCAGTGGCCAGCCCTACAACTGCCCGTACTGTGGTGAGGCGTTTGACAGCTCGCGGGGGTTGCGGCAGCACCAGCGGGCCCACGTCGGCGAGCAGCTGCTCCCACTGTGACAAGAGTGCATGGGGGCTGCGGGAGCACCAGCAGATACACAGCAGAGAGAAACCCTTTGTGTGCGCAGAGTGTGACAAGGGTTTCACCCGCATGTCCAGCTTGTGGCAGCACCGGCGTACCCACAGCGTTGAGCGTCCCTTCCCCCGCCTGTCCTGTGATAAGGGCTTCACCCGCCTGTCTCAACGCGAAATGTCACCAATTCCTTCTCTCCAGAGATGCTGCCTTTCCTGCTGAGTTACTCCAGCATTGTGTGTTTTTTTTTGTAAACCAGCATCTGCAGTTCCTTGATTTTAAACCATTCTGGTTAACCATCTCTGTACCTTCCCCAAAGCCTCCACATCAGTCCTGTAATGGAGTGACTAGAACTTCATGTAATACTCCAAATGCTGCCTGACCAATGTCCCTTAAACTGCACATATACATTCCTCTCTCCTTCTCACACCGTTTTATCTCCTTATTTTCCCTCTGTCACTTAGTTCACCCATCTGTCAATTACCCCCTGATTTGTTTACATAGTGTCAGTCTGAAGAAGGGTCCTGAACCGAAACATCTCCTATCCATGTTAACCTGACCTGCCAGGTTACTCCAGCACTGTGTGAGACGTCACTTCTCCATGTTCTTCACAGATGCTGGGTGACCTGCTGAGTTACTGCAGCACTCTGTGAAACGTCACCTATCCATGTTCTCCAGAAATGCTGCCTGACCCACCAAGTTACTCCAGCACTCTGTCAAATGCACCTTTCCATGTTCTCCACAGATGCTGTCTGACGCGCTGAGTTACTGCAGCACTTTGTGTTAGAGTCATAGAGTGATACAGTGTGGAACCAGGACCTTCGGCCCAACTTGCCCACACCGACCAATATGTCCCAGCTACGCTAGTCCCACCTGCCTGTGTTTGGTCCATATCCCTCCAAACTTGTCTTATCCATGTACCTAACCATAACTGTTAAACGTTGGGATAGTCCCAGCCTCAAGTACCTCCACCAGCTTGTTCCATATGCCCACCAGCGTTTGTGGGAAAAAGTTACCTCTCAGATTCCTATTAAATCTTTTCCCCTTAGACTTGAACCCATGTCCTCTGGTCCTCGATTCCCCCAGTCTGGACAAGAGATTCTGTGCAACTAAATTGTGTTCTATGCAAGATTCCAGCATCTGCCGTTTCTTGTGTCGCCCTCACCTATGTCAACTTATCACCTCCAAAGAAGGGTCTCAAACTGAAACATCACCCATTCCTTCTCTCTAGAGATGCTGCCTGTCCCGTTGAGTTACTCCAGCATTTTGTATCCACCTATCACTTACCAGGCTTTGTCCAGCCCCCATCTCTCTTTTCCAGCTTCCTCCCCTCACCTTCTCCACTCAGTCTGAAGAATGGTCCTGATTCTAAACATCGTCTGTCCATTCCCTTCAGAGCAGGAGGAACTCAGTGGGTCAGTCTGAAACAGAAACATAGAAAATAGGTGGAGTAGTACATGATCATGGCTGATCATCCAACTCAATATCCTGTACCTGCCTTCTCTCCATACCCCCTGATCCCCGTAGCCACAAGGGCCACATTTAAAACCCTCTTAAATATAGCCAATGAACTGGCCTCAACTACTTTCCGTGGCAGAGAATTCCACAGATTCACCACTCTCTGTGTGAAAAAAAAAATCTCATCTCAGTCTTAAAAGACTTCCCCCTTATCCTTGAACTGTGACCCCTTGTTCTGGATTTCCCCAACATCGGGAACAATCTTGCTGCATCTAGCCTGTCCAACCCCTTAAGAATTTTGTAAGTTTCTATAAGATCCCCCCTCAATCTTCTAAATTCTAGCGAGTACAAGCCGAGCCTATCCAGTCTTTCTTCCAATGAAAGTCCTGCCATCCTAGGAATCAGTCTGGTGAACCTTTGTACTCCCTCTATGGCAAGAATGTCTTTCTGTCCATTCCCACTAAAACAGTGGATGAACTCAGTGGGTCAGGCTGCATCTGTAGAGGAAGGCAATCTAAGGCGACCAATCCCACGTCACCTTTCCAACTTCCTCCACCCCCCACACCAAGCAATCTGAAGAAGGATCCTGACCTAGAATGTTGCCTGTCCATGCTCTCCAGAGGTGAAAGTTACTCCAGGAGATTGTGTCTCTTTTGTAAACCAGCATCTGCAGTTCCTTGTGTTTAGTCTGGGCGTGCATTTCACCCTACACTTGAGCTTGGTCTGCCAAGGCCTGCTGGATCTCCCGGTTGCCAACAATTTTAACTCCCCTTCCCATTGCCAACTGGTCTTTCTGTCCAGGGCCACCTCCATTGCCAGAGTGAGGTGACACGCAAACTACAGGAACAGCACCTCCTAGTTTCCAGCCCAATGACATGAACATTGAATTCTCCAACTTAAGGAGACATCCCCCATCGTGGGCCATCTCTTTATCATCCCTCTGTCTTCTCGCTGGTGAAAGGCATCAGGATTAATCCGGAGTCACCGCTTCCTGTCCCCCGGCTGTTCCCCCACAACTCTGAACATTGGGATCTCGCTCTCCGCCCATGGATGTCTGAAAGACTTCGTCTGAGGTAAACAAGGACTTTTGCTCTTCAACGCGCAGGAGCCAAGTCGTATTCCAATGAAATAATTGGGTTTTTTGTGGGAATTTATAGAGGGAAATTAAAGGAAAATGAAAAGCGGAGACTTTGCAGATTTGCTTCGAGCTTTTATTGCATGACTAGACTAAGTGGGACCCGTTGGGTCCCAGTCACACGAGAGGCCTGGTCTCCCCCAACGCAACCCATTCCCCAACGCAATATTCCACCACTCACTGGTTGCCCCAACGCAATATTCCACCACTCAGGGGAAGGGGGGGGCGTGGGGGAATTATTAATACAAGTCAAACAGATGGTTAATTCAAGTCAAACACAATACAAGCAAATCTTGACATTATTCTACCTCATCTTTCAGGTGGCCCACACCACTATCCCGATTCCAAGCCAATCATAAGCCTCCCATTTACTGCAACATACCTATGCTACCAGCGGTAGGGGGTGCGGGAGATCCTCTGTAATTCCTCACAGAAGAGTAAACAAGCTTCATTATCTGCTCTGCTATTTCATGTTTACATTTACCGTCCACCCTTCACACATTCCCAGACAAGCGGTAATACATCTAATCTTACTTTGCCGATTCCCACAACCTCTTCTGCACCTGGTCAAGCGAGAGCTGCCAATTGTCACATCCAATACAACCTTTCATTACCTTGTTCAGTTCCAATCAAAATTAAATAAGGAAGGATAGATATTATTTTCTCTTCCACAGTTCCCTCCTTGTTGATCAACACTTAGAGTGAGAAACGATATTAATATTTTATCCATGAAATTTCAACTGTCAAAGGGTGAAGTGGGCGCATGTGCGGGGCTCTTCTAGAGTGTGCGCATGCGCAGGGCATTCCCGGAGTGTGCGCATGCGGAGGACATTCCGGGGGTGTGCACTTGTGCAAAGTATTTTGGGCGGGAAAAGCCTGCGGAATCAGCCATGTTTGCCAGACGTTTCTGAGTAATGTATTAAAGAAATAAGTTGCTTAAAGCTTAAATAAAGTTAAGTAAATTACAAGTAGTGAAAGTTTCATTTACCTCACAACAATTTAAGCAACTTATCTTACAAGTCAAACAGTCCGACTTGGGATGGAGAAACTATTGAAACCCCAACGCTTGGATCTGGATCCCAACTCACCTGCTGCTGCAAAGAATTGGAAGCACTGGCCTCATATACTAAATAACTTATTTGAGGAGTGTGGCAACGATGCACCAGACAGGCCTAAGACATTTATAAGTTTTGTCTTACATATACATAGAGGAATGTACAACTTATGATTCTGCTATTGATGTACTAAGCAGACTCTTCGTTAAGACACCCAACGTGATATTCGCTCGACTCCTCCTTGCTACTCGGAAACAAAAACCTGGTGAGTCACTTGATGAATTTTTACAAGAACTTCAAAGACTTAGTAAAGACTGTGCCTTCAAAGCAGTTACGGCTGATCAATATCGACAGGAAGTTATTCGAGACTCTTTTATCAATGGTTTGGCATTGCCTTTAATACGACAGAGACTATTAGAACACAAAACCTTAGTTTACAATCAAGCTTACTCTTTAGACTTGGCTCAGAAAAATTCGGATGCTTATGGCCCATCTAATGTGTATTCTGCTGCAAACGAATTTCACCCAAGTACAAATATGGAGAAAACTGAAACAATTTCTACTGATAAAGGTGCCCTTGCTTCAGCATATAATTATTCAAAAAGGAGCCGTTACTTTTGCGGGGGTAATATTCATAAGAGAGAGATATGCCCTGCTCGAGAGGCACCTTGTAATAGTTGTGGCAAGAAGGGACATTATTCTAGAGTATGCAAGTCCAAAGCAACTACAAGAATGGTGACTGCTGCCATGTATACGCCTTCTTTATGTGCAATTACAGCTGCATTTCCTCAGAGCTTGTCTCATGCTGCTACAATGGTGTCCATTAATGGCCATACACTTAATGTACTACTTGATTCTGGCAGTTCAGAAAGTTTTATAAGTGAACAAGTTGTGTCTCAACTAAATCTAACCATAATTCCTTCAAATAAGGAAATCTCGATGGCTCTGACAACTCTCAACACTCAAATTATAGGATCTTGTATTGTAGACTTTATTCTGAACAAAACTAGCTATAAATCTGTATGTCAAGGTATTTTGAAAAATTTGTGTAGCGATATAATTCTAGGTCAGGATTTCCAGAAACTGCACAGATCACTTCAAATAATGTATGAAGGATCTATGCCTGATCTTGTATTGTCAAAGCCACCAGTATTGTGTGGTGTTTCTGCTGCATCTGTTAAATGTCCTTCATTATTCACAAATGTATCCTCCAAGTGCAACCTAATTGCTACAAAATCAACACACTAGTAAAGATGATAGGAACTTTATCAACACAGAAATAACTAATCTTTTACAAGAAGGTATCATGGAGCCCAGCTCTTCCCCTAGGAGGGCACAAGTTGTCGTGGTTAAGGACCCCTTGGAGAGACATAGAAAGAGACACTGCATTGATTACTGTCAAACTGTAAACCAGTTCACGGACCTTGATGCATATCCACTGCCTCGAATAGAAGAGATTATCAATACATTAGCTAATTATAAGATAATCTCTACTTTTGACTTAAAAAGTGCTTACTACCAAATTCCTCTGAAGGAATCAGAAGAAATACACTGCGTTTGAAGCAAATGGGAAATTATATCACTACTGCAGAGTTCCTTTTGGTGTAACTAATGGTGTGGCTGTTTTTCAGAGAGAGATGGACAAACTTGTTGAACAGGAAAACCTTAAAGATACTTTCCCTTATCTTGATAATATAACTATTGCAGGAAAAGACCAAGCTGAACATGATGAAAAAGTACAACGGTTTTTAGATGTTCTATTCTAAAAACCTAACATTAAATGAGGCTAAGTCAATAACATCAGTGTCATCAATTAATATTCTTGGTTATTGGGTTGGAAATGATATAATCAAGCCTGATCCAGAAGACTCCACCCACGCCAAGAGCTACCTGTTCCAGTTACATTAAACTCTCTACGAAGGGTCCTTGGGATGTTTGCATATTATGCAAAATGGATACCAAATTTTTCTGACAAAATTCAGCCTTTGATTAGAGCTAAATCTTTCCCCCTTGACTCCACAGCAATTGGTGCCTTTACTTCTTTAAAGAAACAACTGGAATCTGCGACATTACACGCCATCGACGAGGATCTCCCCTTTGTTGTTGAATGTGATGCCTCTGATTTAGCAGTGTCAGCAACATTAAATCAAGGAGGACGACCAGTGGCTTTCATGTCTCGTACTCTCCAAGGTAGTGAAATGCACTACCCACCCGTCGAAAAGGAAGCTACGGCAATTAATGAAGCAGTGAGAAAATTGAGTCATTTCCTTGCTCACCAGCACTTCACTTTGATAACAGATCAGTGTTCAGTAGCTTTTATGCTGGATAATCGGAAACGAACGAAGATTAAAAACAGTAAAATTCATGAATGGAGGATTGAATTATCTGCATATAGTTATTCAATAGAGTACCGCCCTGGTAAGGATAATGTTGCTCCGGATACATTAACCCGAGCATTTTGTGCCTCTGTTCATTCTTCTGCACTCACTGATCTTCACAATGTGCTGTGTCATCCTGGAGTCACTTGTTTGTTACACTATGTTCGTTCCAAAACTTACCTTTCTCTACAGAAGATGTGAAGATGACGTGTGCTTCATGTAGAATCCGTGCTGAATTAAAACCAAGGTTCTTCCGTCCTGAAGAAGGAAGATTGATCAAAGCTACTCAACCTATGGAACGTTTGAGTATTGACTTCAAAGGGCCTTTACCATCCTCCTCTCGAAATGTTTATATACTTACCTTAGTTGATGAATATTCGAGGTTCACGTTTGCTTTTCCTTGTCCAAATATGTCAGCTGCTATGGTTATCAAATGTTTAGATCAACTGTTTTCATTCTGTGGATTTCCAAGTTACATACATTCTGATAGGGGCACCTCATTCATGTCGAAAGATTTAAAGGACTACCTTTCTAAGAGAGGAATTGCAACAAGTAAAACAACACCATATCATCCTATTGGAAATGGTCAGGTTGAGAGGTATAATGGAATCATTTGGAAAGCAGTGAAACTGGCTTTAAAGTCAAATGACAAACCAGATCAGCATTGGGAATGTGTTCTACCAGATGCATTACACTCCATCAGATCTCTACTATCAACTGCTGCCAATGCTACTCCACATGAGCGGTTCTTTAACTTCAAATGGTGTTCTTCTAGTGGTACTTCCCTGCCACCATGGTTGACTAGCCCTGGGACCGTGTTGCTTCGTCGTTATGTCCGATCAAATAAGAATGAGCCTTTTGTTGATGAAGTTGAACTGACCGATGTGAACCCTTCTTATGCAACTATTAAGTATGAGGATGGACGTCAGTCAACTGTCTCACTTCATGACCTTGCACCATGTCCGTCTTCTCCATCAGCTCCGTCACTTCTTGATAACACTAATCGAGAACTTCCTCCAACACTTCCAACATCCCCTAAGGAAACTTCTATAAGAAATTCTAAAATTGTAAATCTAAATGACAATACGAGTGAAGTTGATGACCAAGCAATATATCTACCACCAGCTATTGAAACGCCATTACGTCCTGAAGCTCCAGTTCTGCGACGGTCATCAAGATGTATGAAACCTCCTGACTGTCTCAACTTATAAATAGGAGGGGAGAATGAAGTGGGCGCATGCGCGGGGCTCTTCTAGAGTGTGCGCATGCGCAGGACATTCCCGGAGTGTGCGCATGCGCAGGACATTCTCGGAGTGTGCGCATGTGCAAAGTATTTTCGGGCGGGAAAGGCCTGCGGAATCAGCCATGTTTGCCAGACGTTTCTGAGTAATGTATTAAAGAAATAAGTTGCTTAAAGCTTAAATAAAGTTAAGTAAAATAACAAGTAGTGAAAGTTTCACTTACCTCACAACAGAGTGGATAAGGGAGAACCTGTGGATGTGTTGTATCTGGACTTTCAGAAGGCTTTCGACAAGGTCCCACATAAGAGATTAGCATTCAAACTTAAAGCACACAGTATTGGGGGTTCAGTGTTGATGTGGATAGAGAACTGGCTGGCAGACAGGAAACAAAGAGTAGGAGTAAACGGGTCATTTTCACAATGGCAGGCAGTGACTAGTGGGGTACCGCAAGGCTCAGTGCTGGGACCCCAGCTATTTACAATATATATTAATGATCTGGATGAGGGAATTGAATGCAACATCTCCAAGTTTGCGGATGACACGAAGCTGGGGGGCAGTGTTAGCTGTGAGGAGGATGCTTGGAGGCTGCAAGTTGACTTGGATAGGTTGGGAGAGTGGGCCAATGCATGGCAGATGCAGTATAACATGGATAAATGTGAGGTTATCCACTTTGCTGGCAAGAACAGGAAAGTAGACTATTATCTGAATGGTGGCCGATTAGGAAAAGGGGAGATGCAACGAGACCTGGGTGTCATGGGACACCAGTCATTGAAAGTAGGCATGCAGGTGCAGCAGGCTGTGATGCTGCTAAAGTTTCTGGTAATTTATTTTCGGTAAAAGCATAACTATCTAATTTAAGTAATCGTGGGACCATTAACTCCTGAAATCTTTTTAAGAATTCATTATTAAAACCATCGGGCCCTGGTGTCTTCCCATTTCTCAGTTCTTTTATTGTTTCTCTTATTTCTTCACTTGTAATCTGAGCTCCTAATTCCTCTTGTTCCAAGATATCCTATTTTGGCAAGTTACACTTATCTAAAACATTTATAATTTTGTTGTCTTCAATGTTAGTTTTAGATGTATATAAATTTTGATAAAATTGAGCAAACCTTTTGTTAATGTCTTTAGGTACAGTTAACAATTCCCCATTCTATGATTTAATTTTACTAATGGTTTTTTTCCTTTTCTTGCTTCTTCAATTGTCGTGCTAGAAGTTTACGTGGTTTATCCCCAAATTCAAACTGTATTTGTTTTGTGATCTGAAATAATCTTATTACTCTTGCCGATAATATTCGATTAAGTTTAAATTTCAATAATGTTATCTTATTATGTTTGTCTATAGTTGGGTCTTTTGCATTTCCTAATTCTGATAATTAAATTTCCTTTTATAACATCCATTGTTCTGTCCTGTTTTTTTATTTAGAAAACTTTGATACAAAATTATAACTCCACGAATGAATGCCTTAAAAGATTCCCATAATAGAGATGGTGAAATACCTGGTGTCTCGTTTGTTTATTTAAAAAAAATCATTTGTTGTTTTAAATACTCGTAACCTTGTGAGTCATTAGCTATTTGTGTGTTAAATCTTCAAAATAATTTTATACCTGGCATTCCCTCAAATTTTAAAGTAAAAGTCAGCGGGGAGTGATCAGAAATAATACTATTGTGGTATTTAGGATTAATCGTACATGGTATTAATTTTGTGTCCACTAAAAAAGAATCAATTCTTGAATAAGTTTTGTGTACTGATGATTAAAACGAATATTCCCTTCCTGTTGGATTAGCTATTTTCCATACATCTGTTATATTAGTGTTTTTTATGTAAGTGTTTAAGGATTCACTAGACTTGGATTTAGCGCTACCCTTCCTTAATTTTATTAATTTGTCTAAGTATGAATCTATAACACAGTTAAAGTCGCCCCCCCCCTAGTATTACATTTTGAAAATTACACTCATCTTTCATCTATAATTTTCTTTAAAAATTGGGGATTATCAAAATTTGGTGCGTAAATATTTATCAGAGTCAGTGGAGTGGAATTAATTTCTCCCGCCACTATCGTGTATCTTCCTTCTTTATCAGATATTGTATTCATTAATATAAACGGTATACCTTTCCGAATAATAATAGCTGTTCCTCTAACTTTAGCAGTAAATGACGAGTGATATGTTTGGCCTATACAGTTTGCCCTTAGTCTCATCTGTATTTGTAGTTTCATATACATTTCTTGCAGAAAAGCAATATCCACCTTTAAAGATTTTAAATGGGTCACAATCTTGCCCCTTTTAATTGGATCATTCGCACCCCTAATATTCCAACTACAAAATGTGACTCCTCCATTCTTTTTTTTTCCTTATTATCCTGCATTATAAATAGGTTTTAGTGATTTTACTTCATGCGGTGTAGTTGGGTACCTCAGACTTTTGGATATATGGGTATCATCCCACACTTCTGACGTTATTTTACCCGTCCTCTGAATATGGAACATCCATAAGAAAAAGAGAAAGGTGTGTTGAAAAATAGTGAGGAAATGAAGAAAGATTGTTAAATAAGCCACATAAAAGTAAATACAACAACAACAAAACCCTGAATTTAAGGTATCAAAAAGGTGATACCCTAAATATAAGAAGCCATCTATGATGGCAAAAAAATGACTGACCTCCGTAGATGGAATTATACATTGAGTTCAGCCCCCTAAATACAATGGCATTTATAACTACATGCCGTTTCATCTAACTATATCTTAATTTGTCTTAATATATCTAAAGGAAAAAAAAAAGATTTACTGTTTCAAATATTCTATTTTCTACCCCAATTTTAAACCTTCTATGTTACTTGCTCGTAATCCCCGAATCATAGAATTAAAAAACATGCGAACACCTGCCCTGTCCCTGTCCAAATATACAGTATTCATCTGCACCTTAATTACCAGCCTGTTTCAAGGGTTTCATTTCTTATCTTAAATACAACCATCTTGCAGCCCAAACCTCTGGAACTTTTCCAGATCATTAATGCCACTTTCTTCCCACAAGTTTGTGATGTTATAATATTCTTATACCCCTTTTCATTAATTGGAGTGTGTTAGTATACATCCTAAATTATATTTCATTTCTTTTCAGTTAAATTAACCTTATATATGTTAATAATAATCATCTCTATATGCCCCTTATCCCCTAAATCCATTAGGTTTTTACCTTGGTTAATTATATTAGTATAAAATTAATATAATAGCAAAACCATTAATTAGTAATATTAAGTTAATGTTACGGAGACATGAGGAGTTTTATAATGTCTAAAGCAATAAGCTGGAGTTCGAAGAAGATTCTAGTAATGGGTCAGAATCAACTTGGATGTATCTTACTGTTTTCTATCAACAATAAAGCATTTAATCATCAAAAGACAGTGTTTTGATGCCATATCTGAGAAGAAACTCTGAAGGTCTCTGTGAGTGAGCTTGCATGCATTTAGAAGACACCCCCTTCAACCATTCTCATCCAAAAAGCGGCTAAGATGCTAATTATCTGAAGGATATGAAAATCTGCCGCTACATTAAGTAAGGGATTGGACAGGGTAGATGCAGGAAACATCTTCCCCATGTTGGGCAAGTACAGAACTGTTCAGGTTCATTTCCTAAAACAGACAAGTTAGATCAACCAACACAAGGTTTACTGATTATTTCGCTGGGGAGAGTGCCAGGGGATACAAAGTCAAGTATGCAACACACACATAACCCTCCTGGGCCATCACTCTAATGAACAACGACATAGAGCATCTTTTTTATAGTATTTTGGAAACGTAGTCACATGTTTATACAGAGTTGGAGCAATGACGTCTAACACATCAATCACAGAGTATACCCATTCAAAGCATTCATGTCACTAACACAATACTTCTCATGCTATGGTTATATCGGTCACAAACTTTAGTTACAGACCGCCAAAACAACAGGAGCTTGAACAACAGGCAGTGGAGGCCAATTCACTGGATGTTTTCAAGAGCGAGTTAGTTCAGTTCACATTTACTGTCACATATTCCAATTAACGTACAGTGATATTTGAGTTACCACACAGCCATACTAAGTAAAACGCAACAAGACACACAGCCACATAAAATAAAATTTAACAGAAACATCCAACACAGCGGAATCCACATTCCTCACTGTGATGGAAGGTAATAAAGTTCAATCATATTCCTCGTTTGTTCACCCGTGGTCGGTACTGTTGAACCCTCCGCAGTCGCCACTGCCGACGTTCTGATGTCCGAAGCCATCGCGTCGGGATGACGGAAACTCCAGCATCGGGAAGGATTGGAACACTCCGCAGCATGGAGCTCCCGACTCAGCCTCTTCTCTCTCTTTTTTTTTAAATTAATAGTTTTTTATTGGAGGGGAAAAAAAGAAAAAAAAATTCACAGTACATCTGATGTATGGCATTACATTTTCCTCCATTTTGTTTTTTATAAATAATAATAATAATATAAACAAAATAACACTAACCCACCCTCCCTAAACACCCCTTGGCAGCTTATTTTTTTCACAATCCAAATATATCACAAAATCAAATGCACTTTTTAACAATAATAAAGTAACAAAACAGAATAAAGGCAGATCCCCACTTAATTTCAAGTGTCCTCAGTCAATAGGTAATTCCTTTAGACCCTCAAAGTATGATAAAAAGGGTTCCCATTTCAAATAAAACTTTTTCACAGACCCCCTCAATGTGAATTTAATCTTTTCTAACCTTAAAAAAAACATGACGTCTTCCAGCCAAGCAGCAGCAGATGGAGGAGTGGTAGATTTCCAGACCAGCAAGATTCTCCTACGGGCCAAAAGTGATGTAAATGTAATGATATCAGACTGGGTTGTATTTAAACCCAAGGTTTTATCTGTTACACCAAATACAGCTACAAGCGGGCAAGGTCTCACTGTCATCCCAAGGACTTCACTGATGGTTTTAAAAACCACTGCCCAGTAGTTAACAAGTTTGGGGCAAGACCAGAATGCATGAGCTAGATTGCCTGGAGAGAACGAGCACCTGTCACATTCAGCGTCCGTCCCTGGACACATGTTAGCAAGCCTGGCTTTGCTTAAATGAACCCTGTGTAAAACTTTAAATTGTATGAGCCCCAATCTAGCACATGATGACGAGGAGCGGACTTTTTTCAGCGCTTCTGTCCAGCATTCCTCAGACAGATCCATACCAAGGTCATCCTCCCACCTAGCTTTAACTATGTTCAGGTTTTGATCTCCTCAATACATCAATCGAGAATATACTGCAGAGATCAGTCCTTTATTTGCAAAGGTAAGAGTGAGTTTATCCAACACTGGGACAGGAGGGAGATCAGGAAAAGAAGGATTTTTTTTCATGACTAAGTGGCGAACCTGAAGATATTTAAAGAAATGATTATGTGGGAGGCCATGGTTTTTGTGTAGGTAGTCGAAACTATCAAATATGTTGTTAGTGTATAAATCCTTAATGGACATAAGACCATACAAACCCCACTATCGAAAGGTTGAGTCAAGTGTAGAGGGGGGGAATAAATGGTTACTGTGAATGGGACCCAGAACTGAAACTGATGTAAGCTTTTAATGGCAATGAAATTGGTTAAAAATTTTGATGGTTGATAGTACGACAGGGTTGGATGTAAATCTAGAGGGTTTTACTGGCAGGGAGGAATATACTAAAGCTGGGAGAGACGAGGAGTAACAGGATTGTGATTCAAGCAGACACCAGTCTGTATCTGGTCGGTGGAGCCAGAATAATATCTTTTGGATATTGGATGCCCAGTAATAATGAATAAAGCTAGGAAGGCCCAGTCCACCTACTTCACGACCTCTTTGGAGAGTGGACTTATTGACCCTTGGAACCTTGTTACCCCATATAAAGGAGGTTATAGATTGGTTAACTGAGTTAAAAAATGACTTGGGTAGGAAAACCGGCAAACATTGGAACAAGTAAAGAAATCTGGGAAGTACAGTCATCTTCACTGACTGCACTCTCCCAGCCATAGTGAATGGCAGACTACGCCATCTGGCTAAATTGAGGCATGTAGTTAGCTGCAAACAGGGATGTGAAAAAGCGGATGATGTGTATTCCTAAATATACAAACCCTTCTTGAGATATGGGAAAGGGCAGGGCTTCCTGTTGGATCTGTAGGGCGAAGTTGATGGGAAAGCATTTGCTTTTTTGGAGCTTTAGTTTATAGCCGGAAAAAGTCCCAAACTGATCCAACAAGGACACAATTGCAGGGCTACTGGCTGTAGGGTCACTCACATAAAGAAGGAGGTCATCAGCATATGGAGACACACGATGTTCCCTGTTTCCTCTCCTAATGCCCTGGAATAGTGTAGTTGACCTAAGTGTAATAGAGAGGGGCTCAATTGCAATCACAAAAAGAAGTGGAGACAATGGGCAGCCTTGACGAGCGCCACGTGTTAATTGAAAATAATCAGATCGCAAATAATTGGTCTGTACACATGCTAAGGGTGAATGATATAATAGCTTAACCCAGGCTACAAATATTTTGCCAAATCCAAATCTCTCCAAGACTCTGAACAAATATGGCCACTCCACTTGATCGAATGCCTTCTCCGCGTCCAAAGAGATAACAGCCTCTGGGCGCAGAGAACCACTGGGCGAATAGACCACGCTGGCCAATCGGCAGATATTAGAAAAGGAATGACGATTTTTAATGAAACCCGTTTGATCTTCTGAGATGATTTTGTGAAGTTGGCATTCTAAACGGCAAGCCAGCGCCTTTGCCAAAATTTTTACATCTACATTCAAAAGTGAGATGGGCGATATGATCCACATTGAATCGGATCCTTGTCTTTTTTAAGAAGAAGTGAAATAGAAGCCTGTGAAAGAGTGGGGGGTAATGAACCTTTTTCCAAAGATTCTTCAAACATTTCTAAAAGAACAGGTGTGAGCTTATCCTTAAATTTCTTATAAAATTCTAATGGGTAGCCATCAGGGCCAGGGGTTTTACCACTCTGCATCGCCATAATGGCATTATTAATCTCTTCCTGCCCAAGGGGTTGGTCTAGATTTTCCGCGTCTTCTAATTCCAGGGTGGGTATTTCCAAATCGTCTAAGAAAGTTTCCATATTCATAGTATCCAAGGGGAATTCTGAGGCGCAAAGAGAAGAATAAAAGGCTGTGAAAGTATTGTTTATTTCTTTTGGATTGCTTGTTATGTCTTGCTGTATGTCTCTTATCTGAGGAATAAGCCGTGACGCGGATTGACGTTTCAGCTGGAGAGCCATAAGCCGGCTCGCCGTATCACCATATTCATAATAAAGACCACGAGTCCGGAGAATTAGTTGTTTTGTTTGATCAGCAGACAAAAGATTGAATTTCATTTGGAAATCAGCCTGGCTTTTATATAATAGGGTGGTGGGTGCTTCAGCCTATTGCCTATCCAGGGTCAAGATGGATTTTAACAGGGTTTCCATTTCCTTCTTGTGTTCTTTATTGGCGTATGAAGTATAAGATATGATTTGATCTCTTAAGTTTCCCAAATTAAAGAGCAGGATACGGACTCAGTGTTATTAATTTCAAGGAATGTGTCTATGTTAGCTGATACAAAACTGTAAAATGTTTCATTGGACAGCGAAAGGGGGTTGAGTTTCCAAAGAGGTCGTTCTTTAATATTTAAAGGAAAGCCCAGGTCCAGTATCACAGGTGAGTGATCTGATATTACTATAGCAGTATATTCAATTTCCTTAACCCCAGGAATGAAAGGGCCGTCTATAAAAAAATAGTCTATTCTGGAAAAAGAATGGTGAACATGAGGAAAAAAAGAGAATTGTCTAGTAGTTGGGTTCAGAAATCTCCAGGGGTCCACATAACCATTTTGTTGCATAAACAGTGACAAGGTCTTTGCCATACCAGAAGGTGTCCCCTTAGAACTGGACGTATGAAGCAGTGGATTAATGGCACAATTCAGGTCAGCCTCTTCTTACTGGAGACCGCGGGCTTCACGGTGTTAAAGTCCACAGGCCCCGAGGTTGGAGCTCCTCTTGGGCAATCCTCGGCAAAGGAGAAAAATCGCACCTCCGTCGCGGTAAGTGACTGAAAAAAAATTCCCCCAATTCCCCCCCCCATGAAAAACAAACCTAGAAACACTAAAACATACTTTTAAAACATACTTAAAATAGGGAAGCGGTAGCTCCAGATTAATCCTGATGCCTTTTGCCAGCGAGAAGAAGATGGAGGAATGATGAAGAGATGGTCCACGAGAGAGAAGGGGGAGTCTGTTTAATTTAGAGAATTCAATGTTCATGTCATTGGGCTGTAAGCTATGAGGTGCTGTCCTCCAGTTTGCATGTCACCTCACTCTGGCAAAGGAGGAGGCCCAGGACAGAAAGACCAGTGTGGGAGTGGGAAGGGGAGTTAAATGAGATCCAGCAGGCCTTGGCGGACCGAGCGCAAGTCTAGGGTGAAATGCACGCCCAGTCTAGATACAGGGAACAGCAGATGCTGGTTTACAAAAAGAGACACACTCTCCTGGAGTAACTTGCACCTCTGGAAAGCATGGACAGGCAACATTCTAGATCAGGTGGACAAAGTTGGCAAGGAGAGGTGAGAGTGGCCGCCTTAGATTCCCTTCCCTCTACAGATGCGGCCTGACCCACTGAGTTCCTCCACTGCTCTGGAGGGAAAGGACAGACAACATTTTGAGTCAGGACCCTTCTTCAGACTGTGGAGAGGGTGGGGGGAGGAATCTGGAAAAGAGAGGTGGGGCCTGGACAAAGCTGGGCAAGTGATAGGTCGATACAGAATGCTGGAGTAACATAGCAGGACAGACAGCATCTCCAGAGTGAAGGAATGGGTGACGTTTCAGCTTCAGAGCCTTCTTCAGAAGTGATAGGTGGACATAGGTGAGGGAGACACAAGAAACTGCAGATGTTGGAATCTTGCATAGAACACAATTTAGTTAGATGCACAGAATGTCTTGCCCAGAGTGAGGGAATCGAGGACCAGAGGAGAACGGTTCAAGGTGAAGGGGAAGAAATTTAACAGGAATCTCAGGGGTAACTTTTGAACAGAGAGTGGTGGGTGGATGGAACAAGCTGCGTGAGGAGGTAGTTGAGGCCGGGACTATCACAACTTTTAAGAAACAGTTATAGACAGGTACATATTAGGCCAAGTTTGGAGAGAGATGGACCAAATGCAGGCAAGTGTGACTAGTGTAGCTGGGACATGTTGGTCGGTGTGGGCAAGTTGGGGCGAAGGTCCTGTTTCCACACTGTATCACTCTACGACTCTAACACAAAGTGCTGGAGTAACTCGGCGGGTCAGGCAGCATCTGTGGAGAACATGGATAGGTGACATTTCACACAATGCTGGAGTAACTCAGCGGATCAGACAGCATCTGTTGGGAATATGGGTAGGTGATATTTCGGGTCAGGAACCTTCTTCAGACTGACACTATGTTAACAGATGAGGGGGTGATCGGCAGATGAGTCAAGTAAGTGACACAGGCAAGGGAAAATAAGGAGATTAAAGGATGTGAGATAAGGAGAGAGGAATGTATTTGTGCAGCTTTAAGGGACATTGGTCGGGTAGCATTGCGAGTATTGCATACAGTTCTGGTCACTCCATTACAGGACTGATGTGGACGTTTTGTGGAAGGTGCAGAGATGGTTAACCAGAATGGTTTAAAAACAAAGAGAGGTGCTGGTTTACAAAAAAAGGACACAAAATGCTGGAATAACTCAGCGGGTCAGGCCGCATCTCTGGAGAGACGGACTGGGTGACTTTTCTTGTTGAGACTGAGGAGGGTCTCAACCAGAAACGTTACCTATTCCTTCCAGCATTTTGTGTCTACCTAAACAGTGCCTATCCGCTGGTGCTCCCGCACCCCCCATGCTCTCTTGTCACAGTGCGAGCAGCTGCTCACCGGCGTGGGTCCACCAGTGCTGCCGCAACCCCCGCAAGCTGTCAAACGCCTCACCACAGTATGGGCAGTCGTGAGGCTGGCCACTCGTGTGCACAAGCTGGTGAGTCAGGGCATGCGAGGCCATGGCAAAGCGCTCTCCACACACCGGGCTGTGAATGGTACGGTCGCCGGCGTGCACCCGCTGGTGGGACAGCAGTCTGGTGGTACAGGTGAAGCTCTTGCTGCACTGGGCGTGGTTGTAGGGCCGCTCGCCGGTGTGGGTGCGCTGGTGCTGCAGCAGGTTGCTGGAGTTGGTGAAGCCCTTGCTGCACTGGGTACAGGTGTAGGGCCGTTCGATGGTGTGGGTGCGCTGGTGCTGTAGCAGGTTGCTGGAGTTGGTGAAGCCCTTGCTGCACTGGGAACAGGTGTCGGGACGCTCGCCGGTGTGACTGCGCTGGTGCTGCAGCATGTTGCCAGATTGGATGAAGCCCTTGCCGCACTGGGCACAGGTGTAGGTGCACTGGTGCTTCAGCAGGTTGCCAGATTTGGGTGAAGCCCTTGCCGCACTGGGCACAGGTATAGGGACGCTCGCCGGAGTGTGTGCACTGGTGCTCCAGCAGGCTGTCGGAGCGGGTGAAGCCCTTGCTGCACTGGTCGTAGGTGTAGGCGTGTTTGCCGTTGTGGGTGTACTGGTGCTTCATCAGGCTGCTTGACCTGGTGAAGCCCTTGCCGCACTAGATGCAGGTGTAGGGGAACTCGCTGGTGTGGGTGCGTCGGTGCTGCAGCAGGCTGTCGGAACGGGTGAAGCCCTTGCCGCAGTGGGCGCAAGTATAGGGGCGCTCACCGGTGTGGGTGCGCTGGTGCTCCAGCAGGCCGCTGAATAGGGTGAAGCCCTTGCCGCAGTGGGCACAGGTGTAGGGGCGCTCGCCAGTGTGGGTACGCTGGTGGTCCTGCAGCCTTGTGGATCTGGTGAAGCCCTTGCCGCACTGGACACAGGTGTACAGACGCTCGCTGGTGTGGGTGCGATGGTGCTTCAGCAAGCCGCTGGATTGGGTAAAGCCCTTGCCGCACTGGGCACAGGTGTAGAGGTGCTCACCGGTGTGGGTGCGCTGGTGCTTCAGCAGGGTGCTGGAGTGGGTGAAGCCCTTGCCGCAGTTGCTGCAGGTGAAGGGTTGCTCTCTGGTATGCAGCCGCCTGTGCACCTTCAGGACCTTGGACGACTTGAAGCCTTTTCCGCAGTCGGAGCAGATGAAGGGCCGCTCACTGCTGTGCACCCACCGGTGCTCCCACAGCCCCGACAACTGGGTAAAGCTCTTTCCGCATGTGGAGCAGCCATAGGTCTTGTCGCCCTTGTGCACTTGCCGGTGGATCCCCAGGGCATTCGCCGTCTTGAAACTCTTGTCGCACTCTGAGCAGTCGAAGGGGCGTTCTCCCGTGTGCACCCGCCGGTGGGTCTCCAGCTGGCTCGGGTACTGCCAGGCCTTGTTACACACATCGCACTCATAACGCTTCTCCTTGTTGTGCCCAGTTATGTGGTTCTCCATCGAAGCTCAGCCCCTCGAAGCTCAACCCGCACACTGAGCAGGGGAGGGGGGCTCACCTGTACCCTGGCCGACCTCAATAGCCGCTCATGTCCCCGTCTCTCCATCCACAGCAACTGCTCCTAAACCCTACAGGAGCGGAACACAGACAGTCAACAAGCTTGGAAACAAGACATTACAAGCAGATATTGAGTCATTTTATGGCGTAGCAAACTGTTATATAATTCTGCGCGGCACACTGGCACACCGGTCCAGTTGCTGCCTCACCGCCAGAGACCCGGGGTCGATCCTGACTACAGGTGCTGTCTGTGCGGAGATTGTACGTTCTCGCCTTCACCTGCATGGATTTTTACTCCGGCGGTTCCGGTTTCCTCCAACATTTCAAAGACGTTCAGGGTTGTAGATTAATCGGCCTCCGCAAAATTGCTAAATTGTCCCTAATGTGCGTGGGATAGTGTTAGTGTACGGGGTGATCGCTGGACAGCGCAGACTCCGTGAGCCGAAAGACCTATTGTGTCCATGCTGCATCTCTAAACTAAATTAAACCAATGGGTGTCGACCCAAAACACCACCCATTCCTTCTCTCCACAGATGCTGCCTGACCCGCTGAGTCGCTCCAGCACTTTGTGTCTATCTTCTCCACAGATGCTGCCTGACCCACTGAGTTACTCCAACACTTTGTCTTAGTCATAGAATGATACAGCGTTGGAAAGAGGGCCTTTGGCACAACTCGACCCGCACTCCTAGATCCCTCGCCTCAACACATTCCGCAAGGCTCCGAGTTGTACAGTCCTAGTGAGACTGCTCCTGGAGTATTGTGTGCAGTTTTGGTCCCTTAATTTGAGATAGGACATTGTTGCTATTGAGGGAGTGCAGCATAGGTTTACAAGTTTAATTCCCGGGATGGCAGGACTGTCATATGCTGAGATAATGGAGTGGCTGGGCTTGTACACTCTGGAGTGCAGGCTGTCGGAGGATGAGAGGGGGTGTTATTGAAACATATAAGATTGTTAAGGGTTTGGACATGCTAGAGGCAGGAAACATGTTCCCAATGTTGGGAGAGTCCAGAACCAGGGGCCACCATTTAAGAATGAGGGGAAAGCCATTTGGAACAGAGACGAGGAAACACTTTTTCTCACAGAGAGTTGTGGGTATGGATTTCTCTGCATCAGAGGGCGGTGAAGGACGGTTCTCTGGATACATTCAAGAGAGAGCCAGATAGGGCTCTCAAATATCGTGGAGTCAAGGGATATGGGGAGCAGGAACGGGGTACTGTTTCGGGATGATCAGGCATGATCACATTGAATGACGATGCTGGCTCAAAGGGCCGAATGGCCTACTCCTGCACCAATTGTCTATTGCCCCAGCGCCCCGCCATTCACAGAGAAAATCCTGCCCTGGTTTGATTTCCGAACTGCAACACCCTCCCCACCCCAAAACAATGTGACCTCAGCTCTGTGGCTCCCTGCATCTTACCCCTGCCTCCTCCTGCTCCTCACCCCCCATTGCTCCCTCCCCCTCCTCCCAACCCCCACACAGTGTGAACCCCCACCAGGCTCCCTACCCCCTTCCTTGACCCACTTGACCCCTCTCTCTCCCCCCCAGTTCCCTGCTCCCCCCATTCATCCCCCTCGGCACCAAACCCACTCCCCCTTGAATCCCACCCCTTCCCCCTCCCTTCACTTCACCCATTTTCCAGCCCCCAGCGCCTGCCTCTCTCTCTCTCTCTCTCTCCTTATTGTTCTCTCTCCTCTTTCTTTGTCTCACTTTCCCTCTCCCTTCCTCCCCCTCTGTCTCTCACCGTCCAGTGCGGGTCGGCTGCATCTTGGACGCGACGTCATTTTCGAACTGAGGCCGCCCCGCAACCTGCGGGGCATCGGGGCCGCGGCGGCGACGTCATTTCCGGGCTGATGCCCCTCTCCCCCCCCTGCGTTGCGCGGTCTATCTGTCTGCGGGGAACGGGCCGGGGTCGTGACGTCATTTCCGGCCTGATGCCCCTCTCCCCCCCTGCGTTGCGCGGTCTATCTGTCTGCGGGGAACGGGCCGGGGCCGGGGCCGTGACGTCATTTCCGGCCTGATGCCCCTCTCCCCCCCGCGTTGCGCGGTTTCTCTGTCTGCGGGGCCACGGGCCGGGGCCGTGACGTCATGTCCGGGCTGAGGCCGCTGCGCCGCGCGGTCGCTCTCTCTCTGTCCCCGGGCCGGGCCGGACGCGGTGAGAGGCTCCGGTGGATCAGGGCGGGCGGGGCGGGCGCGCTGGCTGGGGGGGGATTCGGTGCGCGGGGGGGGGGGGATTCGGTGCGCGGGGGGGGGGGGGGGATTCGGTGCGCGGGGGGGGGGGGATTCGGTGCGCGGGGGGGGGGGGGATTCGGTGCGCGGGGGGGGGGGGGGGGGGGGGGAAGACAGTGACTGGGCCTGGGGTTGGGGTTGGCGGAGCTCGGGGAGCCGCAACTCTCTCTCTACTGTCAAATAGTCAACAACGTCTGCGGGATAATGTACACACACATCTCTCTGGCTCTCTCTATATCTCTGTCTATCCCTCTCTAGCTCTCTCTCTCTCTCTCTATCTTGCTCTCTCTCTCTCTATCTCTCTGTATCCCTATCTCTATCTCTCTCTATCTATCTATCTCACTATCTCTAGCTATCTCTGTCTATCTAACTCTCTCTCTCTGTCTCTCTATCACTCGTTTCCGCTCTCCCCCTTCTGCTGTCACCCATCCCCCTCCCCCTCCCCTCTTCCCCCCTCCTCCCTCCTCCCTCCTCCCTCTCCCCCCTTCCTCCCTCTCCCCCCTTCCCCCCTTTCCCCCCTTTCCCCCCTTCCCCCCTCTCCCCCTCTCCCCCCTTCCCCCCTCTCCCCCCTTCCCCCTCCCCTCCCGCTCTCCCCCTCGCTTTCTCTCTCCTTCTCATTCTCTTTCTCAATCTCTCTGTCTGCGGGATGTACACGGCTATCTCTCTATCACTCTCTCTCTGTCTTTCTCTTTCCATGTCTCTCCCTACCTCTTTCTTGATCTGTGGAATGTACTCCTCTCTTTTTTTTAAAGTTGCGAATGTCTTCATGTTGGAGTGAGAGAGAATTGCTGCGGTGCCTTGGCAGAGACACCAGCAACAGTAGTTTAATGTATCCTTCTTTCCACAGATGTTGCTTCACTTGCTGAGTTTCTCCTGCATTTTTGTCCACCTTCCTTATTCACTGAGGTAAATCTTCACATAAACTACATGTCTGGGGGTAAAACTGGGGTAAATAATGGTATAAACATCTCTCAGTGTCTGTCCCCCCCTGTAAATAATCAATAAATCTCCACATAAACTACAGGTGTGAGAAAAACTGGGGTAAATAATGTTATAAACCTCTGTCTGAGTGGATATATGAGGTAAACAATCAATAAACTCCTCTCCCCATCTCCATCTCTCCCCCACTCTTCCCCCTTGCTGTACATAATCAATAAACCCCCATCTAAGGGGCGTAATCAATGAACTCTCCGTCCACCCTCCCTCTCTCCCTCCCCCTTGACTTCTCCTTCGTTAAGTACCCTGTGATGTGGACCATCAGGCCCTGGGGATTTATCAGCCTTCAGTCCCATCAGTCTACCCAACACCATTTCTTGCCTAATGCGAATTTCCTTCAGTTCCTCCATCACCCTAGATCCTCTGGCCATTAGTACATCTGGGAGATTGTTTGTGAAGACAGATCCAAAGTACCTGTTCAACTCGTCTGCCATTTCCTTGTTCCCCATAATAAATTCACCTTATTCAGTCTTCAAGGGTCCAAATTTGTGCTTAACTAATTTTTCCCTCGTCACATACCAAAAGAAGCTTTTACTATCCTCCTTTATATTCTTGGCTAGCTTACCTTCGTACCTCATCTTTTTTCCCTGTATTGCCTTTTTAGTTATCTTCTGTTGCTTTTTGAAAGTTACCCAATCCTGTTGCTTCTCGCTCATCTTTGCTATGTTAGAAACATAGAAAATAGGTGCAGGGGGAGGCCATTCAGCCCTTCGAGCCAGCACCGTCATTCATTGTGATCAGCAACCCGCTATCAGCAACCCGTGCCTGCCTTCTCCCCATATCCCTTGACTCCACTAGCCCCGAGAGCTCTATCCAACTCTCTCTGAAATCCATCCAGTGATTTGGCCTCCACTGCCATCTGTGGTAGGGAATTCCATAAATTCACAACTCTCTGGGTAAAAAAGTTTTTACTCAGCTCAGTCTTAAATGGCCTCCCCTTTATTCTAAGACTGTGGCCCCTGGTTCTGGACTCACCCAACATTGAGAACATTTTTCCTGCATCTAGTTTGTCCAGTCCTTTTGTAAATTTATATGTGTCTATAAGATCCTCCCCCTCCCCCTGGGATCAATCTCGTGAACCTACACTGCACTGCCTCAATCACAAGGATGTCCTTCCTCAAATTAGGAGACCAAAATTGTACACAATACAGATGCGGTCTCACCAGAGCCCTATACAACTGCAGAAGAACCTCTTTACTCCTGTACTGAAATCCTCTTGTTATGAAGGCCAACATTCTATTAGCTTTCTTCACTGCCTGCTGTACCTGCACGCCAACGTTCAGTAATTGGTGGTTAAGGACACCCAGGTTTCACTGTACCTCCCCCTTACCTTACCTAACCCCATTGAGATAATAATCTGCCCCCATGTTTTTGCCGCCAAAGTGGATAACCTCACATTTATCTATATTATACTGCATCTGCCCACTCACTCAACCTGTCTAGGTCCCCCTGCAACCTCCTAACATGCTCTTCACAGATCACACTGCCACCCAGCTTTGTGTCATCCGCAAACCTGCTAGTGTTGCTCCTAATTCCCTCTTCCAAATCATTATATATATGGTAAACAGTTGCGGCCCCAACACCGAGCCTTGCGGCACTCCACTCGCCACTGCCTGCCATTCTGAAAAGGACCCATTCACTCCTACTCTTTGCTTCCGGTCTGCCAACCAATTTTCTATCCATGCCAACACCCTACCCCCAATACCATGTGCTCTAATTTTAGTCATCAGTCTCCCGTGCGGGACCTTATCAAAGGCTTTCTGAAAGTCTAGGTAGACTACATCAACTGGCACCCCTTCATCCATGTTACTTGTCACATCCTCAAAAAATTCCAGAAGTTTAGTCGAGCATGATTTCTCTTTCATAAATCCACGTTGACTTGGACTAATCCTTTTGCTGCTATCCAAATGCTCCATTATTACCTCTTTAATAATTGACTCCAGCATCTTTCCCACCACCAAAGTCAGGCTAACTGGTCTGTAATTCCCCGTTTTCTCTCTCGCTCCTTTCTTGAAAAGTGGGATAACATTAGCTATCCTCCGATCCACAGGAACTGATCCTGAATCTATTGAACTTTGGAAAATGACCACTAATACATCCACTATTTCTAGAGCCACCTCCCTGAGGACCCTGGGATGCAGACCATCAGCCCCAGGGGATTTATCATCCTTCAGTCCCATTAGCCTACCCAATACTATTTCTCGCCTAATGAAATTTTCTTTCAGTTCCTCTCCCCCCCCTTAGATCCTCTGACCTCCAGTACATCTGGGAGATTGTTTGCTACTCTTTTTTCCTTAACATATCAATATTGTACTTCTCTTTTATTTTTATACTGTCCCTGACTGCCCTTGTCAGCCACGGTCGCCCCTTACTTCCCTTTGAATCTTTCTTCCACTTTGGAATGAACCAATCCTGCACCTTCTGTAGAAATACCTGCCATTTTTTTTTCCCCCACCTGTTAAGGTGCAACCCATCCTTTTTGTACAATTCGCTCTTCCCCCAAAGCAGATCCCAGTGGTCTAAGAATCTAAATCCTTGCTCCCTGCACCAGCTCCTCAGCCACACATTGAGATCCTCTATTTCCCTGTTCCTCCCCTCACCAGCACGAGGAAGTGGAAGCAAACTGGAGATAGCCACCCTAGAGGTCCTATTTTTCAGCCGCCTTCCGAGTTCTCTGAAGTCATAGAAACATAGAAAATAGGTGGAGTAGGCCATTCGGCCCTTTGAGCCTGCACCGCCATTCAATATGATCATGGCTGATCATCCAACTCAGTATCCTGCACCTGCCTTCTCTCCATACCCCCTGATCCCTTTAGCCACAAGGGTCACATCTAACTCCCTCTTACATATAGCCAATGAACTGGTCTCAACTACCTTCTGTGGCAGAGAATTCCACAGATTCACCGTTCTCTGTGTGAAAAATGATTTTCTCATCTCGGTCCTAAAGGACTTCCCCCTCATCCTTAAACAGTGACCCCTTGTTCTGGACCTCCCCAACATCGGGAACAATCTTTCCTGCATCTAGCCTCTTGTCCAACCCCTTAAGAATTTTGTAAGTTTCTATAAGATCCCCCCTTAATCCTCTAAATTCTAGTGAGTACAAACCGAGTCCACCCAGTCTTTCTTCATATGGAAGTCCTGCCATCCCAGGAATCAGTCTGGTGAACCTTCTCTGTACTCTCTCTGTGGCAAGAATGTCTTTCCTCAGATTAGGAGACCAAAACTGTATGCAATACTCCAGGTGTGGCCTCACCAAGACTCTGTCCAACTGTAGTAGAACCTCCCTGCTCTTATACTCAATGCTTTTGCTATGAAAGCTAACATACCATTTGCTTTCTTCACAGCCTGCTGCACCTGCATGCCTACTTTCAATGACTGGTGTACCATGACACCCAGGTCTCGTTACATCAAATAGTAAACAGCGCCTGCGGGATAATGTACACAGACATCTCTCTGTCTGCCTCTATCTATCTATCTCTACCTCTATCTCTCTGTCTCTCTATCTATCACTGTCTCGCTATCCCTATCTATATCTCAATCTATCCCTCTCTCTCTCTCCAGCTCTCTCTCATATATATATATATATCTGTCTATCTATCTCACTCCATCTATTTATCTCTATCTACCTATCTCTATCTCTCTCTCTATATATCTCTATATATCTCTCTCGGCGTTGGTCAGTCTGGTTTTACTGACCAAATAGTATACAACGACTGTGGAATAATGTACACAGACAACACACTCTCTCTCTCTGTTTCCAATTCTGCCTCTCTGTCGCTCTCTCTCTGTCTCTCCCTTTCTCTCTGTCTGTGTCTCTCTCTCTCTCTGCCTTTCTGTGTATGCTTGTCTCTCTCTCTCTCAAAGTAACTTTAGCAAATTTGCAGATGACACAAAGCTGGACGGCGGTGTGAACTGTGAGGAGGATGCTATGAGAATGCAGGGTGACTTGGACAGGTTCGGGGAGTGGGCAGATGCTTGGCAGATGAAGTTTAATGCTGATAAATGTGAGGTTATCCACTTTGGTAGCAAAAACAGGAAGGCAGATTACTATCCAAATGGCTTCGTTGGGAAAAGGGGAAGTACAATGGGATCTCGGGGTCCTTGTACATCAGTCTAAGAAAGTAAGCATGCAGGTACAGCAGGCAGTGAAGAAAGCAAATGGCATGTTGGCCTTTATAACACGAGGAATCGAATATAGAAGCAAATAGCGCCTTCTGCAATTGTTCAGGGCCCCAGTGAGACCACAGCTGGAGTATTGTGTGCAGTTTTGGTCCCCTAATTTGAGGAAGGACATTCTTGCTATTGAGGGAGTGCAGCGTAGGTTTACAAGGTAAATTCCCGGGATGGCGGGACTGTCATATTCTGGAGATTGGAGCAGCTGGGCCAGTACACTCTGGAGTTTAGAAGGATGAGAGGGGATCTCATTGAAATATATAAGATTGCTAAGTGCTAGATGCAGGAAACATGTTCCCGATGTTGGGGGAGACCAGAACTAGGGGCCACAGATTAAGAATAAGGAGAAACACTTTTTCACACAGAGAGTGGTGAGTCTGTGGAATTCTCTGCCTCAGAGGGCGATGGAGGCTGGTTTTCTCTATATGCTTTCAAGAGAGAGCTAGATAGGGCTCATAAAAATAGTGGAGTCAGGGGATCTGGGGAGAAGGCAGGAACGGGGTACTGATTGGGGATGATCAGCCATGATCAGATCGAATGGTGTTGCTGGCTGAATGGCCTACTCCTGCACTTCTTGCCCATGTTACCTTATCCCAACTAACAATGATCTATTCTACATGTTCCTTGAACTCCATTCCATATGTCCTGTTTTCACTCCCTTATCTCTCTCCCTCCCATCACTGAAGAAGGGTCTCAACCTAAAACGTCACGGATTCCTTCTCTCCACAGACGCTGCCCAACCCGCTGAGTGATTCCAGCACTGTGTCCATCTTCCCATGATGCATGCCGCCCCCCACGTGACACCACACAATGGCAGGAGGCAGGGCTGGAAATCCCCCTCAGATGGGCAGTGACGCCAGGGCGGCAATTGTACACGCCGTCTGTGCGTGTGGCTGACATCACAGTGCAGGGCGGCTTGACGCGGTTCACGAATGTTCGGCGCCCCCTCACACCCCCCCCACGCACGCCACCCCCACGCACGCCACCCCCACGTGACTCTGCGCCAATCCCCGCCGGTACGGTGCCGGCTCTCCCGCTTGAATTAGGGGTGACGTCAGGGCACCTGTGGTGCGTGCAGTGTGTGCGGCAGACGTCACAGCGCAGGGCGGGGAGACGTGCAGGCAGCTTGACTCAGTGCCCGGATGCTCGGCACGCCCCAGGTCAGTGCGCCCTCCCCTTCTCCCACTTGCCTGCTCATCCCCTCACGCTCCCCCATCTCCCCTCACTACCCCCCGTCCTTTCTCCCCCTCCCCGCACTTCCACCATGGTCTTCCCCATCTCCATTTCCCCCCTTGCCTCCCCTCTCACTCCCCCATCCCCCCCACTCGCCTCCCAACCCCCCCACTGCAGCCCCCCCCCCTTCAAGCACTGGTAATGTTCACGCATTAGTAATGTCCTGTTTGCCAGCTTGTTGACCCTCTGTCTTCCCCTCCTGCAGGGTTTAGGAACCGTTGCTGTGGACGGAGAGCTGGGGTCGTGAGCGGCCATTGAGGGTGGCCAGGGTGCCAGTGAGCTTCTCCCCCCCCCATCTACTCAGTGTGTGGGCTGAGCTACGGTGGAGGACCTCATGACGGGGCACAACAAGGAGAAGTGTTATGAGTGCGACGTGTGTGGCAAGTCCTGGCAGTACCCGAGCCACCTGGAGGCCCACCGGCGGGTTCACACAGGAGAACGCCCCTTTGAGTGCTCGGAGTGCGACAAGAGCTTCAAGTCGGCGAATCAACTGAAGGTTCACCAGCGAGTGCACACGGGCGAGAAGCCCTATGGCTGCTCCACCTGTGGCAAGAGCTTTTCCCTGTTGTTGGGGCTGCGGGAGCACCAGAGGGTGCACAGCAGTGAGCGGCCCTTCACCTGCTCCGACTGCGGCAAAGGCTTCAAGTCATCCACGGACCTGAAATTGCACAGGCGGGTGCATTCCGGGGAGCGGCCCTTCACCTGCAGCGACTGCGGCAAGAGCTTCACCCGCTCCAGCCGCCTGCTGCTGCACCAGCGCATTCACACCGGTGAGCGCCCCTACGTCTGTGCCCAGTGCGGCGAGGCCTTCACCCGCTCCGGCAGCCTGCTGAATCACCAGCGTACCCACACCAGTGAGCGCCCTTACGCCTGTGCCCAGTGTGGCAAGGCCTTCACCCACTCCAGCAACCTGCTGAAACACCAGACCACCCACACTGGCGAGCGTCCTTACACCTGTGCCCAGTGCGGCAAGGCCTTCACCTCTTCTGGCAACCTGCAGAAGCACCAGCGCACCCACACCGGTGAGCGCCCCCACACCTGTGCCCAGTGCGGCAAAGGCTTCACCCTATCTAGCCACCTGCTGAACCACCAGCGCACCCACACCGGCGAGCGCCCCTACACCTGCGCCCAGTGTGGCAAGGGCTTCACTCAATCCAGGAACCTGCTGGACCACCAGCGCACCCACACCGGCGAGCGCCCCTACACCTGTGCCCAGTGCGGCAAGGCCTTCACCTCTTCTGGCAACCTGCAGAAGCACCAGCGCACCCACACCGATGAGCGCCCCCACACCTGTGCCCAGTGCGGCATAGGCTTCATCCAATTCAGTGTCCTGCTGAGGCACCAGCGCAGCCACACCGGCGAGCGCCCCTACACCTGTGCCCAGTGCGGCAAGGGCTTCGCTGAATCCTCCACCCTGCATAAACACCAGCGCACCCACACCGGCGAGCGCCCCTACACCTGTGCCCAGTGCGGCAAGGGCTTCGCTCAATCCTCCACCCTGCTGGACCACCAGCGCACCCACACCGGTGAGCGCCCCTACACCTGTACCCAGTGCGGCAAGGGCTTCACTCTCTCCAGCAGCCTACTGAGGCACCAGCGCACCCACACCGGTGAGCGCCCCTACACCTGTACCCAGTGCGGCAAGGGCTTCACTCTCTCCAGCAGCCTACTGAGGCACCAGCGCACCCACACCGGGGAGCGCCCCTACACCTGTACCCGGTGCGGCAAGGGCTTCTCCAACTCCTCCAGGCTGCGGTCCCACCAGCGGGTGCACGCCGGCGACAGTCGCATCCCCAACCCGGTGTGTGGAGAGCGCTTTGCCAAGGACTCGCACGCCCTGTCTCACCAGCACGTGCAGACCAGTGGCCAGCCCTACGACTGCCCGTACTGCGGTGAGTCGTTTGACAGCTCGCGGGGGTTGCGGCAGCACCGACGGGCCCACGCTGGCGAGCAGCTGCTCCCACTGTGACAAGAGAGCATGGGGGCTGCAGGAGCACCAGCGATTACACAGCAGAGAGAGACCGTTTGTCTGCGCTGAGTGTGGCAAGAGTTTCACTCGCATGTCTAGCCTGTGGCAGCACCGGCATACCCACAGCGGGAGCGTCCCTTCCCCTGCCCATCTTGTGGTAAAGGCTTCACCCACATTGACCACCTGCTGGACCCCTGGCGAGTACACACTGGCCAGCGCCCCTTCACCTGCCTGCTCTGTGGCAAGGCTTTTGGCCGCTCCTCCAGCCTGCTGGTACACGTCCACGTTGATAGGAGCTGTTTAGGTAAACACAAAATGCTGGAAGGAATGGATAACGTTTCTTATCGAGACTCTCCACAGTCTCAACCTGAAATGTCACCCAGCCCTTCTCTCCATAATGCTGCCTGTCCTGCTTTGTTACTCCAGCATTTTGTGTCCTTTTTTGTAAACCAGCATCTGCAGTTCCTTGTTTTTAAGCCATTCGGGTTAACCATTTCTGCACCTTCGCCAAAGCCTCCACATCAGTCCTGTAATGGAGTGACCAGAACTGAATGCAATACTCCAAATGCTACCTGACCAATGTCCCTTAAAGCTGCACATATACATTCCTCTCTCCTTATCTCACATCCTTTTATCTCCTTATTTTCCCTCGCCTCGTCACTTACTTCACTCATCTGCCGATCACCCTCTCATCCGTTGGTGATCTCTTTCCAATGTTCAATAGATTCAGGATCAGTTCCTGTGGATTAGAGGATAGCTAATACTATCCCACTTTTCAAGAAAGGAGCGAGTGAGGAAACAGGGAATTACAGACCAGTTAGCTTGATTTTGGTGGTGGGAAAGATACTGGAGTCAATTATTAAAGAGGTATGATTATCATTGATAAGTAAGTGATAAAGATCCTTGCACTGTTTAAGAGGGTACTGTAGGTGATGGACATTTGACTAAGTTCCTGTTGTTTGGGGGTTCGTAACTAACGTTTGTGATCGATATAACCATAGCTTGAGGAATATTGTGTTAGTGACAAGAATGCTTTCAATGGGTATATTCTGTGATTGATGTGTTAGACGTCCTTGCTCCAACTCTGTATAAACATGTGACTACATATCCAAAATATTATAAAAAGATGCTGTGATCCTTTGTTCATTAGGCTGATGGCCCAGGAGGGTTAAGTATGTGTTGCATACTTGACTTTGTATCCCCTGGCACTCTTGCCAGCTAAATGATCAGTAAAGCTTGTGTTGGTTGATCTAACTTATTGTGAGTTGTGTGTTTTAAGAAATGAACCTTAACAGTTCTGTACTCTCCCAACATGGGGAACATGTTTCCTGCATCTACCCTGTCCAATCCCTTAGTAAATTTATGATTCAATAAGATTCCCACTCACCCTTCTGAATTCCAGTGAATACAAACTCACGCGACCTATTCTTTCAACATATGTCAGTCCCACCATCATCCCAGGAATTGACTCCCATGCTGCCTGACTCGCTGAGTTACTCCTGCACTCTGCAAAACGTCACCTATCCATGTTCTCCACACTTCCTGCCTGACCCACTGAGTTACTCCAGCACTCTGTGAAACATCACCTATCCATGTTCTCCACAGATGCTGCCTGACCCGTTGAGTTACTCCAGCACTTTGTGTCTGTTGAGCAAAAGCGTCCATACACAACTATCTTTCCAGTCCAAAGCTCAATGAGCTACGCATCACACGCAGCTTCCTTTCACCTGGAAGTCTTTCATGCTTTGCTTGGGGTAGTTATCATTAACCATTTGACACAAGTGGTTAATGACTAGCTCACATTAACTTTGAAACGTCACTGATCTATGTCTGTCTTCAATATTCACGCCAATGGCAGAATGGCGAACTCCTGCACCTATTTTTCTGTTTCCCTGGTTTCAGGGCTTTTACAAATGTTGGCATCGAGGGAATGGGTGTATTCCGGGGAAAGGAAATGGGCCGTAAATGTGCAATAAAGAACAATTTTACAGTGAAGAGCACAATTAAATCTATTTGTAGACAGCAACTACAAATGTGTATGGAATTCATATGTTAAGTTGCTCCAGTTTGTGGTGATCTAATGCATTGCAGGCTCGGTGGGACGGTTGACCACAGATCGGACGGGTCTGCAGTACAGTGGATCACCGCACGGTGCGAGTGTGACCACAGTGTAGTGGCCATTTGGCCTGTTTTGCATGTCATTGATGATGGCATGCGGCTTTAAATTTTAGATTGCCCTCTATATTGTGGGTGGGATTTATGACGTGATTTTGGGTGTGTTTGGAGCAAAGATCCGTTAGCGAGCAAGATGGCCTACTCCCACGAAAAACGCGAAATGGGCAGATTCATGGGTAATTATTTGACCCATTTCAGCAACCAGCCTCCGCCATCTTGCTTCCACCATCTTGCTTCCGCCCAAAGATATGATCTTTGCTTCCGCCTCCATTTTTGGGGTTGAGGCAGCAGCCCGACTCGGGGCTGAGGCTGTGTCCCGGCGGTGACGGCGGACCGACTCGGGGGTGAGGCTGTGTCCCGGCGGCGATGGTGGCCCGACTTTGGAGGTTCGGCCGCGGGCCCAGTAGATGACATGGTCAGGAGCTCGCAGGTCACAGGTTGTTTTTCCGGAGCTCCCACGGCAACAGCTTCGTCCGCTGGACTAGAGGGCAGCAGCTTCGGCAACATCGGCTGCTGATGTGTCGTTATCAGATATTCAGTGCTAAAAAGAGAAATAAATCACAATGTTTTTTAATTTAATGTCCCTTGTCTAGTCTGAAATAAAGTTCATCATTGAAAAAAAATCGGAAGAAATGTAAATGTGTGTGTTATATTATCATATACCTCTATATCACATTCATATATGTGTGTTCTTTTCAGCACAATCTAATCATTTGTATGCTCGCTGAATAAAACCATCCTTAAATTTTACTTCGGAGTCACGTGAGTGACTTCGTGAAGACCCCGCCAACACGCATGCGCGGCATATCGTCGCGCGCATTTGCTCACGGCAGCTGGGGGGGGGAGTGCGCTCCCTCAACCGGCTCCTTCAAAAAGGTAAGCAGCTGCAGGTAAGTTAACCTTAAGCTGGTTTTTGGCGTTTGTATGGTCTGTGTTATTTTGCAGAGCCATGGAAGGAGGAAGGAGTGCGAGTCGCGTTCAGTGAGTAAAGTCCTCGGAGCTGCCCGCTACATCGGGAGCAGCTGAGACACCACCGAGGAGGAAGTCGCGGCAGTCGGGGAGCTCTGAGCAGCTGACCAGACCCGGCACAACCCCTCTGGGAAAGAAGAGGGGGTCCGCGCAGGAGCAGGGGCTGGGAGACCCTGACTCCAGAACTCCAGTGCCCAAGTCCAGGGCTGGAGGTAAGGCACGTGGGGCTCTTGGAGCAAGCGTGTCCGCGAGTGCATCCCCCACTTTAAAGGTCCCTCGCGGGCAGAACAGGGGGGGAGCCTCGCTAAAGTCCAGCCTTGTCGGTACGGCAGGCAGGGACAAGCCACTGGGGAAACCTGCAAGGAAGCAGACCAGTGGCAATGCTGGCGTGCCGAGGATCCCTGTGGGGGCAGGATGTACCGGCACACCACCGGAACAGGCTGCCGTAGTGTGGGCCGGTGGCAGCAAAGTACGGTCCGGGGCTCCTGCTGAGGCGGGTAGAGCAGACCATGTGCCGCCACAGTCCCGTTTATGTGTGGAACACTGGTGGTAAGCCCGCACGGACATCAGGGAGTCCAGTTTCTGGTGCAAGTGCTGACTCTAGCCCTCTTCCCTTCCATCAGACAGAGGGGCCGCTGTCGTCCAAACGACTGCCGACTAGCGGTATGTCCGTGTGGGAGTCGCACAGCCCCGCTGGAGTAGGAGCTGGCGACTTCCCGGCAGTACATTCCGTGGGGGTGTTGACAACTGCCGGAAGCCCCGGTTCCTCTGGAGAGGCTGGGGAAGACGACCAGTGGCCCGCGTACAGCGGTGACGGTCGTATGGCCCGGTTGGAGCGTATGGTTGAGGTGCTCTATCAACGGGACCTGGAGCGTCAGGAACGAGAATCCCAGAGGTCTGGGGGTTACATGCAGCCGCCACCTTCCATCTCCCCGTCGCTTGAGAGCCAGCAAGGAAGTATGGGTGAGCCTGAGGAGGGAGAAGAGTTCCAGGACCCACAGGAAATGTTGGAGGCAGTGTCGAAATTTGGGTCACCTGCATCAGCAGGGGACCCACTACATCCCAAAATAGCGGCGTCAATTGATTTCCTGACTACGCACCAGCTCCAGGATACCGTGCTCTCGGAAACAGTGGGGAGGTATAAGGCACCAGCGAACTGCAACTCCCTCAACGTACCGAAAGTAAATGCAGCAATATGGGGGAACATGTCGACCAACACAAGGGTCAAGGAGGGCAAGCTCCAGAAAATCTTAAAGCTGCTGACGGCAGGTATTACGGCTTTTGCTTGGTCGCTGGATGCCACGAATGTGTCCGAGGAGCAGCAGGATGCACTAGCGCTCCTGTGCAACACCCAGTTTGAGATAAACTGTTTTAGGAAGAGCTCCATCCGGCCGAATTTAAATCCCAAATTTGCGGGATTATGCAGCACCTCCACCGCACCACCACCAAGGCAGCTGTTTGGGGAAGACCTGCCTAAACGCGTGAAGGAACTGGACGAGGAGGCCAAGACTGTGGGGATGATGAGACAGCCTCATTCATCCAAAGCTCCCGTTTACACCAGGCAGCAGCCACGTTCTTCGTTCAAGTCCCACACACCGGTGGACAAAGGGCCCAGAACATATTCTCAAACATATTCCACGTCGGGGGCCCAACAGCAGAGGCCTTTTTTATTCCAAGGCCAGCCCAAGCCAGCTTGGAAGATGCGGCAACAGGGCCGCGCCACACGGGGAGCAAAAACACCACAGTCCAGACCCCGGCGCTAACCTTGGAGGTAAACACCACAGTCCACGACGTAGCATTAGTAATCTCACCGGTGGGGGGACGGTTACGGGGTTTCCGGTCTGCTTGGGATACCCTAACTACGGATCCTTTTATTTTACAAAGCATTCAGGGTTATGAGATAGAGTTTATTAATGGCAGGGATCCCCCTTCGCAACATGAGCCTAGTCGCAGATTTGCACTCTCTCAGTCAGAGAAGGAGCGGGCTCATGTTGAAATACTACGATTGGAAGAGAAAGGGGTGATACAAAGAACGACGCACGAGCCATTGGAGTTTGTTTCCAACATCTTTACTAGGGTCAAGATGGATGGAGGCTGTCGGATTATCATCGACTTAACCCAGTTGAATGCTTTCGTACAATATACCCATTTTAAGATGGAGACGTTTGAGACAGCCAAGCAGTTGGTTAGTCATGGGTACTTTATGGCTTGCATTGCCTGAAGGATGCATACTATACAGTCCCTATTGCTAAACAACATAGAAGGTTCTTGACGTTTGTCTGGGAAGGTCAATTATGGCAATATATGGCTTTGCCTAATGGGATTACAACAGCGCCGAGACTATTTACTAAAATTGTTAAACCTTTATTGGCACATCTTAGGAAGCAAAATCATATTATAATGGCATATTTAGACGACATTTTCATAGCAGGGAAAACCCTAGAGCACGCCCAGTTGGCAGTCTCTGCCGCTATATCTTTGTTTCAAAGAATGGGGTTTGTAATCCATCCAGACAAATCCAAGTTCAACCCTTCGCAGGTCATGGACTATTTGGGGTTCACTATAGACACTAACCAGATGAAAATCACCGTCCCAGTTGACAAAGTGGTGGACATTCAACAAGCATGCATCAGTTTGCTTGACAACAACAGACCTACCATTCGGCAGGTTGCTAAGGTAATTGGCAAGCTGGTAGCTATGTTCCCGGCCGTAAATTATGGTCTGTTGCATTACCAAAAATTACAAAACAGCAAAATTCTGGCGTTAAAATTGAATACCGGTCATTTTGACAGACCTATGCGCTTAGGCATAGGGGAGAAAACTGAGTTGGAATGGTGGGTTCACAATATTAGAGTAAGTTCCAAACCCATCATTCTCCCCAATCCAACGGTTCTGTTGCAAACTGGTGCAAGTGCCCAAGGCTGGGGGGCAACTGACACTGTAACCAGCTGTGGTGGCAGATGGGATGCTCATGAGTTCACGCTTCTCCAAGTGCAAGGCATTAATTATTTGGAAATGCTGGGTGTCTTTCATGGACTGCGGGCATATTGCAGTAATTTGCGTCATGCACATGTCCGCCTTCAAGTAGACAATACCACGGTGGTCGCCTATATAAATCATATGGGTGGTATCAGGTCACTATCTTGTAATGATTTGGCAAATAAAATTTGGCTCTGGTGCATCAAAAGGGATATTTGGATATCAGCAACGTACCTTCCGGGGATACTCAATACGGTGGCGGACACCAGGTCACGAGTTTTTAATGATAACATTGAGTGGATGCTGAATCCCCTTGTGTTTGCTGAAATTGTGGCAAAATTCAGTATGCCAGATATTGACCTATTTGCGTCTAGACTAAACCATCAGATACCAACATATGTATCGTGGGAACCAGATCCTGGGGCAGTGGCGTTGGATGCTTTTTCGCTCCACTGGGGGAAATGGTTTTGCTACGCATTTCCCCCATTCTGCCTCATCAGTCGGGTATTACAGAAGATTAAATTGGACTCTGCATCAGGCATTCTGGTAATACCCGACTGGCCGACACAACCATGGTACCCGGTGGTCTCCCAGATGCTGAAGCACCCGTGGGTGCGAATTGGAAACAACCCACAATTGGTCACTAATCCTGTCACTGGCGAGCCGCATCCATGCCACGGCTATTTAAACCTCTTGGTCTGCAGGTTCTGAAAAGGCCTTTGATAAACACCGGGATCTCACCGAGGGCCATGGATTTAATCGCTGCATCGTGCAGAACATCTACAAGGCGGCAGTACCTGACCCAGATCAGGAAATGGGAACTATTCTGTTTAAGGAAGGGTGTTTCCTATGATTCTGCCACGATACCTGACGTCCTGGAATTCCTGGTGGGCCTCCACTATGATGAAGGGCTCAGCTACAGTACCATCAATAGCGCCAGGAGTGCGCTGTCCTCGTACCTTCCGGTAGGAGTGGGGACCAACAATCTGGTGTCAAAGTTTATGAGGGGTGTATTTAACACAAACCCTCCACGGCCCAGATATAACGTTGTCTGGGATGCAGGTGTGGTCCTGTCCCTGTTAAGATCATGGTCCCCCATGGCGGGGTTACCTCTTCACCGGCTCACCCTGAAGGTGGTCATGTTGATGGCGCTCACGTCTGCTCAGCGGGTACAGGCGCTTCAGAAGTTGCGCATTGACAATATGCACTCTACCCCTGGGAAAGTAACGTTTTACGTTGCAGAATTGCTGAAGCAGCATCGACCCGGATCTTTGGGGCTGCAGTTGGAATTCCAGGCGTACCCCTCTGATGCCACACTCTGCACAGTCGCCCACCTACGTTGCTACATTGAGTCGACCCGGTCGATCAGGAATTCGGAACAAGGACTGCTTATAAGCCACAAAAAACCACATCGCCGGGTGACAGTGCAGACGATCTCCAGGTGGCTCAGGGAAGTGTTGGATGCAGCAGGTATTGACACTAACTTGTTCAAATCTCATTCCACCAGGGCTGCATCCACATCAACAGCGAGGGCCATGGAGGTGCCCATGGATCACGTCCTCGCTACGGCAGGATGGGCCAGTGAGTCAACTTTCCAACGGTTCTACCATAAGCCATTGGCCGGACCTGCAACATATGCGGATGCAGTACTCAGGGCTGCTCCCTAATATCATTTGTCCCCAGACAGGGGGTTTTGTTTATGCTTTGTGTTTAATAAATGTCAATTATTTTTTCAGATTGTCCAGTCTGGATTGCTTTAACAAACTTCCTCCATCAGGATTGCAGCAGTGTGGTAGCATGGGCGTTGTCCAGGGCGTGTAATCACAGAGCTTTGAAGTCTTCACGAAGTCACTCACGTGACTCCGAAGTAAAATAGTAGGATTAAACGAGAACTTACCAGTTCGAAGGTTGATCTTTATTTTATGAGGAGTTGCGATGAGGGATTTCGTGCCCTCCGCTCCCAACCCTCGATCATTATGTTCAACTGGTTAGTTCGAAGTTTAATCTTAATGTCCTTACTTTTCGTCGAGTCTGTGATTCCACACCGCTGCTTTGAAGGATGCCGTGCATGCGTGTTGGCGGGGTCTTCACGAAATCCCTCATCGCAACTCCTCATAAAATAAAGATCAACCTTCGAACTGGTAAGTTCTCGTTTAATCCTACTATTATACATCATTGTAAATCTTGCTTAAACACATTTAATTTTGTGAAATACTTCATTTAGATAATCCCACCATTACAGACAGATCTCATTCCACTCTCTGGGTTTTGGGAAGATCAGACCCATTTTATGGTTGAGAAACAGCTCCATAGACACAAAAACATTAAGTAACATTCCAGGGCTCGAGCAACTGGAATCGTCATATTGCTATTATTTTCCCAAATACTGCAGTTGTGAACAGTATGATTAGATGAATGAATTACAGAGTGCAAGTGTCAACTCAACAAAATCAACTCAAACACAGCATATGAACCATTTAAAAACAAATTATTTAAAAAACATTTTTTTCTTTTAATTACCAGAATCAAAATTTAAAAGGGTTCACTCAACTTAATTTACGATAACAACTTTCGATATTATCGTTAAATTTGCGTGACCTGGTCTCTGCCACTGTATTTTGCTTACCTGGTAGGTAAGTTGCTGATAACCAAATATGTCTTTCGACACACCATTGCCAGATTCGGTTGACACATGATATCGACTTTACACCAACCATGTGGTTGATATAAGCCACCACCATTGTATTATCTAATTGCAACCGGACATCTGCATGGTGCGTATTAGATTAATATGCTTTTCAACCATAAAACACACCCAACATTTCTAACTAATTGATATCAAGTGTCTGTAGGCAAGATGATTCAGAATCAGTCTATCTGCCCCCTGTGCTGGATTGCATGTTAGTTGCTCCCCAACCCAAAGCTCTGGCATCTGTTTGAATGGTTAATACTGGGTTGGTGATTATTATGGGACTGGAACTGAGCCTAACGTTCCTTGTCCACCAATGTAACTCTGGAATGGATTCGGTAGTTAAATTCATAGCTCGGTCAAAGTGACCTGACTTTTCCTTTAGTGCGTGCACATTTTCTCTTGTAAATTATGATAGTGCAAAGGCCCAAATTGTACAGCTGGAAAGGCTGCTACCATTTTCCCAATAACACTAGCTACCTGCCGTATGGTTGGCTGATGATTAACCATTAGTTTGATAGTGCGAACTCTGATGCTTTCCCCTTCGGCAGAGTTACAATCATGCGAACAGTGTCAATCGTAAATCCAAGATCGTCCACTACCATGGACTGTGTCAAATTGGATTTATCTGGATGTATGACAAACCCCAAAGTTTCAAACAAATGTTTGGTGGCTGCTACTGCCAAAATAGCTGTCTCCAAGGTTTTCCCTACTATTAAAATGTCGTCTAAGTATGCCATGACTATATGCTTATGTTTCCTCAACAATGCCAAAGCAGGTTTTAAGATTTTGGTGGACAACCTTGGAGCTGAGGTTAGCCCATTTGGTAAGGCTTTAAATTACCATAGCTGTTTCATCCAGATAAACTTAAGGTATTTACGATGCTCCTTGTGTATGGGTACTGAGTAGTAGGCATCTTTTAAATCAATGCTTGCCAGTAAGTACCCACTAGATATCAATAGTCTGGCTGTTTCAAAAGTTTCCATCTTGAAATGTATATACTTAACAGATTCGTTTAAAGTAGTTAAGTCAATGATGATGCAGCATCCACCATCTGTAAATAAGCAATTTACAAACTCTAAAAGTGTTCAACACATTTTAATGATAGCACAAGGTATTACATACATCCTCAAATACTGGCTACATTCTTCTAGTGAACCGTATCCAGGAAGGGGAAGGCGTTATGATTGATGTTAACTAGGCGGGGTTAATGGTACTGAGGTAACTATGTTATTGGTTGCATGCAAAACCATCTACATCCTTCCCCTTAGAAAATTTAAAAGAAACAGACCGTTGTCACTACAACAGAATTAAACAGAATCGCCATAACGAACAGGTGGCTTGCTGATCCGGCCCGAGCGCGTACGGATGCCTCCCCCTTCCCCCGGAGGAGCAGAAAAAACAGGGGGACCCGAGACAGCAGGGGAACCAGGGAAGGGCGGTGGGGTTGGAGGAACAGGAGAGGGAGAACCGCGACCGCCAACAGGTGACCTGCGCAGAGGGGAACCGGGCGCTCGATATGGGGACCGAGGCATGCAGGGAACGCTGGCTGGGACAGGAGCCGGCTGCTAGTATGAGAGCGGCGGGGCATAGGGGCCCGGGGCCTGCGGCTTCGGCTCATTAACCGCAAGCAGGTGTTGTCGGCTTCTACGGTAGATGGTTCCCTCATAGTCGACCAGATACGAACGAGGTGAGTCGGCCACCCCAACCACAGTAGCCAGACGGGAGTGACCACTGGCGGTCTGCAATCGAACAACCTGTCCAGGCAACAGAGGATCGAGTGGTCTGCACGACCGATCGTGGGAACGCCGCTGGCTGTCATGTTTCTCTTGAATGCGCTTCTGCACAGAGGCAGGCTCCAGCACCCGAGGTTTCAGCTGACGCTGGGCAATCGGGATGGTAGATCTGGTTGTTCTGGACATCAGACGCTGAGCAGGGGACCCCATGACCGGATCTCTGGAAACATTCCTGAGGTTCAGGAGATCTAAATACAAATCAGAGTTAGACAGTCTCGCTTGTTCCATCAGAAGCTTGGCACTGCGGACGGCCCGTTCAGCAAGGCCGTTGCTCTGTGGGTACTCCGGGCTGCTGGTGAAATGCACAAAATTCCATTTGTTAGCAAAACTTTTGAACTCACGGCTGGTAAACTGCCTGCCATTGTCAGTCTGCAGCCTGACAGGGGACCCAAACGTGGAGAAGTGTTTCCGCAGCTTCCGGATCACCATCTCCGACGTGAGGGATGTCAGCAAATCCACCTCGAACCAGTTTGAGTACGAGTCGACCAGGACAAGGTAGTGGTTACCACGCCACTCGAAGATGTCGGCAGCCAGCGAGGACCAGGCCAAGGCAGGAGCGGGCTGTTGCAGCAGGGGCTGTCGCTGCTGATGTGGAGCAAGACTGTTGCACGTGGAGCAGGCAGAAACACGGTCTCGAATATATTTGGCCATTCCAGGCCAGTAGAATTGGCACTGAGCGTGGGCGAGCGTTGCATCGACCCCGGGGTGTCCGCTGTGGGCTGCGCAGTAGTAAGAATCGAACAGGGAGGACGGGACCACCACTTTATGTCCCTTAACGATAACGCCATTCTGGAGCACCAGTTCGTCACGGACCAGGAAGAAGGGCTGTGTTTCAGGCGGTGCAGCGGAGCGCTTTGTTGGCCACCCTGATTTAATCACAGACGCAAGCCGTTGCAAAACTGGATCGGCAGCGGTGTGCTCGGCCAAAAGCTGCAGCTGCTTGGTGGGAATAAAATTGACGCCCAGTATGAGCAAGTCCTCTGTTTCGTAGGGGTGGCGAGCACAGGAGGCCCGCGGGGCGCGCGATAACGTGTCCGCGATGTGCATCTCGGTGCCTTTCTTGTAGACGATGTCGAAATCAAAGCGCTGGAGCTGCAGCATCATACGCTGCAGCCTGGCAGGGGCAGCATGAATCGGCTTGTTCAGGATTGTCACCAGTGGCTGGTGGTCGGTTTCGACTGTAAATCTGCTGCCAAACAGGAAGTCTCTGAACTTGGAGCAGGCAAACACCACCGCAAGCAGCTCCTTCTCGATCTGAGCGTACCGCTGCTCGGTGTCCGTCATGGTGCGGGAGGCATAGGAGACAGGATGTAACGATCCATCGACAGATTGGAGGCATGCCGTGCCCAGGCCGAACTTAGAAGCGTCACATGTGACGGTGATGGGGCGACTCGCATCAAAAAATCGCAACGTTGGAGTGTTAATCAGTTTCGACTTGAGACAGTCAAACGCCTGCTGGTGCTGTGGGAGCCAGACCCAGGCGATATCCTTTTTTGTCAGCTGCCGCAGGGGAGCACTCAGCTCACTGAGATGTGGTACAAACTTCCCAAGGTAGTTCACCATGCCCAAGAAACGTTGTAGACCTGGCACGTCGGTGGGGGCTGCCATCTCAGAGATGGCCGCTGCCTTCAAAGGGTCGGGTTTTAGTCCGTTAGAGGTGAAAACGTGTCCAACATACGTGACTTCTGAGACACGAAACCGGCACTTCTTTGGGTTCAGCTTCAGGTTGGCCTTTCGCGCCCGATCCAGGACGCGGCGGAGGTTCTGGTCATGTTCGGCAATGTCCTTCCCATAGACTAAGATGTCATCCACGATGATGGCACATGGCAGGCCCGAGAATATCTGCTCCATCGTTCGCTGGAACACCTCACTAGCGGAATTGATGCCGAATGGCATTCGCAGGAATTTGAATCTGCCGAATGGTGTGGCGAAGGTTGTCAGGTCGGAAGATGCTTTGTCCAACGGGATCTGCCAGAACGAGTTCTTAGCGTCTAGGACCGAAAAGACGGTGGCTTGCCCGACCTGAGCTGCCACGTCCTCAACAGACCGCATGGGGTAGTGTGGTCGCCTGATGGCAAGGTTTAAGTCCTTGGGGTTGATACACACACGTATTTCATTCTTGTCTTTCTTTATCGTGGCAACCATGGTGGAGACCCAATCGGTGGGCTCGCTGACCGCTTCTAGCACCCCCTTGTCGACCATGTTGTTAAGCATCGCCTCGACCCTGTCTTTCATGGCGTGGGACACCCTGTGAGGTGCGCGGACCACGGGTTGTACATTTGGGTCAATGGAAATATGGTATGTCAGTGGTAACTTCCCCAGGTCATCGTTGAACAGGTCCTGGTATTCTGCAATCGGGTTAAATGACAGTTGCACTTTGTGGACCGTGTGGTCGAAGGACACCAGGCCAAGATCTTGGCACGCACGGTTTCCCAGCAGGGTAACACAGTCAGAGTTCAAAACATAAAAAATCAAGTTTCTCGTGGCCTTCTGTAGCCTGCAAGTTAAAGTGGCCCTCCCCACAGGCCTGAGAATTTCTCCACCATAGGCGTGTAGAGTAGCATTGTCAGCGACCAAGGCCTCATTAGTCCTTATCTTGTTGAAAAGATTTATTGACAAAACATTGACCTTTGACCCAGTATCTAACTTCGCAAGGAAGGTTACATTGTTGACAGTCACAGACACGGAGGGATCAAGACGTTGGCCAGGTGCCTGGAGGAGGGTAAACACATTCGAATCCTCGGGAGAATTAATTGGATCTGCATCATAGGATTCAGCAACATCGGGCTGTGGGTTGGAACAGCTATCAGATTGTTTAAGCATGTTTAGACTGGGTCTGGAAATCTGTACCTGTCTCCCACGAGAACGGAATAAGCGGCAGGCAGAAGCGAAATGATTCAGTTTGTTACAACAATTAGAAGCCTTGCCATAGGCAGGGCACGTCGACCGTCTGTGGTGCATGTAGTTACAGTTAGGGCACCTTTTTGGGGGCACATCAGCAGGACCAGGGTTGGCACGCGGCAGAAAAGCATTGTTTCCCCTCTGAGGCAGGGCTCTACTAAATCCAGCCTGGTGAACAGACTTATCTCCCAAGTCCCGGTGATCATCTGGCAATACAACGACCTCAGACAATCTGCAGGCATGCATGGCTCTTGCTAACGTTAGATCTGGATCCCTAAGAAGCTCACATCGCAGCTTCTGGTCACGCATGCCAGTTACTAAAATGTCTCTAGTGAGCTGGTCTGTCATGTCACCGAAACGGCACCGCTGGGCGAGATAACGCAAATCGGCAATAAAACATTCAACAGGTTCCTCCGGCAGCTGTCTCCTTGTAAAGAACCGTGCCCTCTCTAGAATGCGATTCGAGGGCAGGTCACAAATCTCCCTGAACTTACGTAGCAGGCAAGCAGGGTCACTGGCAGATTCTGCAGGGGTAACCACCACGTTGTTGTCGTCCAGGACCGCTGGAGCATAGACGAAAGTTCTGGCTCTCTTCATGGCATCAGGTCCGACAAGGTTGAGTAGGAGGGAGGCTTTGAGGGAGTCAGGATCATTGCGGTGAGCGACGTTGACAAAGTGGGTGAAATCAATTTCAAACGTAGCCCAGCGCTCAGAAATATCAGCATCAAAGACAAGCTGCGCGGGCTTTCTGCACGAGGATGCCATCGTCAGAGAGATAAAGCACAAAAGGCACAAATCAAATAAAAGAAATAAAACCCGATGGACAGGTAGGCGCAAGTATCTTCCAGCTCCGACACCATGTAAATAAGCAATTTACAAACTCTAAAAGTGTTCAACACATTTTAATGATAGCACAAGGTATTACATACATCCTCAAATACTGGTTACATTCTTCTAGTGAACCGTATCCAGGAAGGGGAAGGCGTTATGATTGATGTTAACTAGGCGGGGTTAATGGTACTGAGGTAACTATGTTATTGGTTGCATGCAAAACCATCTATTTTTAAGTGAAAATATTAGACACAAATTCCAAAGGTTCATGTTTTGTTCTTTAAATGACACCTTTGCTAGTAGCCTCATCAGTTCAGCTTGACCCTCTTGTTTCTCTTTTACTGAGAGGGTGAATACCCTTTGGGGTATATGCTGAACTGGCGGCATGTTTCATGAACAAAGTCAATGAAACGGAGTCGGCTGCCTGTCCGCTCTCGAGCGGTGAAGCATCTTCATTCGAATTGTCAGATACTACCACCTGGTTCTGGCTGCAGGTACCTCCAGCCCGCTGCTCAGGCTGCACTAGCGATGCTGGGCTCAGCTCAGTAGTTAGACCTCCCGCCTCTTGCCCCCCCCCTCCAAAAAATGCTCCTCAACGGGAGACGAACGGGGGAGAGCTGCAGATTTCTTCCCTCTGGTCTTGCTCATTCTTTCTGGAAAATAAAGCAGACCACAGCGAAAATGCACCCGGCCACGGTAAAAAACATACCTGTTGGCCCGACTTTCAATTTGTAGCGGGAGCGCCTTGAACTCCCGTTCGTCGCGGGTGCACTGCATGAACGCTAATGTCGCGCATACGTGCTGGACGGGGTCCTCACGTAGTTACTCACGTGACTCCGAAATAAAATATAGATCAATGTGAGGTTATCCACTTTGGTGGCAAAAACAAGGGGGCAGATTATTATCCTAATGGGGTTAGGTTAGGTTCGGTAAGGGGGAGGTGCAGCGAGACCTGGGCGTCCTTGTAGACCGGTCAATGAAAGTTGGCTTACAGGTACAGTAGGCAGTGAAGAAAGCTAATGGAATGTTGGCCTTCAAAACAAGATTTTAGTATAGGAGTAAGGAGGTTCTTCTGCAGTTGTATAGGGCTCTGGTGAAACCACATCTGGAGTATTGTGTACAGTTTTGGTCTAATTTGAGGAAGGACATCCTTGTGGTTGAAGTAGTGCAGCGTAGGTTCATGAGATTGATCCCTGGGATGGCGGGACTGTCATATGAGGAAAGATTGAAAAGGCTAGGCTTGTATTCACTAGAGTTTAGAAGGATGAGGGGGAATCTTATAGAAACGTATAAAATTATAAAAGGACTGGACAAGCTTTATCAGGAAAAATGTTCTCAATTTTGGGCGAGTCTGGAACCAGGGGAAACAGTCATAGAATAAAGGGGAGGTCATTTAAGACTGAGGTGAGAGAAAACGTTTTCACCCAGAGCGTTGTGAATTCATGGAATTCCCTGCCACAGAGGCCATGGAGGCCAAGTTACTGGATGGATTTAAGAGAGAGATAGAAAGAGCTCCAGGGGCTAGTGGAGTCAAGGGATATGGGGAGAAGGCAGGCACGGGTTATTGATAGGGGATGATCAGCCATGATCACAATGAATGGTGGTGCTGGCTCCTCCTGCACATAGTTTCTCTGTTTCTACCATGCGGGCCATGCGAGGTCCACGGGAGATCTAAAGGTGATCATGCGGATCTTGCCAGTGTTATGGAGACACGAAGAGTTTACTAATGTCTAAGTAATAAGCTGGAGTTCCAAGAAGATTGTAGTAATGAGTCGGAAGAAATTTGGATGTATCTTACGGTTTTCGATCAACAATAAAGCATTTATTCATCAAAAGACTGTGTTTTTAAACCATATCTGCGAAGAAGTTCTGACGGTCTCTGTGAGTGAGCTTGCATGCGTTTAGAAGACACCCCCTTCAACCATTCTCATCTAAATAGCGGCTAGGGTGCTAATTACCTGAAAGATATGAAAATCTGCCTCTACATAAAGTGGAAGGGAACCTCCGGCAGGGGGTTAAATACCAGTCCCAGAGAGGGACAGAAGATTAAATTGAAGAAGAACGACCAGGCTAAGCCCTTGGAGAGGCATAGCCAAAGAAGACTGGTTCCAGTCGTGGAACTGAAGAAGAAGAAATTACAAGTTACAGAGACGAGGACAAAGATTGGCTAAAATTCTCCGAGTGGTTTAGCCAGAAGAAACTGGAGGAAGGAGGAACTGAAGATAAAGATCTGGGCCAGAGAAGGGCCTTGAGGTCTATCGACAGCATCGGGACTTATCTGAGGATGTATCACTGGATTTGAGAGTACAAATTGATTATTACTCTTTGAATTAAAATCACAGCTTTATTAAAAGTCTTCTGTAACAGAACTCAGAAGGTGTTTTCTCCAGCTGGTCTGGGGAAAGCAGACCGACCTTGGATTGTTGTGAATCGCTCCTGATAAGCACTTTCCATTGAATTAGAGCCACATTTTGCACCTGGAATCAGAGAGATGATCTCTACATTTTCAGTATGTTTTGGTTTTGAAAGAAATTACTGACAAAACAAAGCCACAGCTGCTAGCAGAGAATTTTGTTCGATTAATTTAAAGACTTGGCAATTTGCCAAGACCGCTTTAAAATCATGGAATTAGATGAAGAAGGAGCTAGGCCAGATGAACAACATGGTGGTGAAGAAAGACCCAGACAACTTGAAGAAACAGATATTTCACTAGCTGCCTGTTTGAGAGAAACCGAGAAAGAGAAACAAATTATGGTTACAGGTTAACACATTCATTGATGCACAGAAAAACCTAATGGAATCAGAACAGAACGTGATCAAAGTGAAATCTAAATGAGCCAACTCTGGAACCTCTACCAGGAGGTTGGCAAGAAACAGAATGTACTGCTGTGTTCAGTGCTGTCTTGGGAAGAACACAGAAGACATACCCAGTGGGATGAAGACACCAAGAAGATATTTAATGGTTTCCAGAAAAAGGCAGAGAAGTGGTTATCTGAAATTATGTCACAAGTTACCAGCTTAGTAGCTGGAAGTGCGAAGCAACAAGGTGCCAGAATGGAAGATGAATGTAGACGACGAGATGGTATCTCGAATGTATCTTCACGAAGATCAGGCCGCAGATCTGGTTGCTCAGTCAGTTCGGTTTCGAGGGCTTCTACTCAATTGGGAGCAAAGGCTGAGTTAGCAGCGCTCTCAATAGAAGCGGATGCCATGAAGAAAAAACATGAGATGGCACAACAGCAAGAAGAGATGGCGCAAGAGATGCAGCGACAGCAACACGAGATGGCGCAACAGCAGGAACAACTGGAATTAGACACAAAGATGGCGGTGGCCAAAGCCAGGAAGGACATACTGGAAAATGAGGGGTCAAGATGCAGCTCTAGATCGTCGAGGACGATGAGCTCTGGACCAAGAAGAAAAACTGCTCAAAGTGAATCTCCATGTTTTTGGGCGTGTTTGGAGCTGAGATTCTTGCGCAGAAGTTTAGTTTTTAGATTAGTTTGGAGAGCCGATGGGGAAGGTTGGCCCTTCGACCATGCGTGGTCCACGGGAGATCTAAAGGAGAACATGCAGGATCACGCGAGGTCCATGCCAGATCTTGCCAATGTTACGGAGACATGAGGAGTTTTATAATGTCTAAAGTAATAAGCTGGAGTTCGAAGAAGATTGTAGTAACGAGTCGGAAGAAACTAGGATGTATCTTACTGTTTCTGTCATTAATAAAACATGTAATCATCAAAAGACGGTGTTTTGAAGCCATATCTGAGAAGAAGCTCTGAAGGTCTCTGTGAGTGAGCTTGCATGCATTGAGAAGACTCCCACTTCAACCATTCTCACCCAAAAAGCAGCTAGGGTGCTAAATTCCTGAAAATTATGAAAATCTGCCACTACATTAAGTAAGGGATTGGACAGGGTAGATGCAGGAAACATCTTCCCCATGTTGGGCAGGTACAGAACTGTTCAGGTTAATTTCTTAAAACAGACAACTCACAATAAGTTAGATCAACCAACACAGGCTTTACTGATCCTTTAGCCGGCGAGAGTGCCAGGGGATACAAAGTCAAGTATGCAACACATACTTAACCTGGGCCGTCACTCTAATGAACAAAGGCATACAGCATATTTTTATAGTATTTTAGTAACGTAGTCACATGTTTATACATAGTTGGAGCAATGACGTCTAACACATCAATCACAGAGTATACCCATTCAAAGCATTCATGTCACTAACTCAATACTTCTCATGCTATGGTTATATCGATCGCAAACTTTAGTTACAAACCCCCAAATTACAGGAACGTAGTTCAAAGGTATATCATCTACAGTACCTTCTTAAAAAATGCAAGGATTTTTATCAATTGCCCACAGAAGTTCCTGTTTGGAGACCCAATTCCCAACGAAACACATCATCTCTCAAGGCTTCTGTTTATAGAAGCCAGCACCTTCTCAGGCAATAAATCCTTTCCCACTTTTGTCAATATCTTTAACTTGGGCACAACACAAAGCAGCTTGGATGCAGTTTGAATGCTGGCCTCCAATTTCCTGATCACCCAGCCCTTCTACAGCACAGAATTACAAAGCTTCAGAACCCAAAACCCAAAGAAGTCAAATTAATCTTTACTTAATACAATACCTTACGTTATAATTTATATTATATAACTAGGATATTATCACAACCTGGGGCCACCGTTTAAGAATAACGGGTAGGTCATATAGGACTGTAATGAGTGTTAAGTGTTAAGAATCTGTGGAAATCCCTGCCACAGAAGGCAGTGGAGGCCAATTCACTGGATGATTTCAAGAAAGTTAATTCAGTTCACATTTACTGTCACATGTGCCAATTAAGGTACAGTTATATTTGAGTTACCATACAGCCATACTAAGTAAAAAGCAACAAGACACACAGCCACATAAAATAAAAATTAACAGAAACATCCACCACAGCGGAATCCACATTCCTCACGGTGATGGAAGGTAATAAAGTTCAATCATTTTCCTCGTTTGTTCACCCGTTGTCGGGGCTGTTGAACCCTCCGCAGTCACCACTGCCGATGGTCCGAAGTCTTCGCGTCAGGATGACTGAAACTCCGGCATCGGGAAGGATTGGAACACTCCGCAGCATGGAGCTCCCGAGTCGGCCTCTTCTTACCGGAGACCGTGGGCTTCATGGTGTTAAAGTCCACAGGCCCCGAGGTTGGAGCTCCTCACGGGCGATCCTCGGCAAAGGAGAAAAATCGCATCTCCGTCGAGATGACTGAAAAATGTTTTCTCCAATTCCCCCCCCCCCCTCCCCCATGTTAAACAAACCTAGAAACACTAAAACATACCTTTAAAACATACTTAAAATACAGGAAGCGGTGACTCGATTAATCCTGACGCCTTTTGCCAGCGAGAAGAAGACAGAGCAATGATGAAGAGATGGCCCACGACGGAGAGGGGGAATGTCCGTTTATTTTGGATAATTCAATGTTCATGTCATTGGGCTGTAAGCTTTGAGGTGCTGTCCCTCCAGTTTGCGTGTCACCTCACTCTGGCAATGGAGGAAACCCATGACGGACAAACCAGTGTGGGAATGGTAAGGGGAGTTAAAATGGTTGGCAACCGTGAGATCCAGCAGGCCTTGGCGGACCGAGCGCAAGTGAAGGGTGAAATGCACGCCTAGTCTAGATACAAGGAACTGCAGATGCTGGTTTACAAAAAGAGACACACTCTCCTGGAGTAACTGACACCTCTGGAGAGCATGGACAGGCAACATTCTAGGTCAGGATCCTTCTTCAGATTGCTTGGTGTGGGGGGTGGAGAAAGTTGGAAAGCAGAGTGGGAGTGGTCGCCTTAGATTCCCTTCCCTCTACAGATGCGGCCTGACCCACTGAGTTCCTCCTGCTCTGAAGGGAATGGACAGACGATGTTTTGAGTCAGGGCCCTTCTTCAGACTGAGTGGAGAGGGTGGGGGGGGGGAGGAAGCTGGAAAAGAGAGATGGGTGCTGGACAATGCCTGGCAAGTGCTAGGTGGATACAAAATGCTGGAGTAACTCAGCGGGACAGGCAGCATCACCAGAGAGAAGGAATGGGTGACGTTTCAGGTTGAGACCCTTCTTCAGAATTGATAGGTGGATATAGGTGAGGGAGACACAAAAATCTGCAGATGCTGGAATCTTGCATGGAACACAATTTAGTTAGATGCACAGAATCTCTTGCCCAGAGTGAGGGAATCGAGGTCCAGAGGACATGGGTTCAAGGTGAAGGGGAAAAGATTTAATTTTTGAGGGGTGACTTTTCAACAGAGGGTGGTGGGTGTATGGAACAAGCTGCCGCTGGAGGTAGTTGAGGCTGGGACTATCCCAACATTTAAGAAAGAGCTATAGATAGGTACATAGATAGGCCAAGTTTGAAGGGACATGGACCAAATGCAGGGAGGTGGGGCCAGGACACGTTGGTCGGTGTGGGCAAGTTGGGCCGAAGGTACTAATTTCACACTGTATCGCTCTATGACTCTAACACGAAGTGCTGGAGTAACTCAGCGGGTCAGGCACCATCTGTGGGGAGCACGGATTGGTGACATTTTGGTTAAGTACCCTTCTTCAGACTGATACTATGTTAACAGATGAGGGGGTGATTGGCTGATGAGTGAAGGAAGTGACAGAGGTGAGAGGAAATAAGGAGATAAAAGGATGTGAGATAAGGAGAGAGGAATGTATATGTGCAGCTTTAAGGGACATTGGTCAGGTAGCATTTGGAGTATTGCATACAGTTCAGGTCACTCCATTACAGGACTGATGTGGAGGCTTTGGGGAAGGTGCAGAGATGGTTAACCAGAATGGTTTAAAAACAAGGAACTGCAGATGCTGGTTTACAAAAAAGGACACAAAACGCTGGAGTAACTCAGGGGGTCAGGCAGCATCTCTGGAGAGAAGCACTGAGTGACATTTCGGGTTGAGACTGAGGAGGGTCTCGACAAGAAACGTTACCCATTCCATCCGGCATTTTGTCTCTACCTAAACAGCGCCTATCCACGTGGCAGTGTGCCAGCAGGCTGGATGAGCGGGCAAAGGCCTTGCCACAGAGCGGGCAGGTGTAGGGGCGCTGGCCGGTGTGGACTCTCCAGTGCTCGAGCAGGTGGTCAAGGTGGGTGAAGCCCTTACCCCAGGGCGGGCAGGAGATGGGACGCTCACCACTGTGGGTACACTGGTGCTGCCACAGGCTGGACATGCGGGTGAAACTCTTGCCACATTCAGTGCACACAAACGGTCTCTCTCTGCTGTGTATCTGCTGGTGCTCCCGCTGCCCCCATGCTCGCTTGTCACAGTGGGAGCAGCTGCTCGCCGACGTGGGCCCGCCGGTGCTGGCGCAGCCACCGCGAGCTGTCAAACGCCTCACCACAGTACGGGCAGTCGTAGGGCTGGCCACTGGTCTGCACGTGCTGGTGAGACAGGGCGCGCGAGACCATAGCAAAGCGCTCTCCACACACCGGGCTGGGGATGGGACTGTCGCCGGCGTGCACCCGCTGGTGGGACAGCAGCCTGGCAGAGTTGGAGAAGCCCTTGCCGCACTGGGTACAGGTTTAGGGATGCTCACTGGTGTGCGTGCGCTGGTGCACCAGCAGGTTGCTGGATTGGGTGAAGCCCTTGCCGCACTGGGCACAGGTGTAGGGGCGCTCGCCGGTGTGGGTGCGCTGGTGCACCAGCAGGTTGCTGGAGTGGGTGAAGCCCTTTCCACACTGGGCACAGGTGTACGGACGCTCGCTGGTGTGGGTGCGCTGGTGCACCAGCAGGTGACTGTATTGGGTGAAGCCCTTACCACACTGCGTGCAGGTGTAGGGGCGCACACCGGTGTGGGTGCGCTGGTGCACCAGCAGGTTGCTGGATTGGGTGAAGCCCTTGCCACACTGGGCGCAGGTGTAGGGACGCTCACCGGTGTGGGTGCGCTGGTGCTTCAGCAGGATGTCGGAGCGGGTGAAGCCCTTGCCACACTGGGTACAGGTGTAAGGACGCTCGTCGGTGTGGGTGTGCTGGTGTTGCAGCAGGTAGTTGGATCTGGTGAAGCCCTTGCCGCACTGGGCACAGGTGTAGGGGTGATCGCCGGTGTGGGTGCACTGGTGCTGCAGCAGGTGGTTGTATCTGGTGAGGCCCTTGCCACAGTAGGCGCAGATGTAGGGGCGCTCGCCGGTGTGGGTGCGCTGGTGCTTCAGCAGGTAGTTGGATCTGGCGAAGCCCTTGCCACACTGGGCACAGGTGTAGGGGCGCTCTTTGGTGTGGGTGCGCTGGTGCTCCAGCAGGCCGCTGTACTGGGTGAAATCCATGCCGCAGTCGCTGCAGGTGAAGGGCCGCTCCCCAGTGTGCAACCGCCTGTGCACCTTCAGGTTCATGGACGATTTGAATCCTTTGCCGCAGTTGGAGCAGGTGAAGGGCCGCTCATTGCTGTGCACCCGCTGGTGCACCCGCAGCCCTGACATGTAGGTAAAGTTCTTGCCGCATGTGGAGCAGCAATAGGGCTTCTCGCCCGTGTGCACTTGCCGGTGGGTCTCCAGGACATTCGCCGTCTTGAAACTCTTGCCGCACTCCGAGCAGTTGAAGGGCCGTTCTCCCGTGTGCACCCGCCGGTGGATCTCCAGCTTGCTCGGGCTCCGGCAGGCCTTGCCACACACGTCGCACTCATAACGCTTCTCCTTGTGCCCCATCATGTGGTCTTCCATCAAAGCTCACCCGCTCGAAGCTCAGCCCGCACACCGAACAAATGGGGGGCTCACCAGCACCCTCAATGGTCGCTCACGTCCCCGTCTCTCCGTCCACAGCAACGGCTCCTAAACCCTGCAGGAGGGGAACAGAGGGTCAACAAGCTGGCAAACTAGCACTTATTGGGTGCGTTTATGGTGGAAACCATTATATAATGGTTTTATAAGGTGGAAACTGTTATATAATTCTACGCGGCACACTGCGCCGGTACAGTTGCTACCTCACCTCCAGAGACCCGGGGTCGATGCTGACTACGGGTGCTGTCTGTGCGGAGATTGTACGTTCTCTCCTTGACTTGCATGGATTTTTACTCTGGGTGTTCCGGTTTTCTCCAACATTTCAAAGAAGTTCAGGGTTGCCGATTAATCGGCCTCCACAAAATAGTTAAATTGCCCCTAATGTGCGTGAGATAGTGTTCGTGTACGGGGTGCTCGCTCGTCAGCGCAGACCCCATGGGCCGAAAGACCTGTTGTTTCCGCGCTGCATCTCTAAACTAAACTATATAAAGAAGGGCGTCGACCCAAATCGCCACCCATTCCTTCTCTCCAGATGCTGCCTGACCCGCTGAGTTACTCCAGCACTTTGTTTCTATCTTCTCCACAGATGCTGCCTGACCCGCTGAGTTACTCCAACACTTTGACATAGAGTCATGGAGTGATACAGCGTTGGAAAGAGGCCCTTCGACCCGCACTCCTAGATCCCTCAGCTCCACACATTCCGCAAGGCTCAGAGTTGTACAGAGTCCTAGTGAGACCAAACCTGGAGTACTGCGTGCAGTTTTGGTTCCCTAATTTAAGGAAGGACATTCTTGCTATTGAGGAAGAGCAGTGTAGGTTTACAAGGTTAATTCCCCACCTGTCATATGTTGTCCTCCCCACCCCCACACAGTGTGAACCCCCACCAGGCTCCCTACCCCCTTCCTTGACCCACTTGACCCCTCTCTTTCTCCCCCCAGTTCCCTGCCTCCCCCATGGCACCAAACCCACTCCCCCTTGTAGGTATGTTACAAAACGTACCTTTACCGGCGCTGCACTTCTGCCGCTCCCCGTGTGCGTGACTTTCGCGCCTTGCAGAGGGGGGCGGGCTTAAAGTGCCGTTTTTCAACAGGCAGGACAAATCGATCAATGTCGTGCGATTTGGTTGCTGAAGAAAAATCGCTCCGACATTTCATGAATGGTGGTATTTTTAAATTACTCTACATTATTTATTAAGTAGAGTAATTTAAAAATCACTTTCAAAAGCCGTGAGCGCAGACAACCGGAAGCATTTTCCGTAGGGGAGAAAAAAAGGTAAATACTTTATTTTTATATTAAAAGTTGGATTTTCGGGAGGCATTAATAATATTTTTATGTTGCGAAATGGGGTCCCCAAAAAATGTATGAACCCCCAATATTTTTCCCCCCGACTTCACCGCTAACCGCAACGTTCCAATCCACCGCATTCCACTAAAACCCACTCGCTAGTTGATTTAAATGGCCGTTAATTTACAGGCATAAAACACTAAATTCCTTCTATTTGGCCCAGAAATTCATGAAAATTAGATTTAAAAATTATGTTATATTGTGGATTATTGTGTGAATGTTATTTGGACACTTAGGCAATTTAAAAAAAGTTGATCTTTTCTTAAGAAATGGATAGATGTTTAGATCTACTCATTGAATTTTGTAATTAGCTACAATTAGATAACTAACTAATTATATGCTTTAATTTCAGGTCATCCAAGTAAGATTGTTTAATATTTGTTTCAGAATGCTTCAATCTATAATAACTGAAAATTTCATTGAGTTCTCTTAATGTTTAAGAAAGTTATGGGCTTTTGACTGGTCCAGATCACAGCTTTTGAGTTAAGTCAATTGAAAGGCAATGGGGAACAAGATGCTCATTTCCGAGTATGAAAATGGCCATAACTTTCTTAATACTGAAGATATGAAAGTAAACTAGGTGTCAAATTAAACTTCTTTTTATGTTTTATCTGATGGGATAAATTGCAGACTTGATTTTTAAAATCTCAAAATTTTGTAACATTGCTACCCCTTGAATTCCCCCCCTCCCTTTGCTCCCTGCTTCCCCCGCAACTCACTTCACCCCTTTTCCAACCCCCAGACACACACACACACACTCTCTCTCTCTCTCTCTCTCTCTTCCCCCCCTCCCTCTCGTCTCTTTCTTTGTCTCTCTTTCTCTCTCACCGTCCAGTGCGGGTCGGCTCCATCTTGGCCGCGGCGTCATTTCCGGGCTGAGGCCGCCCCGCAGCTTGCGGGGCAACGGGGCCGTGGCGTCATGTCCGGGCTGAGGCCCCTCTCCCCCCCGCGTTGCGCGGTGTCTCTGTCTGCGGGGCAACGGGGCCGGGACCGCGACGTCATGTCCGGGCTGAGGCCCCTCTCCCCCCCCGCGTTGCGCGGTGTCTCTGTCTGCGGGGCAACGGGGCCGGGACCGCGACGTCATTTCCGGGCTGAGGCCCCTCTCCCCCCCGCGTTGCGCGGCGTCTCTGTCTGCGGGGCAACGGGGCCGGGACCGCGACGTCATTTCCGGGCTGATGCCCCTCTCCCCCCCGCGTTGCGCGGTCTCTCTGTCTGCGGGGCAACGGGCCGGGGCCGTGACGTCATGTCCGGGCTGAGGCCCCTGCGCCGCGCGGTCTCTCTCTCTCTGTCTCCGGGGCAACGGGCAGCGGGCGGGCGGGATGAGCCGTGAGTACCCGGGCCGGGCCGGGCCGGACGCGGTGAGAGGCTCCGGTGGATCAGGGCGGGCGGGGCGGGCGCGCTGGCTGGGGGGGGGGGTCCAGGCCGCGGCCTCGCTCGCACCCGGGAGACAGTGACTGGGCCTGGGGTTGGGGTTGGCGGAGCTCGGGGAGCCGCAACTCTCTCTCTACTGTCAAATAGTCAACAACGTCTGCGGGATAATGTACACACACATCTCTCTTTATGGCTCTCTCTCTCTATCCATCTCTATCTCTCCCTGTCTCTCTATCCCTGTCTATAAATCTATCTCTCTATCCCTCTCCATCTCCATCTCTTGCTCTCTCTCTCTATCTCTCTATCTCTCTCTCTCAATCTATATCTACATATCTCTATCTACCTATCTCTATCTCTCTATCCCTCTGTCTCTCCCTGTATCTCTCTCTCTCTCTCTCTCTCTCTCTCTCTCTCTCTATCTATCTATCTCTCTCAATCTATATCTACCTATCTCTATCTCTCTATCCCTCTGTCTCTCCCTGTATATCTCTCTCTCTCACTATCTCTCTCTCTCTCTCTCTCTATAGAAATTTCTTATAGAGACTTGCAAAATTTTTAAGGGGTTGGACAGGCTAGATGCAGGAAGATTCTTCCCGATGTTGGAGGAGTCCAGGACAAGGGGTCACAGTTTAAGGATCCCTCTATCCCTCTGTCTCTCTATATATCTCTCTCTCACTATCTCTCTCTCTATCTATCTCTCTCAATCTATATCTACCTATATCTATCTTTCTATCCCTCTGTCTCTCTATATATCTCTCTCTCTCTCACTATCTCTCTATCTATCTATCTCTCTCAATCTATATCTACATATCTCTATCTACCTATCTCTATCTCTCTATCCCTCTGTCTCTCTATATATCTCTCTCTCTATATATCTCTCTATAGAAGTTTCTTATAGAAACTTACAAAATTTTTAAGGGGTTGGACAGGCTAGATGCAGGAAGATTGTTCCCGATGTTGGGGAGGTCCAGGACAAGGGGTCACAGTTGAAGGATAAGGGGGAAGTCTTTTAGGATCGAGATGAGAAGATCACTTTTCACACAGAGAGTGGTGGGTCTGTGGAATTCTCTGCCACAGAAGGTAGTCGAGGCCAGTTCATTGGCTATATTTATGAGGGAGTTAGATGTGGCACTTGTGGCTAAAGGGATCAGGGGGTATGGAGAGAAGGCAGGTACAGGATACTGAGTTGGATGATCAGCCATGATCATATTGAATGGCGGTGCAGGCTCGAAGGGCCGAATGGCCTCCTCCTGCACCTAATTTCTATGTTTCTATCTCTCTTTTTCTCTCTCTCACTATATCTCTCCCTCTCTCTTTCTCTTTTTCTCTCTCTCTTTTTTTCTCTATCTATCTCTCTATCTCCAACCTGCGATGTTGGTCAATCTGGTTTTACTGACCAAATAGTAAACAACGACTGTGGGATAATGTACACAGACATCTCTCTGTCTCTCTCTCTCTCTCTCTCTCTCTCTCTCTATCTATCTATCTCTCTATATATATCTGTCCCTTTCTCTCTGCGTCTCTCTCCGTGTCTCTCTCTGTGCCTCTCTCTGTATGTCTCTCTCTCTCTAACTTTAGCAAATTTTCAGATGACACAAAGCTGGATGGCAGTGTGAACTGTGAGGAGGATGCTATGAGAATGCAGGGTGACTTGGACAGGTTGGGGGAGTGGGCAGATGCATGGCAGATGAAGTTTAATGCTGATAAATGTGAGGTTATCCACTTTGGTAGCAAAAACAGGAAGGCAGATTACTATCTAAATGGCGTCAATTTGGGAAAAGGGGAAGTTTGCGGGATAATGTTCTCCCTCCCTCCCCCCTCCCTACTCGCCCTCTCCCCCTCCCCCCCCTCTCCCTCTCCCTCTCTCTCTCTCTCTCTCCCCCTCCCCCCAAGATAGAGTTAAAATTAGCTCTTTGGCTAACGGAATATGGGGAGAAAGTAGGAACGGGGTACTGATTGCTGATGATCAGCCATGATCATATTGAATGGCGGTGCTGGCTAGAAGGGCTGAATGGCCTACTCCTGCACCTATTGTCTATGTTACCTTATCCCATATTCTACATGTTCCTTGAATACTCCATTCCATATGTCCTGTTTTCACTCCTTAAACTTCCTTATCTCCGTCCCTCCCATCACTGAAGAAGGGTCTCAACCTAAAACGTCACGGATTCCTTCTCTCCACAGACGCTGCCCAACCCGCTGAGTGATTCCAGCACTGTGTCCATCTTCCCATGATGCATGCTGCCCTCCACGCGACTCCGCGCAATGGCAGGAGGCGGGGCTGGAAATCCCCTTCAGATGGGCAGTGACGTCAGTGCGCCAATTGTACACGCCGTCTGTGCGTGTGGCTGACGTCACGGTGCAGGGCGGCTTGACGCGGTTCACGAATGTTTGGCGTCCCCTTACCCCCCATCCCCCCCCGCCCCACTCATGCCACCCCCACGTGACTCTGCGCCAATCCCCGCCGGTACGGTGCCGGCTCTCCCGCTTGAATTAGGGGTGACGTCAGGGCACCTGTGGTGCGTGCAGTGTGTGCGGCAGACGTCACAGCGCAGGGCGGGGAGACGTGCGGGCAGCTTGACTCAGTGCCCGGAGGCTCGGCATGGCCCAGGTCAGTGCGCCCTCCCCTTCTCCCACTTGCCTCCTCATCCCCTCACACTCCCCCATCTCCCCTCACTATCCCCCGTCCTTTCCCCCTCCCCGCACTTCCACTGTGTTCATCCCCGTCCCCATTTCCCCCCTTGCTTCCTCACCACCTCTCCCCTCCCGTCACCCCTCTCACTCCCCCATCCCCCCCGCTCGCCTCCCAACCCCCATCTGCAGCCCCCCCCCCCCCCTTCAAGCACTGGTAATGTTCACACATTAGTAATGTCCTGTTTGCCAGCTTGTTGACCCTCTGTCTTCCCCTCCTGCAGGGTTTAGGAACCGTTGCTGTGGACGGAGGGATGGGGTCGTGAGTGGCCATTGAGGGTGGCCAGGGTGCCAGTGAGCTTCTCCCCCCCATCTACTCGGTGTGCGGGCTGAGCTACGGTGGAGGACCTCATGACGGGGCACAACAAGGAGAAGCGTTATGAGTGCGACGTGTGTGGCAAGTCCTGGCAGTGCCCAAGCCAGCTGGAGGCCCACCGGCGGGTTCACACAGGAGAATGCCCCTTCGACTGCTCGGAGTGCGACAAGAGCTTCAAGTGGGCGAATCAACTGAAGATTCACCAGCGAGTGCACACGGGTGAGAAGCCCTATTGCTGCTCCACATGCGGCAAGACCTTTGCCCTGTTGTTGGGGCTGCGGGTGCACCAGCGGGTGCACAGCAGTGAGCGGCCCTTCACCTGCTCCGACTGTGGCAAAGGCTTCAAGTCGCCCAAGGACCTGAAGGTGCACAGGCGGCTGCATACCGGGGAGCGGCCCTACACCTGCAGCGACTGCGGCAAGAGCTTTACCCGCTCCAGCAGCCTGCTGAAGCACCAGCGCACCCACAGCAGCGAGCGCCCCTACACCTGTGCCCAGTGCGGCAAGGCCTTCACCCACTCCAGCAACCTGCTGAATCACCAGCGCACCCACACCGGTGAGCGCCCCTACGCCTGTGCCCAGTGCGGCAAGGGCTTCACCCAATCCTGCAACCTGCTGAATCACCAGCGCACCCACACCGGTGAGCGCCCCTACGCCTGTGCCCAGTGCGGCAAGGGCTTCACCCAATCCTGCAGCCTGCTGAAGCACCAGCGCACCCACACCGGCGAGCGCCCCTACACCTGTGCCCAGTGCGGCAAGGGCTTCACCCAATCCAGCAACCTGCTGGAGCACCAACGCACCCACACTGGCGAGCGCCCCTACACCTGTACCCAGTGCGGCAAGGCCTTCATCACTTCTAGCAACCTGCTGGAGCACCGGCGCACACACACCGGTGAGCGCCCCTACACCTGTGCCCAGTGCGGCAAGGGCTTCACCCAATCCAGCAACCTGCTGAAGCACCAGAACACCCACACTGGCGAGCGTCCCTACACCTGTGCCCAGTGCGGCAAGGGCTTCACCCAATCCTGCACCCTGCTAATGCACCAGCGCACCCACACCGGAAAGCGCCCCTACACCTGCGCCCAGTGCGGCAAGGGCTTCACCCAGTCCAGCAACCTACTGAAACACCAGCGCACCCACACCGGGGAGCGTCCCAAAACCTGTACCCAGTGCGGCAAGGGCTTCTCCAACTCCTCCAGGCTGCTGTCCCACCAGCGGGTGCACGCCGGCGACCGTCCCATCCCCAACCCGGTGTGTGGAGAGCGCTTTGCCAAGGCCTCGCATGCCCTGTCTCACCAGCACGTGCAGACCAGTGGCCAGCCCTACGACTGCCCGTACTGCGGTGAGTCGTTTGACAGCTCGCGGGGGTTGCGGCAGCACCGGCGGGACCACGCTGGCGAGCAGCTGCTCCCACTGTGACAAGAGCGCATGGGAGCTGCGGGAGCGCCAGCGATTACGCAGCAGAGAGAGACCCTTTGTGTGCGCTGAGTGTGGCAAGAGTTTCACCCGCATGTCCAGCCTGTGGCAGCACCGGCATACCCACAGCGGTGAGCGTCCCTTCCCCTGCCGGTCCTGAGGTAAAGGCTTCACCCACCTTGACCACTTGCTGGAACACCAGCGAGTCCACACCGGCCAGCACCCCTTCACCTGCCCGCTCTGTGGCAAGGCCTTTGCCCGCTCCTCCAGCCTGCTGGCACACTGCCACGTGGATAGGCGCTGTTTATCCACCCGCTTCGGCAGCTTCGACCATCCCGGGCAGCAACGTTGTGAACCGGACCGTTCACGGAGCCGGATTCATCCGTGGGACCGACTTACCTACCATGACCCGGCGGGGTCACAACATCGGAGGCCTGGATCGCCTCAGCGCAGAGGGACAACAAGGAGGGAAGAGACAAAGACTATGACTTTTGCCTTCCATCACAGGGAGGAGGTGTTTGGTGAACTCACTGTAGTGGATGTTAAATTTGCGTTTATTGTGTGTTTTTGTTATTTTTATTATATGTACGACTGCAGGCACGAAATTTCGTTCAGACCGAAACGTCTGAATGACAATAAAGGTAGCATTTCATTTTTCATTTCTTTCATTTAGGTAGCGACAAAATGCTGGAAGGAATGGGTAATGTTTCTTGTCGAGATCCTCCTCAGTCTCAACCCAAAATGTCACCCACTGCTTCTCTCCAGAGATGCTGCCTGGCCCGCTGAGTTACTCCAGCGTTTTGTGTCCTTTTTTTGTAAACCAGCATCTGCAGTTCCTTGTTTTTAAGCCATTCTGGTTAACCATCTCGGCACCTTCCCCAAAGCCTCCACATCAGTCCTGGAATGGAGTGACCAGAACTGTATGCAATACTCCAAATGCAACTGACCAATGGCCCTTATATATACATATATACAGGCACATATACATTTCTCTCTCCTTATCTCACATCCTTTTATCTCCTTATTTTCCCTCGCCTCTGTCACTTCACTCATCAGCCGATCACCCCCCTCATCTGATAACATAGTGTCAGTCTGAAGAAGGGTCCCGACCCGAAATGTCACCTATCCATGTTCTCCACAGATGCTGTCTGACCCGCTGAGTTACTCCAGCACTCTGTGAAACGTCACCTATCCATGTTCGTGAGAAATGCTGCCTGACCTGCTGAGTTTCTGCAGCACTTCATATTAAAGTCATAGAGTGATACAGTGTGGAAACAGGACCTTCGGCCCAACTTGCCTACACCGACCAACATGTCCCAGCTACACTAGTCAAAACTGCCTGCATTTGGTCCATATCTCTCCAAACTTGTCCTATCCATGTACCTGTCTATAACTGTTTCTTAAACGTTGGGAAAGCCCCAGCCTCAACTACCTCCTCCGTCAGCTTGTTCCATACACCCGCCCGCCTTTGTTGAAAAGTTACTCCTCAGATTCCTGTTAAATCTTTTCCCCTTCACCTTGAACCCATGTCCTCTGGTCCTCGATTCCCTCACTTTGGGCAAGAGATTCTGTGCATCTAACTAAATTGTGTTCTATGCAAGATTCCAGCATCTGCAGTTTCTTGTGTCTCCCTCACCTATGTCCACCTATCACTTCTGAAGAAGGGTCTCAACCTGAAACATCACCCATTCCTTCTCTCTGGTGATGCTGCCTGTCCCGCTGAGTTACTCCCACATTTTGTATCCACCTATCACTTGCCAGGCTTTGTCTAGCCCCCATCTCTCTTTTCCAGCTTCCTCCCCCCACCCTCTCCAATCACTGAAGAAGGGTCCTGACTCAAAACGTCGTCTGTCCATTCCCTGTAAAGCAGTGGAGGAACTCAGTGGGTCAGGCCACATCTGTAGAGGGAAGGGAATCTAAGGCGACCACTCCCACCTCTGCTTTCCAACTTTCTCCACCCCCCACACCAAGCAATCTGAAGAAGGATCCTGACCTAGAATGTTGCCTGTCCATGCTCTCCAGAGGTGTCAGTTACTCCAGGAGATTGTGTCTCTTTTTGTAAACCAGCATCTGCAGTTCCTTGTATCTAGTCTAGGCGTGCATATCCCCCTACGCATGCGCTCGGTCCGCCAAGGCCTGCTGGATCTCCCGGTTGCCAACCATTTTAACTCCCCTTCCCACTCCCATACTGGTCATTTTGTCCTGTCTCCTCCATTGCCAGAGTGAGGAACAGCACCTCAAAGCTTACAGCCCAATGACATGAACATTGAATTATCCAAATTAAACGGACATCCCCCCTTCTCCCTCTTGAGCCATCCCTTCATCATTCCTCTGTCTTTTTCTCGTTGGCGAAAGGTGTCAGGATTAATCCGGTATCACCGCTTCCTTATTTTAAGTATGTTTTAAAAGTATGTTTTAGTGTTTCTAGGTTTGTTTTACATGGGGGGGGGGGGGGGGGGGGGGGGGGGGGGAGGGGGAATTGGGGGAAACTTTTTTCAGTCACTTGCCTCGACGAAGATGCGATTTTTCTCCTTTGCCGAGGATCGCCCGTGAGGAGCTCCAACCTCGGGGCCTGTGGACTTTAACACCGTGAAGCCCGCGGTCTCCGGTAAGAAGAGGCTGAGTCGGGAGCTCCATGCTGCGGAGTGTTCCAATCTTCCCAACACCGGAGTTTCCGTCATCCCGACGCGAGGGCTTCGGACCATCGGCAGTGGCGACTGCGGAGGGTTCAACAGCCCCGACAACGGGTGAACAAACGAGGAAAATGATTGAACTTTATTACCTTCCATCACAGTGAGGAATGTGGATTCCGCTGTGGTGGATGTTTCTGTTAAATTTTTATTTTATGTGGCTGTGTGTCTTGTTGCTTTTTGCTTAGTATGGCTGTATGGTAACTGAAATATCACTGTACCTTAATTGGTGCATGTGACAGTAAATGTGAACTGAACTAACTCTCTTGAAAACATCCAGCGAATTGGCCTCCACTGCCTTCTGTGGCAGGGAATTCCACAGGTTCATAACTCTCTGGTTGAAAACGTTTTTCCTCATCTCAGTCCTATATGACCTACCCGTTATTCTTAAACGGTGGTCCCTGATTCTGATAATATCGTAGTTATATAATATAAATTATAACGCAAGGTATTTTATTAAGTAAAGATTAATTTGGCTTCTTTGGGTTTTGAGTTCTGAAGCTTTGTAATTCTGTGCTGTAGAAGGGCTGGGTGATCAGGAAATTGGAGGCCAGCATTCAAACTGCATCCAAGCTGCTTCCTGTTGTGCCCAAGCAAAATATATTGACAATAGTGGGAAAGGATTTGTTTCCTGAGAAGGTGCTGGCTTCTGTCATCAGAAACCTTGAGAGATGATGTGTTTCCTTTGGAGTTGGGTCTCTGTAAACAGGAACTTCTGTGGGTAATTGATAAAGATCCTAGCATTGTTTAAGAAGATACTGTAGATGATAGACCTTTGACTAAGTTCCTGTTGTTTGGGGGTTTGTAACTAAAGTTTGTGATCGATATAACCATAGCACGAGAAGTATTGTGTTAGTGACAAGAATGCTTTGAATGGGTATACTCTGTGATTGATGTGTTAGACGTCATTGCTCCAACTATGTATAAACATGTGACTACATATCCAAAATATTATTCAAAGATGCTGTGTGTCTCTGTTCAGTAGAGTGATGGCCCAGGAGGGTTAAGTATGTGTTGCATACTTGACTTTGTATCCCCTGGCACTCTCGCCGGCTAAATGATGAGTAAAGCTTGTGTTGGTTGATCTAACTTATTGTGAGTTGTCTGTTTTAAGAAATGAACCTGAACAGTTCTGGCATCCCCCAGCATGGGGAACATGTTTCCTGCATCTACCCTGTCCAATCCCTCACTAATTTTATATGATTCTATAAGATTCCCACTCACACTTCTGAATTCCAGTGAATACCAACCCAGTCGACCCATTCTTTCAACATATGTCAGTCCCGCCCTCATCCCTGGAATTAACCTTGTGAACTCACGCTGCACTCCCTCAAAAGCAAGAATGTCCTTCCTTAAATTAGGGGACCAAAACAGCACACAATTCTCCAGGTGTGGTGTCACTAGGGCCCTGTACAACTGCAGTAGGACCACCTTGCTCCAACACTCAACCCCTCTCACTATGAAGGCCAACATGCCATTAGCTTTCTTCACTGCCTGTTGTACCTGCATGGTTACTTTCTGTTGCCGATGAACAAGGAGCAAGGAACATCACCTATCCATGTTCTCCACAGATGCTGCCTGACCCATCCAGTTACTCCGGAAATCTGCGAAACGTCAACTATCTATGTTCACTATCCATGACTATAGTGCTGTCAGGGAGGATTTAAACTAATGTGGCAGGGGGATGGGAGCATGACTAGAGAGACAGCGGGATGTAAAATGAGGGTAGAAGCAATAGATAGCAAGGTGAAAAGTAAAAGTGGCAGGCAGAAAAATCCACGGCAAAAATCAAAAGGGGCCACTTTTTAACACAATTGTATAAGGGGTAACAGTGTTGTAAAAACAAGCCTGAAGGCTTTGTGTCTCAATGCAAGGAGCATTCATAATAAGGTGGATGAGTTGAATGTGCAGATAGTTATTCATTAATATGATATAGTTGGGATCACGGAGACATGGCTCCAGGGGGAACAAGGCTGGGAGCTGAACATCCAGGGATATTCAATATACAGGAGGATAGACAGAATGGAAAAGGAGGTGGGGTAGCGTTGCTGGTTAGAGAAGAGATTAACGCAATAGAAAGGAAGGACATTAGCTTGGAGCATGTGGAATTGGTATGGGTAGAGCTGCGAAACACTAAGGGACAGAAAACGCTAGTGGGAGTTGTGTACAGGCCACCTAACAGTAATAGTGAAGTTGGGGATGGCATCAAACAGGAAATTAGAAATGCGTGCGACAAAGGCAAAACAGTTATAATGGGTGACTTCAATCTACATATAGATTGGGTGAATCAAATTGGCAGGGGTGCTGAGGAAGAGGGTTTCTTGGAATGTATGCGGGATAGTTTTCTAAACCAACATGTAGAGGAACCAACGAGGGAGCAGGCTATTCTAGACTGGGTATTGAGTAATGAGGAAGGGTTAGTTAGCAGTCTTGTTGTTTGTGGCCCCTTGGGCAAGAGTGACCATAATATGGTTGAGTTCTTCATTAGGATGGAAAGTGACATTGTTAATTCAGAAACAAGGTTTCTGAACTTAAAGAAAGGTAACTTTGAGGGTATGAGACGTGAATTGGCCAAGATAGACTAGCGAGTGATTCTTAAAGGGTTGATGATGGATATGCAATAGAAGGCATTTAAAGACTGCATGGATGAACTACAACAATTGTTCATCCCAGTTTGGCAAAAGAATAAATCAGGGAAGGTAGTGCATCCGTGGATAACAAGGGAAATCAGGGATAGTATTAAAACTAAAGATGAAGCATACAAATTAGCTAGAAAAAGCAGCCTACCAGAGGACTGGGAGAAAATTCAGAATCCAGCAGAGGAGGACAAAGGCCTTAATTAGGAAAGGGAAAATAATAATGTATGAAAGAAAACTGGCAGGGAACGTAAAAACGGACTGCAAACATTTTTATAGATATTTGAGGAGAAAAAGGTTAATTAAAACAAATGTAGGTCCCTTGCAGTCAGAAACTGGTAAATTGATCATGGGGAACAAGGATATGGCAGACCAATTGAATAACTACTTTGGTTCTGTCTTCACTAAGGAAGGCATAAATAATCTGCCGGAAATAGCAGGGGACCGTGGGTCAAATGAGATGGAGGAACTGAATGAAATCCAGGTTAGTCAGGAAGTGGTGTTAGGTAAATTGAATGGATTAAAGGCCGATAAATCCACAGGGCCAGATAGGCAGCATCCCAGAGTACTTAAGGTAGTAGCCCTAGAATAGTGGATGCTTTAGTGATAATTTTCAGAACTCTTTCAATTCTGGAGTAGTTCCTGAGGATTGGAGGGTAGCTAATGTAACCCAATTTTTAAAAAGGGAGGGAGAGAAAACGGGGAATTACAGTCCAGTTAGTCTAACATCGGTAGTGGGAAAATGCTAGTCAGTTATTAAAGATGGGATAGCAGCACATTTGGAAAGTGGTGAAATCATTGGACAAAGTCAGCATGGATTTATGAAAGGTAAATCATGTCTGACGAATTTTAAAGAAT